>CM069906.1:147981370-148570498 GCA_036172215.1 Camellia granthamiana
TACTTAAGGAAAACTACATGAATATGAGAATTCTGTTGACACGGTGATAGAATTATGATTCCTCTAATTTTGTCTGCTGGATGATGGTTTTCCCTGTTATGGTTTATAAGCCTTATGCTTCAGGCATACATCTTTTCCCTTTATTTCCCTTTTTTGAATGTTTAATAATAAAGTAGATGTGTGTTTCCTTTACAGGCTTGTACACAAGTTTTCTTTACTGTAGTATGTGTTTAGGTGGTTTCAGATTGAGCTTGCAAGAGATATGGGTTATGCAGCTGCAAGATTTGGTCATGTGATGTTTCCGGAGAATGTTCATGAACCAGCTTTAGAATGCGCAGAACTTTTGCTTGGGGGGGTTGGCAAAGGTTAGCTATATCTCCTCTCACCTTCTGAGAAAACTCTTGCAATTGGTTTTTGGCATATGCTTATTGACTTTTTGGTTATAAATGTTGTCTAATTGGATTAATGAAATCCATGTTTGGCTCTTTGTTTGTGTATGTTACCTTCCAAAGCTTGATGATGCTTAGAGTGGGATCCTTTTGTAGTTATCTCTCATTTTGTGAAGAGATTGCTTCATTTTATTCTATTTTTGTTTCTTTTAGTTTCCTTTTGGTTTAATATTAAAAATGTGGTTACAATTTTCTTTTACTTATCAAAAAAGACAAAAAACTTTGTTGCCAATGAATGAAAATTGTAAGCAATGAACTCTTGCATTTTACCTCCCCATGCTGTATTCTTTTGAGCTCTTCCCCCATCCCTGCTACTTCTTTATTTTTGTTTGGTTAAATATGATCAAGCATTTATATCATGGTTTATATGTTGTAAATATTCAACAGTATGCTTTTGCTACATTGAGGGGAATTCGATATGGTATCAAATAATACCTTTTGATTTACTTTGGATTGGTTTATGCAATTGGCAGGCGGAGAATTGCGGTGCAACACATGCAATATCGTTATAGACCTAATTAGAATTATAATTTGATTACCTCACTTGAGTAGGAAAAAAGTTTCTCGGTGTTCTATCTCACTTCTTGATGCATCAGAGAGAATTTTTGATAGATAAGAAGGATGATCTCTAGCCTTATATGGCCCTTTGCTAGGTACCAAATAATTGTTAGTTGACAATAAAATAAGATACATGTATACCGTACTTTGGTTCCTGTTCCCTTCACAAAAGAAGAACGAATTTTATTTTTCACTTCAAACAGTTTATGTCTTCAAATCAAATAGTGAGGTTCATGATCTCCATAGTCACAGGAACAATATTAGCAAGTGTTGTAGGATGATCTCTAGCCTTATATGGCCCTTTGCTAGGCACCCCAAATAATTGTTAGTTGACAATAAAATAAGATACATGTATACCATACTTTGGTTCCTGTTCCCGTCACAAAAGAAGAATGAATTTTACTTTTCAATTCAAACAGTTTATGTCTTCAAATCAAATAGTGAGGTTCATGATCTCCATAGTCACATGAACAATATTAACAAGTGTTGTAGCTTGTAAGAGTATTTATAGCTACTGAAACCTGTAAGGATCAGTACAGTGCTTGTAACAAGAAAATCAGCTACATATGTTTATCTTTGTGCGTAAGATTTCCAAAAAGGTTCCATCCAACATTTTCCTTTTGTCTTCAGCTAGTGCTCATGTTTTCAGTGGAGGACTGATCTAGTACACCCAAGCATCAAGTGTGACCCTGGATTGTTCTTTTGCACATCTTTCAGTTCTTACTTGAAAGAAGAAAGTGAAGAGAAAAAACAAGGTGGAGAATAGGAGGAAAAACATGAAGAAAATGCTTAAAAAGATAAGGAGAATTGTAGATAAAGGAGGGGGAAAATATGGGCTCACCATAGCCCTCCCCTATGCTCCTGCCAGTCTGCCCACCCTTAAAAAGTAAAATATTGCTTAAAAAGATAAATTGTAGAAATTGTGTGAGAAGAGATCATATAGTTTAACTTCTCTGTGCCATTAGACAACTTCCTAATAGTTCTCTAATGTGGACATCTTGGGCACTACTGCCCTTCAAGATTCAACACTCTCATTGCTCTTGTAACGAGTTGAATCAAATTGAATTTTGCCCTTATTATTATTGTTGTGGTGTCGTGAACCATTCTATTTAAATTGGTGAAAATAAATTGAATTACTTCTTGATTTCGATTTCGTAAGGCCCGCTTGGCAAAATTATTTTTTTTAGTTTTAGTTATAGTTATAGTGATTCTTGGGTCCTGAGTAATAAATGAGATATAAATTCAATTTTTGGGTTTTATTTGATTAGCCCATACTTAATCATTTTGGTTCATATTTAATTATGTGAATGGTGGGGACCACCTTAAGTTTTTTCAAATTTATTTATATTTTAATCTCAGTTGGAGATTTATTTTAAATTATTAAACTCCATTCATTTTAGACCCAATTGATTGAATCATGACTCGTTTGTAACCATGTATTATTGTTGTTATTGTTATTATTATTTATTTTATAATCTTGAGAGAGTTACAAATATTTATGGTATGCGCCATTAAACGAAATATATTTTATGGTGTGAAAAGATTATATCATTTTTGTCATTTATGCTACTAAATTTATAATGATATTGAAACATACTTTAATTGATATATATATATATAGATGTATATACGTTGATAGATATTTGTATTGATTTGAAAAAAAAAAAAAAAAAAGGGACAAACCTCACGTGGGGTTGTCCAACCCTTTGCCATTCTTTTATTTGCATTTTCCAGAGTTGCCTAGCTCTCTCTCTCCCACTTTCGGTTCTCTCTCTCTTTCGGCTCGGTTCTCTCTCCCTCATTTTTTTTTCTCTGACATTCATCATGTAAAACTTTTGATCTACCAAAATCTATTAGGTTTTAGACCATAGTTCTTAAGATCAAAGTGAAGAGCTTGATGAGAGCAACGTTTTGACCGATCGAAATCCAACAAAGTCGAAAATTGGGGTTTTTGCTTGTTTCCTTTTCTAGCTTGAGGTAGGGGTTTTTCCTACATTTCTTTATGTACTTTTACTTGATTATATGGAGTTTAGAGTTGTATATAATTTAATTAAAATTTTTGAAAAATTTATGATTTATTTGCTTAAAAGGGAAATTTTGAGAAAAATAAAGAGTTGATGTCCAAATTGCGAAAGTGTGAACTTGGAATATGTTTGTAAGGTTATGACAAAGTTATGTTTTAAATTTGAACAAAAACGGACTTCGATTCAATCGGTTTTGAAATTTTTACCAGTTTGTGACCAAATGAGCATTTTTAAAAAAAACAAAGGAATTATGTTTAACTTTTGGGGCTTTTGATCAAAATAGGATGTCATAGTTGAATAATGCTTGGAGAATGAGTTTGGAAAGAAAATGATGTTTTCTTGGGCATTACCGGTATTATTTTGCTTAATGTATCTGTTGGAATAAAATCGACACAGTTAGAAATGGACCTTGAGAGGTTACCGGACGTGATTGTGATATGAAAATCAGTGTAGTTGTTCATATTTGATGAGATGTGGAATAGATTGTATTTATCGGAATTTTTTTGGAATTTAATTGTTTAAATATCTGTTTAGAAATATTTGTTTTGGGCTATCGGTGGAGGATAGCCATGATTGTTGTAGAAATGCATAAGACTTAGGTAAATTGAACCACATTTCTCATTTGTTGCATTGGACATTGCATTACATTCATTTCATTGGAAATGTATCTGTTTTTGAGAAATGTTTGGAAATGTATCTGTTTGCGAAAAGATGAATACTTGGTTACTTGGTGAATCTGGGTAGGGGTGTAGAACCGCGTGGTTAGGTGTCGAGTCTTCCAATTTACTGGTAAAAATGGCAGTGGTAGTGCATTAGGGCCTACTTGCAGACACTCACCTAGAGATTCACAGAGCCTGTATTCATGTAGCAGATATGGTTTAAAATAGAAATAGTTTTATATCTGTTGTTGCATCTCAGCATTGCATGCTTTATAAAAAGAGAGATAAACTGTTTTATCATGAGCATGGCATGAGCATACTCCTCTTTAGTCATGTCATGGTCTATATATTGTGTAGTATATCTCTACTGGGCTGTGGCTCACCCTATAAGGGAAACCATTTCAGGTACAAGTATTATGCCTCCGCCAAGGCATTGACTTGGGAGGACTCGGAGCTGAGGCTTTATTTTTGTTTTATTGTTATTTGTTCAATGTAACCCCAGGGCTGTATTTGCGTTGAGTTGAAACTCTATTTTGTGTAACTAAGAATGTTCTTGGATAAATTTGGAAGCCTATAGGGCACTTATTATCTGTTCAGCTTCCATTTTATACTATTGTAAAATGTATGCTTGGGATCTGAACTGGGGCATTGAGATGTGAATAGCATGTATTTGGCATTTGGGATTTAATGGAAATGGATGTATGGAATAGTTAGCTATATATATGTGTTTGTCTATCAGGTGGGTTTTGTAGCATAAATAGATATACCATGCCCAATTTTCGGGGCGTTACAGCTTTCTCTACCAAATTCAGTTTGGTGTTAAGGTTGTCTCTACAAGTCCTAAGTTGTTCTAGTTCACTCTCTTTCTTTGTCAATTCACACTTGAGGGTTTCATGCTTTTTTCTTTATGATCTTTTACTTGAAATCTAACTTAACCTTGATCTTCTTAAGTTTAACAGAAGCCTTATAGTTCAATATATTCAAGTTGAATAGAATCTTCGTCTACCTCTAATTTTTAAGATCACTCATTAGAACCAAACTCGGACTCAAAGTTTTTTCCCTAGGTACGGTTATTTATTACCAAAAAACGAGCAACCAAGATGCTTTGATACCAATTTAAATAGTGGGGGTGGACATGTTCGTGTCTAGAGAAAAAAAGGGGGGGGGGGGGGTGTTGGTGAATAGGCCAAACTTTAAAACTTAGAAATTGGATTAATCAATTCAATTTAGTTTTCCAATTCCAATGCTTATGTCATCCACACAATTTGTATTAAATACATGCAGATAGTAGATAGTGATATATGTGGATAACTCTTGGGAAAAACTTGTTAACAACAATCCCCATGCCATGGGTAAAAAACTACAATTACCTTTGCTGATCAAAATCCAGTAGATCAAGAGTTTAATACAAAGACTCAAGTAAACGACTTATAACTCAACAGTGGATGCATTAGCCTTGATGTCTTCTCCTTCAAGTTCACAAATTCAAACTCCATTTGTAAGCGCACAACTGTATGTGGTTTTGTAAGACAATCAATGAAAAGTTTTGCAAATTAGTGCTTATGAATAATCAAATTGGGTCTTTTTCTTTGTGTAGGAAGGAATTAGGTCTCCTAGATATTTGAGTGCAATAAAGAAACTAGGACATGCATAGGAATGTCTTTGAATGTATTTGTCCGTTAGATTGAAAAATGAAGGCCACATTTATATTTTCTACAAACTAGGTCATGTAGGAATTCAAAACTTTGCTTGCCTACTTGAGTGCATTTTGGGTGGACGCCAAGCTCACGATTCTGTTTTTTTTTTTTTTTGGAGCACAGTACCCCCACTCAAAGCCTGCTTTCAAGATGAGCACACTGGTCTTGCCTAAATAGCCTTATTTTGAACTATTCCAAATACAAAGTGCATAAGACGACTAATTCAGGCTAAATTTTTTATACTCCATTAAAAAAACACTTGTAGACTAGTACAGTATGCTTCCTGAGGTTGGATTGAAGCACTCTTTGCTTTGTCTTTGAACATCTTCAATCATTAGTATTTGGACTCTCAAAGCTATATGCATATTGTTAGAATGTGTTAGAATATTCCTTATTTTATTCTGATGTATATTCAGTATTCTTATTTTATGAGTTAGGGCACTCCTGTAATTATGGTGATGATACCACTCATACCTCTAATTTTTCTCTTCTCAAAACTGACATGGTATCAGAGCCACTCTAAAACCCTAGCAACCACAACCCTATAGCCACCTTCACACCACCACCTCACCACCACCCTAGCTGCAATCCACACCACACCAGATGCCATCTCCCTAGGATTCCGCCAGGACCACTCACAGCCTCCTAAGGCCCCGACAGTCCTAAGTCACATCCTCCTAGGACTTCGGCAACCCTAGCCGCAGCCTTCGAAGGCTTCGCCTGCACCCTAGGGCTCATCGGAGCCCCTCCTTTGACTCTGGCCTTGCCAACTATTTTGCCACCCATGGTATTATTCATCAAACTTCTTGTACCAATAATACCGCTCAACAGAATAGTGTTGCAGAGCGTAAAAACCGCCATCTTCTTGATATTGTGCGTTGTCTGTCTTTTGAAATGCATGTTCTTAGATCATATTGAGGGGAAGCTGTTCTCACTGCAGCCTTTCTCATCAATCGTTTGCCTACCCAAGTCCTCTACAAACACACTCCTCTTCAGGTTTTGTTAGGGTCCCACTCGTTTGGTTTCTTCATTCCTCCCAAAACCTTTCGGTATGTGTGCTTTGTTCATAACCACTCTCCTACCCGTGGTAAGTTGGATCCTAGGTCTCTTAGCGTGTCTTCTTGGGTTACTCCGCCACACAAAAGGGCTACAAGTGTTATCATCCCCCCTCTCGGAAATGGTTTGTCTCTATGGATGTGTCTTTCTTTGAGTCTCAGTCCTATTTCCTGTCCTCCTTGGTGTCCTAGTCATCCCTTCAGGGGGAGCCTTGGCGTGAAGCAATTCCTGTGTCACTACCATCAGTGATTGAGCAGGTTGAGAATGTTAATGGTGACCCAACTATTGAGAATGTTGAGTATGAATCCGCAGTGAAAGATGTTGAGCCTGAATCCACAGTGAAAGACGGAAAAGTTTATGTTAGGGATAAGGATAGAAAACAAGTTACTTGGGTAAAAGAGAGACCAATTCGGATTCTCCACTACTATCTTCTCCTTCTGATGAGTGTCTAGAATCCTCTTCTTCTGATGAAACTCCAGGTAACTCTATTTTTTCTGGTCTAGATATTCCCATTGCTAAAAGGAAGGGGGTTAGGTCTGTACTCAACATCCTATCTCTTATTTTGTCTCATACACTAATTTGTCTTCTTCGTATAAAGTTTTTTTGTTTAAAGTTTCTTCTGTGAATCTCCCTTCTAATTTTCAAGATGCTCTTTCTACTCTTGAGTGGAAGCATGCCATAATGGAAGAGATGAGAGCCCTGGCTAAAAATGGCACTTGGAATTGGCTGAGTTACCTAAGGGCAAACAACCTGTTGGATGTAAGTGGGTGTACATAGTGAAGCACAAGGCCGATGGTTCAATTGAACGTTACAAGGCAAGATTGGTGGCCAAGGGCTTTACACTGACTTATGGAGTAGACTACCAGGAGACATTTGCTCCTGTTGCTAAGAAGAACTCTATCAGAGTCCTTCTCTCCCTTGCCTCTAATCTTGACTAGCTTCTCCATCAATTTAATGTGAAGAATGCCTTCCTTCATGGAGATTTGGAAGAAGAAGTGTACATGGACATCCCCCCAGGCTTTAAGGATGTTAAAACCAAAGGAAAAGTGTGCTGACTACGCAAGTCACTTTATGGACTCAAAAAGTCGCCTAAGGCTTGGTTTGAGAGGTTTACTCAGGCCATGTTGCGATATGGTTTCAAACAGAGTCAAGCTGTTCATACTTTGTTCGTGAAACACTCCTCACATGGTAAGACGACAACTTTTATTGTTTATGTGGATGATATTGTATTCATGGGGGATGATGTTGAGGAGGTTTTTCTGTTAAAGGAGTATTTGGCCAATGAGTTTGAAATCAAAGACTTATGCAGCTTGAAGTACTTTCTTGGTATTGAAGTTGCTCGGTCCAAAGATGGCATCTTCATATGTCAAAGAAAGTTTGTGCTTGATTTGCTAAAAGAAACTTAGATGCTTGGAAGTCAAGTCTGTGATACACCACTAGAGCTTGGAATGAAGCTTAGTGAGGATTAAGGAGGCGAGCTTGTAGACAGGGGGGGATATCAGCAGCTAGTGGGTAAGCTTATCTACTTATCCCATTCGCGTCTTGACATGCTATTGCAGTGAGTATGATTAGTCAGTTTATGCATGCTCCACGTGCAATTCACTTAGAGGCAGTTATGCGGATTCTGAGGTACTTGAAGTCTTCTTCGGGAAAGGGTCTCTATTTTTCTAAACATGGTCATCTTAGTGTGGAGGCATATACAAATGCTGATTGTGCTGGATCGATCACTGATAGAAGGTCAACCTCTGGCTATTGTACCTTTGTTGGAGGAAATCTAGTTATTTGGAGAAGCAAGAAACAGAATGTAGTTGCGAGGTCCAGTGCAGAGGCTGAATTCAGAGCTATGGCTCAGTGTGTGTGTGAGCTATTATGGATTGGACTACTTTTGAGGGGGATTCATCAGACAGATTCTATGTGGCTATACTGTGACAATACGACAGCCATTAATATAGCTCACAATCCAGTTCAGCATGACAGGACCAAGCATGTGAAGATTGATACGCATTTTATCAAGGAAAAGCCCACTAGTGGCACAATATGTACGCCATTCGTGAGGTCTAGGGACCAACTGGCTGATGTTCTCACCAAAAGATTAGGGAATAAATCATTTCGTGACATTCTTAACAAGCTGGGCATGAGAGATATCTCTGCATCAGCTTGAGGGGGAGTGTTAGAATGTTAGAATATTCCTTATTTTATTTTGATGTATATTCAGTATTCTTATTTTATGCCTTAGGGTACTCTTGTAATTATGGTGATGATTTAATATAAAAGGGGATGAGATAGCACTCATACCTGACTTTTCTCTTCTCAAAACTGACACATATCATTTGTTTTGTCTACAGAAATTGCCAACACCCCAAATTCTATAACAAAAGTAATTGTGAAACCTATGTTTAGGACATGAAAAACAATGAAAATGAAAAGCTTCTTGCAGTTAGGATTGGAGTTAGGCTAATGCAAGTGCTAATTCTTTGTCATAACCAATTTGTCCTCCAATGCAGATATAATCTATGTAATATAAATTTGTGAAAAGTTGAAGGCGCAATATATGTAGGTGGTGGTGGTGTGGTTGGGAGTTTTTTTTTTTTTTTTTTTTTTTTTGGGGGGGGGGGGGGGGGGGGGGGGCATTGAGCACGGAAAGGAACTATTGAGAGTCTAATTTGCCTGTTAATTTTTCATTTTGTGTTTCCTAATTGTTTTCGAACTTGTGGAGAGATGGGAGCTATTACCAGATGAGTGGCATTGGAAGAGGAAAGGGCACATTGGTGATGTGACGATTGCTTTGTCACCTTTCTACCTTTTTCCTTTTTCATGTAGCTTATGGTTTATAATCCATATTGACACTTTCAAGGATTGTCTAAATATTTACTCTCCGAAAATCATTTGATATCTTACGTAATATATGCAGGGGTTAGTTCACTGTTCATCTACAGTAATTTCATCCTTGCTGCATAGCCTCAGGATTCATCTCTCCCTCCTGCTCTCTCAATATTCTTTTAAGCTTACATCTGTGGTCCTATGAAGCATGGGTGCGGGTGTGGATATGGGTATAGGCACGATATAGGTATGACGATACGGCAAATTCTTAAAAATATAGGGTATAGGTACAGTTAGGTTACGTCAATTTTTTGGAATTTTTTTTTTTTAAATTTATAGCTAAACATCCAACATGCAAATCATAAGTTTCAATATCAAAACTAAAAAGAGAACACTTTAACTAAAAAGTTATATAATTCCTTTTTTTTTTTCTTTTTTGATTGTCTAAAACAGGATGTAAAAGAGAGCAAAATCATGACTCATGGATAAAGGGTGTTGGAAATAAATTACTTGATATTTTCAAAATTGAAAAAAGAATAATAAAGGCTGCAATAAATTCTTGTAGTCGCCAAAAAAAAAAACTCACCGTACCGGTGCCGTACCAGTGCTGTACCCACGACGTACCCACGATGTACACCCATGACGTACCCAAATGTATTTGCTGTACCCAGCATGTATTTGGTTGGCGTACCCGGTACGCGTACCTGCACCCGGGTAAGTACCGGGTACTCGTATGGCATAATTTTTGGAGTACCCGTGCTTCATAGTTGTGGTCCATTCTTTAGTGAACCCACAGTGGGGGACATGACCAGGGAAAAAGAGGTGGGGCCTAATTTTCCTTTTTGTTTTTCTGATCTCTGTGCATTGCAGATAGGTGCTAGTATAGGAGCTAATCTTGCAGTGCATGTTCTGCCTAATATATCAGTGCAGTGCCTATATTTTATGTGTTCTCCATTGTTCAAAAGCATATTTTAATATTCTAGACCCTCTCTCTCTCTCTCTCTCTCTCTCTCTCTCTCTCTTAGATTGTTGAATTTTATGTGATACATCACTATTGTATTGTCTACACTGCTGATAACAATTTCTAGTTAGGCATATTGATAACAATACATGAACCACTTTGTTTGACATTCAGGATGGGCATCACGGACATTTTTTTCGGATAATGGATCCACAGCAATAGAAATTGCACTGAAGATGGCATTTCGCAAATTCTTGTGTGATCATGGAATCCTTTTGGACCTTTTGAAGGCTGACATGTCTGAAAGATGTATTGAGCTCAAGGTGAGCTAACCAGTTAACTAATCTGAATATCTTCAATGTAAATTATATAACTGCTTATTTTCTGATAGCTAGTCTAGGTGCTAGAAATTGCTTTTTGTTTTTTTCGTCTCTCTTTTTCCTTCTACATTAATATAAAATACATAATTCAATCAATCCAAGGCAAATCAGTTTCTTTAATGCTTCGTTTTCTATTTGGAGCTGCTTTTTGGGTATCAATGAATGTTTTTCATTAAATGATTATGTCTTCAATTCAACTAGTGGCCTCTTGAGCACGGCTCTTTGAGGCCTAAACTAGGCAATCTTTCCTTGTTAGATGGTTATACTGAGGCAACAAATGGGCAAAAAGGTGGATTGTTTTAATTTTGTAATATAAAATGTTGATACTGGTGAGAAAATGAGGTAGAAAGCATATTATTGAGCATAGATATAGAATCACAATCTTGTTGAATTACATCAACAAGACAATCAAGAACAAGTTGTATGTCTGCTGTAGAACTAAATGGTGAACTTCATGCTAGTCATATTGTCTAAATTAAAAAGAGCTTCTTTATTCTTCTCTTACAAAATTTGTTATCCAATGTATTCTTCTCTTTGCTCCTCATACTTTCTATATATTTGGTTACCAATGCGTAGTTGATCAGCCATATTACATTTGTTGAATCATCCAGTATCATCTACACCTAAAGACAAATTTGAAGTGTTATATTTATTAATTGACGAGATGTTTGTGATAAATCAGCCACTGAAGTGCTTTTGGGACACATAGATAAGCTTTTGTAGCTACCACTCACCACCTTGACTCTGATGCACAGTTTAAGGGGACTCAGATAGGCAAAGAAATGACCTATACATTACCTTAGTGGCAGTTCAACTTCATGTGTAGTGAACTATGTGTTATAACCTTTCCATCTTGGAGAATATGCTGATTGAATAGATTAGTTTTGTTTTGCCTGTTTATTTGTTGTACCTGAACAGTTGCCTTGGGCTGTCTTCCTCTCCAAAGTATTGTTTAATTACCTGCCAGGCTGCCACATTAAGTGAAGCAGTTGTAGCCTAGAGTTGGAAAGGCTACCCAGAAGTATTTGCTTGAAATTTTGTTATGCTTAGTTTGAGAGCAACAAATTAATATTTTTTTGGTATGATTTATGTTCAGTTTTTTTTTCTTTAATTATTATTATTATTTTTATTTTTTAATTTTTGCCAAGAAATACACCTTGGGAAGTTATTCTGGCATTAAGCACATGCTCAACTTATTTGGACCACAAGGACAGGCACTTTCTTTGGTATTAAATTCTTGTGTTAGTTGAAATTCTGAAGAGATTTTCTTTTGAAGCTTGATGTGACAGTAAGATCTATCTATTCTTTTTTCTACAAAGATTTTAATAGCCCAGTGGTACGGAATTTTCTAAAACTATTTTAGTTGGGTATTACAAATGATTTTTGGAAAAAGTTGAGTTTGGACTTCATTTTCTGCTAATTTCAGCACTATTTTCTTTGTTTGTCTTTTATTTTCGATGAAATTTGATGGGCATCTTAATCACATATGGATGAGTGGTCATTATTTGTTTGATTCATTGTTCAAGTTTGTCATGTTTCCTGATCATATTCGTGTCTTATTAAGTTTGCACACAACTTAATAATTTAACACAGTTAGACTTAACTGTACAGATTAAATGATCATTTTTAATGTTAAAATTGTGATTACAGTATATAAGTAGGCTTTACTATACACGCAGTAAAATCTAACTGTTCAGTTTTTTTCCTTTTAAATTCTATTTTTGATATCATTGGCTAATATAATTGCACACAAATGGTAAATTAATCCCCATAGCGAAGTCTTAGAGTGTCAAATAATAAGTTAGACATAGGCTAATGTGGTTAAAGATTGGATTTACGATCCAAAAAAAAAAAAGAAGATACAATTAGATCTAGCAGTTTGGTTTTGTGCTTTATTGTGGTTTACGTAAGCAATTTTCAATGAATTTAAATTGGCCAATGAATTTAAAAGACAATAATTTCATACAGTTAGACTTTTCATTGCATAGTAAAGTATGTTTCATTGCTCTTTTAATTTCCTTTTCTCATTAGCCATTGTAATTGCACACAACTTATAATTTGACACAGTTAAATTGTACTATGGGTGAGCAATTGAAAACTGATGTTTAAAGGAGTGTTCTAAAACAACTTCATAATTTTCTAAAGTCCTTTTGTTGCTCTGATTTCACTGTCCAGTTAAGTCTAATTGCACAGTGAAATCTAATTGTTTTGTTCTTTGGGAATTTCATGGTCAACATATATCTTGTTTGACAGATTTTGGAAAATCAATCCAAAAATATCAATTTTATTAAAAATAGGTTGTAGAATTCAAGTTATGAGTTTATAGTTTCTAATACAAAATTGCATGCAAGGGGCATTATTGTCTTGAGAAAATAACTTGCCTTGTGGCCTTAAAAGTTTAGAGCATGGACTGATTTCCTTTTAAAAAGTCCAAAAAGTGGACTTACGACCCAAGCGCCCTTTTTTGTGTGTATACATGAACAAAAGTCAGTGCCTTAAGACAAATGCAAACTACAAGGGCCATAACCGAAACTATAACTGGAACAAAACATACGCCCAAACTCTATTGACAAAAACATTTGCATACTTTAGCAGCGAGGTCATCAATTAGCTTAGAAGCAACTCGAACTCAACAAACCTCTGCTGTGTGTTTTTTAAATTGGCATGATAATTATATGCAGATATGCATGCAACCTTGGTGGAGCTAGTCATAGTGATATTTATTTTGTTTAAACAGGTCTTAGCTCTTCAAGGATCTTATCATGGTGATACTTTGGGTGCCATGGAAGCACAAGCACCATCATCTTATACAGGTTTCCTCCAGCAACCATGGTATGGGCATTTCTTACAAAAAAGTTATCTA
Organism: Camellia granthamiana; assembly: GCA_036172215.1. Classification (NCBI taxonomy): domain Eukaryota; kingdom Viridiplantae; phylum Streptophyta; class Magnoliopsida; order Ericales; family Theaceae; genus Camellia; species Camellia granthamiana. The sequence goes on from CM069906.1 coordinate 147,994,838, forward strand.
CCTTCAAATAATCAAAAATAAAAAATAAAAACAAATGTTATCTACCTTTACCTGTGGATAACGTTCCTTGGGTCATGTTCTTTGCCTTCTATTGATGGGATAAATACTACCACTGCTTGGCATGTTGGGATTCCAGTGCCAAACATTTTGCAACATTGGTGAGACATGTTGAAACTGAATTCATGATTCTCTTTTTTTTCCTCCAACAAATATGAAGACTAAATTTTGGATATGAAATTGTAGTGGTATTGTTAAGAGGACTTTATAAAATAAAAGTAGGTTAATCTTAGGATTTAAGTATAGGTGGGAAAATTTATATATCTTGGACATTTAAATATATTTAGGCTAACTATGGTTAGGATGAAAATGGTGGAAAGTGAGGGAAATGGAAAAAATTAACTTTATTTTTTATTTTTTATAGTTTGTTTAGCATGAAAGTGCTGGAAGTTATAAGAAGGTTAATTTTCTTGTTCAACTCATGATAGCATGGTAGCTAAGCTTCTAATTTCTTGCAAAAAGAATAGGAAAATACAAGAAAGTTTAAATTTGTTATAGAAGTAGTTACTAATAATTAGAATTCCTATTTTCTTGCAAAATTTTCATCCTAATCAAATTCATACAAGAAAATATATTTTCTTTTAATTTTCTTTTCTTTCACTTCACTTTCTACCATTTTCACTTTCCATCATTTATTTCTTTCTAATCAAACGGCGCCTTAGGCTCCGTTTGGGAAGTAGGGTTTTTAGTCAAAAAATCAAAAAACCAAAAAGCCACTTCAAGTTGTCACATCACTTTCTGCTTTTCTGCACATTTTTTTTTGTAAAAAGCCAAAAAGCCAACTACAATAGCCAATTTCCAAACAGAGCCTTAGTGTAAGATAGATGTCAATATGTAATTTTTTTCCTATCAAAATTTTTTGTGTTTGCTGGGATCCAAGTTCCTATCTTTATAATTTGCTTTGTTAGCTTGTATCTATTGCAATTAGTTTATGTCTCATATACTTGCCTGTGCAACATTGGCAATGATGATGCATGTAAGAGTGCTTGGCTATAAATGAAATCCTTTATACTGTTGCTAAAATTTGGCACAATGGTCACAAAAAACTCTCTCCAACAATGTGCTATCTATCGTGCCAATTTAGCATGATATTATCCATTGTGCCAAATTTTAGCATGATGAATGTTTGGCCATTGACTTCTTTTAGATCTACTATATTAGCTCCCTAAAAATTTCATATAAAATTAATATGTATATATTTTAAAATACTAACCGTGTCATATTAAGAAAAATTTATTTCAAAATACAATTTGAAGGCATTTAGGAGGTTTTGGGGAAAGTGGTTCAGTTATTGATGAACGTAGAGGTCGTCTCAGCTTATCCGAGATTGATGTATGTAGACCTAACGATGGTGCTAGTGATGTTGATCCTGGTCTGTCGATTTCGGAGGTTGGTGCTATTAGAAAAGAAGAAGTTGATACGAGATGGTTTGTTGTTATGGACGGTCTAGAATTTTCCGATGTTTTACGAAATGTAATCATTAGTGTAAAGAAGAATGATGATGTTGTTGATGATAAGGGAAATATAATAAGTAAATGAAAGTTTGAGTGGTTACATAAATAAAATTAATGAAAATTTTCATTAATCATGACAGTAGTTACATTTACATTGAACCATTCTCTCATTTTTGGGGATATTGCATCTAACCAATTACTGCCCCCATTAGTCAATATAATACAAGGAATTCCTCCTCTAATAGTGAGATCTAGTTGGAATTTAACAAATACATGGAAGTCTCTGTGGCAACCTACTAAAATTTTCATTAGTTCAGTTGGGACTATTGAGTATTTGGTGTCGTCTATGACATTGTAGACGGCGTTTTGATCATAGTTCTTGAAACTTATTCTGCCGGAGAAGTAGTTGTGTCGTCCGAGACTTTTGGCCCAGACGGTTTTTCTTGTTCTTTTAGGTCCTTCGAGGTAGAGGGATATTGGGTTGATGGGTCACTGTTCAGGATCCTATTATCAGAGGAGGAGAGTTCTTCGTCAGTATGTAAATCGTGTATAGCATTATTGTGCATCCCTAATCTAATGTTGTTGTCTTCACTGTAAACGGAGAAACAACAATTTTGACATAGCTCGTATTTTACAAAATTCTGACTTACAAACAAAATATTATTTTCTGCCCAATTTTTTTCTTCATTTAAAAAAGGAAATGAATTAAAGGGGTCAATATATGGGGGCCATTCTCGTTTGTAATGATCCTTTGAAAATGTTTTTAATGGGAGGTATTTTGTTACGTAATCGGTGGAACATCTTTCTTTGCAGAGTGTAAAGAATTGTTCCTCTGTTTCTGCTTCTACAAGTATTCCCCGTTAGAGTTCGTCTCTGTTCTTCAAGGGACTTTTCTCTTAGATGAAAATTCTCCCCATTCTATGAAATCATCGTCTTTCTGTATATACTATCAACTTGCTATTGGAGAATGGAGTTTTTCTATATTTGGATGATAGATTCTCTGGTTCCAGTGAGATCGAAAAATCTTTGGTTGGAGGTTTAGATCTTTTTTGTGCATTAAACCATGGCATGAAGGTGACGGTTTCCATCTTCGTAGAGCTCCCTTGCGACAAGTATGTAGTATGGCTGACAGGCTAGTTGGAGAAGGGATTGGAGGAGTTCTGAAAGTTGTTCTTTTGGACAAGGGCATTGTGGGTGGGTGAGGAAAACATTCTTGGCATAGAAACGGAAAGAGGCTTGGCAAGACATTTTGTAGTGATAAACAGTAAACTCACACTAGCCGTACAAGGGCTCCCTATTAGTTAAAAAACCTAGTGTGAATGGTGTGAGTTAGTGTGACTGGGAGGCGCTGGTCCCGCGCTGATCTGGGCCGTCCATTCATGTACTTGTGGACACGTGTATAGATAGGGTTAAAAGGAAGGCACACCTGGGCCCAGGTATGAGTGGTGTGAGTACTTTTGATTCTTTTGCCAGATAGTGCTATACATGTGTCATGTTTGTGATGGTCTGCGTAGTTGTAAAGTAAAGATATTTTCAGAATGAGTGACATAAAGCAAAGTTTATGCTTTGGAATTATTTTGAATGGAGAATCTTCGTCCTTACTAACGGGCCACTTTTGCAATTTATTTGGTACCAGAAAATATTTGATGGTAGAGAGGAATGTGTTTTTGCAGTGGGATAGCTATGGTGGTGACGTTTTTTGGTACCTTGTTTCGTCTCCCTTTTTTTGTTTTTCTTTTTTGTTGATTGTATTGGTGTACAATGTTGTACTCCTTAGAAGAGTATCCCAAGAATTACGGGCAGTTCACTCAAATGTGTGTAGATTGTTTTTTGACGTGGCAAATAGGGCTGTGGGAAGAGAGTCGGTGGTCAGCTCCAGCGAAGTTTGTTCGTGGGTACAAGGAGCAGAGGGAAAAAATATCAAAGCTAAGATGTCTGAAGAAAAGGGTTAAATAGAGGTAACAGATCCTGTAGAAGTGCTCGGATAAAAGATTTGGAGTTTTTTATAAAAAATAGGAGTAGTGAGTAGCCAGTATCGGACTCCCCTTGCGTACCAGAGGTCAAGGACACTGGCGGCTAGTGGATATATGGGTAGTTACCGTGGTCGTGCACCTTTTAAGGCGGCATACATTCGCAGATGGTACGTTCAGAATATTTCCTGATATATTAAGAAGACCAAGAGGGGAGTAAGGAAGTTACAACTGTACGATGAACAATTAAGGGACGTTAAATTTGATAATGAATGTGTAGCGAGATTGCTGAATGATATTGAGTTGGATAATAAAAGATGTAACCGTCAATCAGACAAGATCGTGGTTAACGGTATAAAATTAATTGGGAATGTTCAATTGGGACAAGAGGCTAAAGAGGAAGCTATGGCCCACCACGTTTTGTTTTTCGTCATAAGTGATATAGTCAGTCAGATGCCGTCCCCACACCTGACAAGATATTTATTGGAGTTGGTGAAGGTAATCCTGAGACCTGGATTATTGATCCTGACAAGTCTGATAGGTTTCGGATGGTAAAGAAAATGATATTCAAGCTCGTTGGTGGCAAAGACAGAGTATGTTCGTCAAAGAATAGAAGTTGTGGATTGGTTATTCTTAGTTGATGTTTGGATGGACTATAAAGATACGCCGTTGGAAAATGTTGGACGTATTTAGAAGGTTACCATATATTTAGAATGTACTTTAAAGAGTCAAATGTACTTTAAAATTGTTTAGAATTATAATTTTATGTATTTTTATTTGTAATGTTCAGGTGAATGGAGGTGGACGGTATAAAAACTGGTGTTGTTGAAAGAGTTTTAACAAATGATTTCAGTTGTATTGAACTTGCGTTACCTAATTTATTTTCTCAGTTGAGGTTAAGATACAAACACAAGAGTATCAAGGTTGATAAAATATTTCCCCATTTGCGCACCCAATGCCACTGGGTTGGTCAGAGTAAATGTATATGATCAAGGGTTAGATGGTAATGACAGTTTACAGGCGTATTTTGTTTTCCCTGTGGATTGTCAGTGCGAATTAGTGTATTATGGCAATGGTTATTGTTTCATTAACGAAAAATAGGTGCTATGGATGGTGAAGTATCGACTTGAAGATTTGAATATTAAAAGGGGAGTAACGTATTGTAAAATAAAGGGGTATTTGAAGTATTCTACAAGTGAGATGCTAGAAGATTCGTAGTTGAGGGCGCCATCTATTGTTGTCTTATTTAAAAAATATACGAAGGCGAATGTTGATGTTTGGCATTGTGCTCCAACTGAAGTTCTTCCGATTCTATCGTGGACTAAGTTTGTTGGTTTACCTGAGAGGCGGAGAGATTTGCTGTTAAGAGGTTTTGGGGAAAGTGGTTCAGTTATTGATGAACGTAGAGGTTGTCTCAGCTTATCCGAGATTGATGTACGCAGAGCTAATGATGGTGCTAGTGGTGTTGATCCTGGTCTGTCAATTTCGGAGGTTGGTGCTGCTAGAAAAGAAGAAGTTGATAAGAGATGGTCTGTTGTTATGGACGGTCCAGAATTTTCCAATGTTTTACGAAATGTAATCATGAGTGTAAAGAAGAATAACGATGTTGTTGTTGATGATAAGGGAAATGTAATAAGTAAATAAACGTTAGTGGTTACATAAATAACATTTAGAAAATTTTTCATTAATCATGACAGTGGTTACATTTACATCAAACTATTCTCTCATTTTTGGGGACATTGCATCTAACCAACTACTGTCCTCATTAGTTAACCTTTCTATTAAGACACCTTAGCTTTGATATTTTTTCTCTCTGTTCCTCGTACCCACGAACAAACTTCGCCGGAGTTGACCGCCGGCTCTCTTTCCACAATCCTATTTGCTACGTCAAAAAACGATCTACACACATTTGAATGAACTGCCCATAATTCTCGGGATACTCTTTTAAGGAGTACAACATTGTATACCAATATAATCAATAAGAAAGAAAGACAAAAAAAGAGGGACGAAACAAGGTACGAGAAAACGACGTCACCACAATAGCTATCCCATTGCAAAAGCATATTCCTCTCTACCATTAAGTATTTTCTGGTACCAAATAAATAGCAAAAGTGGCCCGTCAGTAAGGACGAAGATTCTCCATTCAAACTAATTCAAAAGCATAATCATTTTCCCGCCTTTGCTTTATGTCACTAATTCTGAAAATATCTTTACTTTACAACCACCCAAACCACCACAAACGTGACACGTGTATAGCACTATCCGGCAAAAGAATCAAAAGTACTCACACCACTCACACCTGAGCCTGGGGGTGACTTCCTTTTAACTCCATCCATACACATGTTCACAAGTACATAAATGGACCGCCCAGATCAGTGCGGCACCAACTCACACCATTCACACCAAGTTTTTAACTAATAGGAAGCCCTTGTACAGCTGGTGTGAGTTTATTGTTTACCACTACAAAGTGTCTCGCCAAGCCTCTTTCCGTTTCTATGCCAAGAATGTTTTCCTCACCCACCCACAGTGATACCCTTGCCCAAAAGAACAACTCTTAGAACTCCTCCAATCCCTTCTCCAACTAGCCTGTCAGACATACTACATACTTGTGGCAAGGGAGCTCCACGAAGATGGAAACCCTCACCTTCATGCCATGGTTCTGTTCAATGCACAAAGAAGATCCAAATCTCCAACCAAAGATTTTTCGATCTCACTGGAACCAACGGGAGAATCTATCATCCAAATATAGAAAAACTCCATTCTCCAACAGCAAGTCGACAGTATATACAGAAAGGTGACGATTTCATAGAATGAGGAGAATTTTCATCTAAGGGAAAAAGTCCCTCGAAGAACAGAGACGAACTCTGGCGGAAAATAATTACAGAGGTAGAAACGGAGGAACAATTCTTTACACTCTGCAAAGAAAGATGTCCCACCAATTATGTAACAAAATACCCCTCATTAAAAACATTTTCGAGTGATCATTACAAACGAGAACGGCCCCCCATATATTGGCCCCTTTAATTCATTTCCTTTTTTTAAATGAAGTAAGAAATTGGGCAGAAAATAATATTTTGTTTGTAAGTCAGAATTTTATTAAATACGAACTATGTCAAAATTGTTCTTTCTCTGTTTACAGTGAAGACGACAACATTAGATTAGGGATACACAATAATAACATACATGATTTACATACTGACCTCTCCTCCTCCTCTGATAACAGGATCCTGAACAGCGACCTATCCGCCCAATATCCCTCTACCTTGAAGGACCTTCAAGAACAAGAAAAACTGCCTGGGGCAGAAGTCTCGGACGACACAACTACTTCTTTGGCAGAATAAGTTTCAAGGACTATGATTAAGGCGCCGTCTACAACATCATAAATGACATCAAATACTCAACAGTCCCAACCGAACTAATGAAAAATTTAGTAGGTTGCCAAAGAGACTTCCATGTATTTGTTAAATTCCAACCAGATCTCATTATTAGAGGAGGAATTCCTTGTATTATATTAACTAATGGGGACAGTAATTGGTTTAGATGCAATGTCCCCAAAAATGAGAGAATAATTTGATGTAAAACCACTATCATGATTAATGAAAAATTTTATTTATGTAACCACTCAAACTTTTATTTACTTATTACATTTCCCTTATCATCAACAACAACATCGTCATTCTTCTTTACACTCGTGATTACATTTCATAAAACATCGGAAAATTCTAGACCGTCCATGACAACAGGCCATCTCTTATCAACTTCTTCTTTTCTAGTAGCACCAACCTCTGAAATCGACAGACCAACATCACTAGCACCATCGTTAGCTCTGCGTACATCAATCTCGAATAAGCTGAGACGACCTCTACATTCATCAATAACTGAACCACTTTCCCCAAAACCTCCTAACAGCAAATCTCTCCGCCCCCATCAGGAAATGTTAACCATCAAATTTTATTTTGATGCAAGTTTTAATTAAGCTAATGAATATTTTTTAATTAGAAGTATAATCTAAAGACAATGTGAATACATATAATTAGTACACATGATTGCATCGTATTTTAGTAATTGAATTGTGCTAAAAGAATAACATATGCATGTTGAAGCATATATTTCAAAACATGACATTTTTGACACTTTGGTGTGCTAAAATATGATTTTTTTTTTTTGATAACTGGGTGTCCGGGCCAGTTTACACGCTCGCACATTGACTAATCCCGAGACTTACGTAAAGCGCCCCCTCCACGTGGATTGAGCAAATTTCGGGCAGAGCCCGCAGGCGTGGCCCCAAGGAGTTGATAGCACCTAGTGGAAGTTGAACTTGAGACATGGAGAGAGCACATCCCCAGGCCCCAAGCTGCACCCACTATGCCAACTCCTTGGGGTTGTGCTAAAATATGATATTGGCACAATTAAATAGTACGATCTGCTGGAGATGGTCTAACATCTCAAGTTTGTAATAACTTGCCATATATTGACAACTACCAAATTGGTTTGGCTGTCTTAGTGCATATTTGACCTTTTTAGATATATACTTTCAATTGCTAATGCAATGAACATTTCATGTAGTTTGTGTACATCTTTTATGAATATGGTATTTGTCAAGGAACAAGGGATGGAAATAAAGAGCAAGCTAGTTTAGATGGGATGTTTTAAGATATTGTGTCTTTCAAAAAAATTGCAGGTACACAGGAAGAGGGCTTTTTTTGGATCCTCCAACTGTCTTTATGCAAAATGGTGTTTGGAAACTTTCTCTTCCTGAAGGGATGAATCCTGAAAAAGTGAAAGTAGAAGATACATGTAAGTAAAGCATGTTTCGATATCTTGTCTTCTGATTTTCTCATTGTTATGTGGTGATCATTAGATGATGGGTGTTGACATTTGTAACAGCCTTCAGCTTGCGCGATGAAATATTCTACAACAGCAGGGATGGGTCAAGTCTGGCTGGTAGTTATTCATCTTATATAACTCGAGAGTTATCACTACATTCAGGATTAAGAGGTTTTACACATATTGGAGCATTGATTATAGAACCAGGTAATATAGTATAACATATTGATTTATGGTTAGTTTCATTCAATTCTTTATGAAGTTGGATTTAGTGTCTGCTATATAAACTTCATTTTCGTGAGAGCAGTTAATTAACTATAATTTTGTCATTAACTTAGATTTTCTTTTCTTTGGGTCAACCTTCCTTTTCTAGGGCACATTCAACTTCATGTTCTTGTTCCATCCAATTTCTAAATATGAATTAAATGATGAGACCTCACATTTGACTTCATCCTTCTTAGTTGTTATCCTATCCATTCCGAATCCTCACATGGTAGTGACACACATGTAGGAGGATTGGGGGTTTCAATGATTATGTTATCGTGTTGATAGATTTAAGTAATTAACTTCTTAAAGTGATGCATGGGAAAAGGAGAAAAGGGGAATTTTTGTTGAACATTGAGGCCAAATTATTAAAGATTATTTTCGCTGGACACACACTGTTCTAACTTTGCTTGAACTGGAACAATTTGATTTATTTATTTATTTATAACAGGTGATATTTTGGTAATTTTGTAGACCATGAGCTAAGTGGCTTGGAGTGGTGTCCATGTTAGACACCAACACTTATTGAGCAGTTTTGGGATATATGATAAACACTTCTTGGATTCAAAACTAAATTCCGCAATTTTGTAAACTCGATTGACATTTCTCATATTCTTGGTTGACCCTTAATGGTATTAGTGCACGTTTGCTTGACACTCGGGAAAAAGGTAAGAAAGAAAATTTGATAGCGGGCATAAGGTCACTAGGTTGAGTATGGTTTTATCAATATTTGAAAAATATTGCAAATTGAAAAATATAATAGGAGATGTGATCGAGCTCAGTGGTAAGTAACATAGGATAATGTTGCCTATTGAAGATATGTAAATCCCGTGACTGCAGGCATAAAGGTCACGACGTTGAGTATGGTTTTATCAATATTTGAAAAAGATTGTAAATTGAAAAATATAGTAGGAGATGTGATCTAGCTCAGTGGTAAGTAACATAGGATGATGTTGCCTATTGAAGATATGTAAATCCCGTGCATAATTTATGGTTTGATTTTATTTCAATCATTAGAATTATGGATATTATTTAATCTCTAAATTTGTGGGATATGACTGTAATTCACCCTATACATAAGGGTGTTATTGATATGGAGTTTGTGTGTGGACATAGGCAATGATTGGCCAAACCACGTTATTACCTTTCTGTTCTTGTTCTTCAATACTGTCTTTCTTTATGCAAATTTGACATTGCACAATTTGGTTTTGTTGTTAGTTCAGATCAGGGAAATCTTTTAGATTTTGGGGTTCTAGAAGAAGGTAATCAGGTTTGTAGGTTGGAGGGTGGGTGGGGGGTTGGAAAGAGTTGGAGTTGGCCTTATTTCCCAAGCAACAGGTTACTGGATTGTCAAAAGTTTAGTTACTTGAATCCTTATAAACAGCTATTTTAAGGGTTATGGTGTTAAATTAAAAGGCCAAAATGTAAGGAAAAGAGTGAAGGTTGATTGAGGCTTGGTAGGATTTTGGTAATGAAATAGTCTGTTTGCTACTATGAAGGATGGTTTAAGCTAAGTGAACATGCCCTCAACTTCTCTTCAGCTAGTAGATACAACCATTTGACATGTATGAGCTCCCAGACCTTTTCTATCACTAGTAGATAGACTCTAAATTAAGGATGTAATCATGTAAGAAACTGACTGAGCAGTAAAGACCTAAAAAAGATCACATAATTACCAATAATGATTTAAAACTACCCTTGGCTCTTAGAACTTAATAAACTTGAACTGTATCAGCAACACAAAAAATAACTCAAATTGAACTGAAAGCTTGATTGGATATGGTCCAACTCCAAACCATCTCTATATGGAATTCCTAATTTCCTTGTGTCTTCTTATCACATTCCACATTAAAGATAGTGGTACTACTATACATAATACAGTTATGTGTGTAATAGTTGTCTAGATTTGTCTTCCACATTATGCAATTGTTTCTGTACAAATTTAGGCAATTAAGTTGTGTAGGGAAGTGAGATTAGAGGTGGTCGGTTGTTTGCCTTTGGGAAGATGGCGGGTACTTCAATGGCCTAAGATCATCAGAGGTGGAGAGGAGAAGGCCAAGGGAGGTTTAAAGATAGAGAGGTTGGCAGTGAGAGACCTTGAACACTTGTGTATGATTGTGTTAGTGTCTTAGTGTAGGTGTGTTTTTTTTTTTTCGTTTACATGATATGTTATATAAGTCCTTGGAACATTAGAGCCCAAGCAACCTATTAGAATGGTGGCTGGCTCTTCCCAATTCCACATCAGCTCTACTGCCATCTGTGGTTAAAGTTGGCAGGTATGAGGCGACATATCATGTATACAACAGAGGTGTGAGTGTAAGGTTCATATCACCCTTCTCCAAGCCTGGTGTTAAGACAGGTGGCTGGTTCTTCCCAATTCTAATGGAGGCTGATATCAGCCCTACTGCCATCTGTGGTTCAGGTTGGCAGGTATGAGGGCAGCATATCATGTATACAACATAGGCATGAGTGTAAGCTCCATATCACCTCTTCTCCAAGCCTGGTCAAGGTGGATCTATCTTAGCAGGAAGACAGCCAAGCAAGACTGTGGTTCAGGTTGGCAGGTATGAGGGCAAGACATCATGTATACAACATAGGCATGAGTGGTGCTTAGATTATTAGGGCTCTGGTTAGAGGTGTTTTTGGGCCACTTCCTTACGGAATTAATTGAGTTTATTTAGTTTTCAACCCTTTTAGCTATGATTTTAGATAAGCAAGCTTTGTAGAGACAACTAAAGAAATTTGATTGATAATTATTTTTTTTCTCTTTTAGTGATGAGATCCCACTATTGTTTTTATTTTTTAATTTTTATATTTTTTCAATGATTCCTAAGACTCATTAAAATTCTAAAGTTTATTGTTTGATAAGCAAAAATTTTATTAGCAAAATTGCCTTGGAAGGGTGAACCCTATTCACTCAAAAGGTCTTCAATGCCTCCAATTTCATCCTACCCTTATTTTACCCTACACTTACATTGAAAACCCTACCCTTATTTTACCTCAAAATTCTAGCCCTATAATTATATTTTCACCTTAAAAATATAGCGCTATTTTCTTTCTAATTCTATTCTAAAACAGGCTTTAAAGCTTGGTGTGTCTAACCATCATTCCATTTTAAAAGCTTGACCATTTTACCACCCTCTTTTTCTTCAATTATAACACCCAAACCAAAGCATATTTTGATTAGCTCCCTCAATAAAATTACTTATGTTGCTGATCCGAGAAAAAAAATAGCACCACTTTAGGAGGATCCATGTTGATTGGTATTATGTGGTTCAGATAAAAAGGCTTGCTTTATGAAGGTAAAAATGAAGGGAGCAGTTCAATTATTGTGGAACCTGTCGAGGACCAGCTCCACAAGAGAAACTATTAGTGTGTATAAAGGTTTACGTGTTATTGTATGATTTGAAAATTTTGCTCAAAAACATCAACTTGGCTCCTCCAAAATTTACAATGAAAATAGAGATAGTAGCCGATAATGTTCTTGATCTATTCTAAATCTAAAACATTTGAAACTCCAAATATTTTAGCAAATATCTATCCTTTGTGTAGTATATGATTCTTAATTCTTGGATGTGGCCAATGAGGCAGAATACAAAGATAGGAATCATTATAGGGAAGGATTAATTTTTAAGGCTGATTACACCACATTTTCTTATCACGTGCATTGAATGGACAAAAATCATGCCACATTATTATCTGGCTTTTTTTATTTTTTTTTTAATATTTAATTAATTTTTTTTTTTTTTAAGTTACAAGTACCTGGAAATGAATTAGTATAGTTCGGAACATCTTGCAGTTATACAAGGTTCGGGTGGAATGTTGATGGTTGATCCGCTTTTCCAACGTGTACTTGTTAAAGAATGCCAGAGTCGGAAGATTCCAGTTATCTTTGATGAGGTTTTTACTGGTTTCTGGCGTTTGGGAGTGGAGGTTAGTTGCAACTGTAATTTTAATTTTATTTCCACCTTCATCCCCCCATGTACTTATCTGATGAAGTTTCTCTTTCTTTCCAGTCTGCTGCAGAACTACTTTGCTGTCAACCGGATATAGCCTGCTTTGCAAAACTGATGACTGGTGGAATTGTACCGTTGGCTGCCACATTGGCAACAGATGCTGTTTTTGATGCATTTGTTGACGATTCCAAGGTAATTCTCTTATGTTACATTTAAGTGATGACTGAAAGGTAATTTGCCCTTGGTAGCCATATTGATTGCTGATAAGATGTACAGTGGATCTCATTTGACTTGACTAAAGAAAGATTTAGTGTCATTGTTTGAGAGAACAACTTGAACATTGATAGGGGTTGATCGTTGCAAAATCAGTCTTTCCATACAACGTAAAACGAGTATAGTTAGCAAGCACAAGTTCGTACCCACAGGGACTAATGGATTATTTTGCTGTTTTAATAATCAATATCTAAATTAATTTGAACCGATTCCAATTTGATTGAGAAAGATTTAATGAGAATTGAATTTAAAACCCTAAATTAAAAGGCACTATTAAGTTTAGGTAATGAGATAGAGAGAGTACTTTGGGTATCGGGTCCACCACTAGACATGCGACCGGGTTTTGCACTTGGATTTTATGAAAGTAAGTATTTGAAATTAACAACTCCACAACTACAAGTTTGGACTTGTTAACAAAATTTGAGGTATTCAATCCACTGGCATGTACTATCTTTAACCGGCATGAGTTGTCCACACTAAACTAGGGTTTGTGGCACAACTCGTCTAGTCCAAGCACAATGGTGTCTCCTATACACAAGCATAGAAAATTGTTGTAAAACACACACTCTCAATCACAGAAATGGAATGCACAAGATAGATAAAGAAATGAAAGATTGATAATCCAATTGTTTTACAAATGGTTTCAAAATACAATACAATCATAAGAAAACCGTCAGATGCAACCCGATTACTAGGGTTTCATCGATGAAACCCTAAAGGATGAGAGAACCGCCATGGAAGAGCTTGTGGATTTTATATGTTTCTTAGGATAGAATGAATATTTTTATTAAGTAATTACCATACAATATATTTCTCTCTGGTCTTTGAAGGATACATGTGATTTAACATGGAATTGACTTGATTACTGAGGTTATAAGCTGTGCTGCCACATTGTTGCCAATGGATTGCATCATCTGATTTAGATTTACAAGCTAATCTATTTCACCTGATGAGGAGATTGTAAGGTTTTGTATTTTGGTAGTCCTTGTTTGGAACTAATTTAGTTTTTAATTAGTTTAGGAAACCTTAGTTTAGTTGGCAATATGAATCCTAGTATAGTTACAATGCTTCTATATAAGAAAGCCCATTGTAAGTTTGTAATACGATGAGACAAGTAGTTGATTAATAAAGATTTTATGCAAATTTTTGTTGCTTTCAATGGTTAGACTCCTAGATGTCTTTAGAGAGGTTCTAGGCTCTATTCTCTTTGTTTTTCTTGTTTTTCAATTTTTCGTGGCTTTAGTTTTAATTCCCAGCTCTATTTTGTATAGTTAGCAAACAGAACCAACCCTACTTCTCCCTAGTTGTATCCTTAAATCTAAATTCCAACCCTTATTTGCCTCGTCTTTTATACCCTTAAATTCTTGAATTTCCATACTATCCACAACTTCCAACTAGCATTAACCTTCCGTTCCATGTCAAAATCCAACCTAAACTTCTCCAAAATTCAAGCCTTTAACTTTGCCTTCCCAATTGAGAATTCTAATTTAGAAACCCTACCCAGGATTATTAACAAATAAGGAGTGTGCGTTTTGGGCCAGGAGAATGGATGCCCCCTATTGTGCGCCCCATCATCATTGGATTAAAAAAGGAGAGGAAGGATAGATTTGCAACTTGGACTTTGATATACCTTGTCTTGCATGTTTGATATTTAGCATTTTTTAGATGTTTAATTAAAATGCTGATGTTCCTTTATTCTTCATTCAGCTCAAGGCTCTGTTGCACGGACACTCGTATACTGCGCATGCTATGGGGTGTACAGCAGCAGCTAAATCCATAAAATGGTTTAAGGACACTCAAACAAATTTCAATTTAATTTCTGAAGGAAGGTTGTTGAAGGAGGTAAGCGGAAATGAGATTTTTAATTTGTTCTTCCATTTTTCTAGTGCCTGTCTTGTTTATGCCTTGCATTTCTACCCACTTGTATCATCGTAGAGGAACTTTCAATCCATGTAGTCCTCCTTATCACTTAAAAAATATTGCTGCTAGAAGCTAATAGCCTTCTCATTTTTTTATTTTTTTTGTTTCCTTTAGAGTTTACAGACCGAAGTGAGATTGAGGGAGAGGCATTGCTGCATAGTACCAATTCATTCTCCTTTTTTTCTTTTCTTTTTTAAATTTTGGTTGCTTGGCAGTTGGAATATTTGTTATTGCTGTTGGCTTAGTTGAGCTTGGCTTGTTGATTGAAATTGTTGCATATTGTTCTATTCCTTATTATACTAGATTTGGTTGGGAGGGTATTCCCCCACAACAAGGGTGTGTGTACTGCTTGAGTTAATAGTGTAGTATTTCTGCTTTGCTGCTGACAGCCTAGGACTTGCTAGTCTCTCAAAAACAGCACTCTGAGTTGCATCATAATAAATGGTCATAAAGGAACTTGACCACTAGTGAAATGAATATTTATGTTTATTATGTTTTGTTGAAACATATCACTGCATTGGTTAGCCACCACTTGTCACAAGTTGAATTGTCGAATACCTTGCAACATAAAAATTGTCCATCTTTGAAACATTTAGGGATCATTCTCTGATTATGTCACTCATGATTTATGCAAATCTGTCATTTGATTTTGAATGTTTGCAGTTATGGAATATGGATCTAGTGCAGCTGATCTCATCGCATCGAACAGTCCATAGAGTGGTTGTATTGGGAACACTGTGTGCCCTAGAACTTCGAGCAGAAGGCTCTAACACTGGGTATTATCTCATAACTTCTACTGTGTGACATTGTCAAATATTATGTTCTAGGAAATATTCTCATGGGTTACTGGTTGACACCCTAGCTTCCAGCGATTTTTACAAATTTTTGTGGAGGGTCTATTGTAAAAATTGTGAACATTAAAAACAGGTTCTTCCACCGATTGTAAAAATTTCAGCTATTTTTACAAATTTTTGAGGAGGGTCTATTGTAAAAATTGTGAACATGAAAGACAGGTTCTTCTTGGTTGTGTTACTATTGAATAATGTGTTTCGGAAATATTGGGATGGTTATAATCCTATGTTTCCCTGGCTATGAAAGTACAAATACTTCTAGAAGGGAGTCATATCCGTATTGTATCTGTATTGGATACTGATATGTATCGGATGCTTCCTAAAACGTATCCGATACTTGAAATTAATTTTCTTTAATTTTGAGAAATATCAAATATAGGTCATGTATCAGAACTACTATGAAATTGATATTGTAATTATTCTTGCATAGTTGTAGCCTGTAGGAGTATAATTATTGGTGTAAATAGAAAATAGTTTTACAATACTAAGCTTACTTCTTAGAGAACAATAAAATATCATGATACTATAGTCGGATTTCAACAATGAATCAAAACTAGTAAACTTGCATACAACATTTTAGCATATTACACTTTTAGGTGTGAAAAGGTAAAGGACAATGTAAACATTTTAAACTTGATATTAAAATGAAATTTTTATAGGATCTGCTGAAAACATAATAAAAAAGTGTTTGTTTGAGAGAGAAAAACTTAGGGAATGATTAGACAATCATCCCTTTTTATATTGATAATAGGCAGCTTACAATGGAAGCCTTGGAGGCACAAATAAGGAAATAACATAACAAGGAAATAATAGCTAATAGAATAATCAATATACAATAACCAAAGATATTATTCTAACACTCCCCCTCAAACTGGTGCGAAGATGTCTTTTATACCCAGCTTGCCAAGCATATCATGGAATTGTTTGCTTCCAATTCGCTTGGTGAGAATCTCTGCTAGTTGTTCACCAGACTTCACAAAAGAGGTACATATAGTGCTACAGGTGAGTTTCTCTGTAATAAAGTAGTGATCAATCTCCACATGTTTCATTTGGTCATGTTGAACTGGATTGTGAGCTATGTTAATAGCAACCTTATTGTCATAGTACAATCACATGGAATCAGTATGACTAATTCCCAGATCACGTAGCAGCAACTTGATCCACAAGAGTTCACATATACCTTGTGTAGGAAATTAATGTATTGATCTTATGTTCTTATTTATGAAGACCATATTACACTCCTTATATAGGAGAGAACAAGAGCTACTATTTGTGCCACTAAGAGCCACTATCACCACTAAGAGCCACTATCTATATCCTTACCTATTGTATACATCCACTACATCCACTATCTAGATCACTAACAATACATCCACTACATCCACTATCTAATACTCACCTAACACACTCACATCTACCTACCACACTAGGTGTGGAGTTTTTACATTTACTTTCAACAGCCCCCCTCAAACTCAAGGGGGTTAGGAACTAACCAACTTGAGTTTGGAGAGAGTAACAAAACAGGAAAATAATCTGACAAATAAAATAAAAGTGGATAGAAGACACGGTATGGTCGTGTCAGACCGTTGTAGAAGACAGTTTATGGGGTCATGTCGGACCGTTGGAGAAGACAGTTTATGGGGTCATGTCGGACCGATGTAGAAAACAGTTTACGGGGTCATGTCGGACCGTTGTAGAAGACACTATATGGCTGTGTCGAACCGTTGTAGCAGATAACCGAAATCAATGTCGGAACAGTTTACCGAGTCTTGTCGGACCCATCAAGGAGCTAACCGGAATCAATGTCGGGACAGTTTACAGAGTCTTGTCAGACCCATATAAGAGCTAACCGGAATCAATGTCGGGACAGTTTACAGAGTCTTGTCGGACCCATATAGAAGCTAACCGGAATCAATGTCGGGACAGTTTACAGAGTCTTGTCGGACCCATATAGAAGCTAACCGGAATCAATGTCGGGACAGTTTACAGAGTCTTGCCGGACCCAAAAAAAGGCGTGCCATCAAAAGGCGATAAAACAAGAAAAGAAAACATGCCCATGTAGCAGTGGTAATGTTGAAGAAGCCGATTGGCTTCTCTAAGACCACTAAAATAGGCACCATGGGTAGTAGAATAATGGGTTCTATGTGTCGCTTCCCCTGCAAACAGGATTTGAAGTGGAGGAGAAGAACAAGATCCATTGCTGCAATTCTTGGGCAATGGCACAGCCATGGTGTCCAAATCTTCCCCGCTAGATCCAACAGCAACATAGCTATAAGATCCCAAGAACAGAGGATCAGTGCCCCATTGGGTCTTCAAAACCTTGCTGAATTTTAACTCTCCTCCATTGGAGCTATCCACAGAACTCAAATCATCCTTGGCTGCAATTAAGAGGGAAGGCACCCCAAAACCAGTTTCTTCTCCACGCCTAGTCACTTCCATAAGTAATTCTGATGTTCTCTTCAAAGAATATTCATCCGAACTATCATAAACAAAAACTGCCAGGGATTCCTTATTGGACAAAAGTTTTTTTAACTCTGTCTTCTTGAATCTCCCGCAGTATAAGAGTCTTCTTAGTTCCCCCAAACTGATCAACAAGGTTTGCTACATAATGCTCCTCAGTTGTTGAAGTATAATTGTCTGAGAAAGGCCTTCCCAGAAATGCCTTCAGTAATGCAGATTTTCCAGCATTTTTTGGCCCAAAAACAAATCATTGGAAAACATTTCTGTCTGTCTGTTGCTTCTTACGATCAATTGATCTTCTCCTAGTAAGATGGAGTGCTGATGCAGGATCACTTGTATATCCAATACATATCAAATTAGCCATACTTTGAGCTGGGTCCAGTTGAGTCATAAGGGCCCACTCAGATAGAAAATTTTGCTGAAGCTGCTGTTTGCTTTGCGATCTACAGAGGCTGAAATGAGGGGTAAGAGCTCAGCTATGGAAGAAGGTATGTGTAGAAACACAAGTGGAATAGGTTGAGGTCCGGCGGGCGGCCAAGGCGAGGTTGCCGCCCACCGGTGAAGCGAAAAATACTAGGTGCTAAACCCGCTCTGATACCATGTAGGAAATTAATGTATTGATCTTATGTTCTTATTTATGAAGACCATATTACACTCCTTATATAGGAGAGAACAAGAGCTACTATTTGTGCCACTAAGAGCCACTATCACCACTAAGAGCCACTATCTATATCCTTACATATTGTATACATCCACTACATCCACTATCTAGATCACTAACAATACATCCACTACATCCACTATCTAATACTCACCTAACACACTCACATCTACCTACCACACTAGGTGTGGAGTTTTTACATTTACTTTCAACACCTTGTGTCATCAAGGCTCTAAACTCGGCCTTTGCACTAGACCGGGCGACTATATTCTGTTCCTTACTCTTCCAAGTAACCAAATTACCTCAACAAAGGTATAATAACTAGATGTGGACGTTCTATCAGTTACTAATCCTACCCAATCAGCAACTGTATAAGCTTTCACCCAAAGATGATTGACCCTTTCGTAGAGAAGATTTTAAGTATCTAAGGATGCGCATTATTGCAACCAAGTGTCTCACAAGGAGCATGCATGAACTGGCTAACCACATTAACTGCCATGACAATGTTAAGACGAGAATGAGATAAATAAATGAGCTTATCCACTAGTCTCGGATAACTCCCCCTATCAACAATAGCTCCCCTGCTATCATTACTAAGTTTCTGATTTGGCTTTTCAACAGGTCAAGAACATATTTTCTCTGACAGATGAAAATTCCATCATTGGACCAAGTAATCTCAATATCTAGGAAATACTTCAGATTCCCGAAGTCTTTTATTTCAAACTCGCTTGTCAAATATTTCTTCAACCGGGGTATTCTACGTCGTCCACATAAACAATGAGAGCTGTAGTCTTACTATGTGAGGAATGCTTCACAAACAAAGTGTGATCAGCCTGACTTTGTTTGAAGCCATATTGGAACATAGCCTGAGTGAGACTGTTTGAGACCATATCATGACTTCCGAAGCCTGCATACTTTACCATTTATCTGATGGTCCTCAAAGCCAGGAGAAATGTGTTGGAATTAGGAAATAGTGATATTGTAAGTATGGTAGTGTGTATAAAATTTGTGATTATGTCAATCACAGGCTTAATGCCTTTTTTATCTTCGTTTCCTATTTTGTTCGTTTTCTATTTTTTAAAATTGTTTCATTATAAATATAAAGCTTTACCTCATTCATAGGTAAGCCAAAACAATTCTTTTCATCCTTTTTGGTATCAGAGCCAAAACACAAAAACCCTAAACCACCCCCTCCTTGTCGGCCCCTGTTCTTCACTGCCCAGTAGTTTCTTCATTTTCTTTCTTCTTCCTCCAATAGCCGACAGACCTCCTCTCTCTCTAGACCAGCCGACAGCCTAACCCACCACTCCTAGACCATCCGAAACCACTTATGCACTCTCTTATACCCCTTGGTAAGATTGTATTACACCTGGCGAGGGCCTTGCTACTGCTGACCAGGTCTCATCTTGGCCTAGAGTACTTCAACACCCTCTTTAGGGTGGGCTGAACCCCTTTTCTCTCTTTTACTGGGTATAGTGCTGATGCTTTAAGTACTTTTCTGGACCTCTTTTTGTCTTTTCTTTTTGTGGGCTACAAGGTTTATTCGGTAACATTTAGCCATTGAGTTTTTTCCGACTTTTCTGGTTGTTTACTCGGACTGTGTTGTTGTATTGCTGTCAATTTCAGCCCTCATCATCTCTCCATGGATAACTCATCTTATACCATTCCTACTGAGGTATCTACTGTGGTCTCCACCAAACCTGTGCCTGTTCCAAGTACTGATTTTTCTCTTTCCCATCACATTCCTATTCATCGTATTACAAGTGTGGTGTTGAATGGGAAAAATTTTGATGCTTGGAGCTGTTTCCTTGAACTCTATCTTAGGGAAAAGGGAAAGGCTCATCATTACTATTACTCTGCCAGCTACATGTGCTCAATATGATATTGATAACTGCACTATATTGGGATAGATATTCAATTCCATAGAAGATTGGATTTATCATATGTTCCTTTATTGCGATATAGTTCCGAGTTTGTGGTAGGCATTGTCACAGATGTACGCTCATGCTCACAATGATGCACGTATCTTTGAGCTTTACCAGGACATAGCCTAGGCCTCTTAGTCCTCTCTTGGCCTTTCTATAGCTGAATTCTTTGGATATTTTCAGGCTCGTTGGGAGGAACTTGCTCAATATGAGCCTGTAACTGACCTTCCACCAAAAGCCGCCTCCCTTGTGTCCAAAAGGCTTGCCCGACACTTATCAGTTTCTCATGGTTTTAAACTCTGAATTTGAATCTCTTCAAATTTAAATTCTAAAACACATCACCTATGCCATTTCTTTATGAGGCTTTTGCCACTATTGACAGTGATGAGCATCGCCGGCGATTGGTTCAGCCTAGTGTTCCTTCAGTCCCTCCAGTTTTAGCAGATCAGATGGCTCTTGCTGCGAGTTCTGGTTCTCGGAGTTCCACCGGTTCTGTTACTTGTCATCATTGTGGTGCATCTGGACATGTCAAAGCTTGTTGCTTTAAACGTCATCTTGAGTTGAGGCAACGCCCTTCCCGTTCTCGTGGTCCTGCTCCATGTGGTTTTGGCTTTGCTTGCAGTGCTACGTTAGTGGACGTTACTCCTGCTTGTGAGCCTCCTAATGTCCCTAATTTACAGCAATTACAGACTCAGATTGGTCAGCTTCAGGCTCAACTTGGGTCCCTCACCATTGGTTCTCTTGGTCCATCTTCCTCTACTGCCACTCTTGCTACAGGTACTTCTATTGCTTTCCATGTTCGGTCTGCTAGTCCTTCATGGATTCTGGATTTTGGGGCTAATGATCATGTGACTGGTGAGTTTTCTTTTCTTTTCTTTCCTCTCCTGAACCCACCACTGCTACTCAATCTGTGTGTTTTGCTGATGGTTCTTGCTCTTTTGTCTAACATAAGGGTGTTGTGTGTTTATCCCCTGATATCACTTTATCTTCTGTGTTGCATGTTCCCAAGTTTGCTTATAATCTCTTATCTATTAGTCATCTTGCCAAAACCTTTAATTGCGTTGTCATCTTCTTACTTTCTTCGTGTCTTTTACAAGACCTGAGTTCGAAGAGGATTTTTGGTAGGAGATATGAGCGCGACGGGCTATACTACTTTGGGGATCCACCGGACTAGCCTTCTTCGACTTTAGCCAGTTTTCAGGCATCTGTTTTGCCTCCTTCTATATCTTGTGTTTTTTCTGTTCAAACTTTAGAGTTATGGCATGCCTGTATAGGTCATGTTAACTTTCAACATTTAAGTCAACTTTTTCCTTTATTAAATAAAGCTTACAAGGATTCTAAATTTCATTGTGTTACTTGTGAGTTGTCTAAACATATCCGTACTAGTTATATACCACATATGACACGGGCCCCTAGTGCTTTTGACCTTATTCATTCTGATGTTTGGGGTCCCTTTCCTGTTCTTGCTTTTTCGGGTCATCGTTATTATGTGACTTTTATTGATGATCACACTAGGTGCACTTGGGTCTATTTACTTCGCCGCAAGTCTAATGTGTTTCCCATCTTCGTTCAGTTTTTGCAAATGGTTAAGACACAATTTCGTACAGTTGTTAGGAACATCCGCTCTAATAATGATAGGGAATACATCTCCAACGAGTTTCATTCCCACCTTAATCGAACAGGTATTCTTCAACAACTTACATGTCTTCGGACCCCTGAACAAAATGGTGCAGTTGAACGTAAAAACCATCATATTATGTCTGTTGTACGTTGTCTTCTTCGTGGTATGCGTGTGCCTGAGTTTTATTGGCACATGGTTGTTCTTACTGCTGTCTATCTCATTAATAGGACTCCTAGTCGTGTGTTACATGGCCTTACCCTATTCCATATTCTTATTTTACCTTGTGTTTTTGGGTGTGTATGTTTTGTTCAGGACCGGTGTCCCATTCGCACTAAGTTAGATGACAAGTCTATTCATTTGGTCTTTTTGGGGTATTCTTCCATATCTAAAGGATATCAATGTTTTGATCCTGTGTCTCGTCAAATTCACCACACTTTGGATGTTAGTTTTTGTGAGGATCTTCTTTTTTTTTAGTCCTAACCCCCGTTGCAGGTTTCCCCTTCAGATACTCCGAGTGTCCTCCCGGTTCCCATTTTGGACGAGGTTGCAGATGAGGTTGCACCCCTTTTATCCTTCACCTTTGCCTCCTTCCCTCCCCCCTTGGCAGGTATACTCTCGCCGTGCTCGTGCTCAGCCCCCTCCTGCCACCTCTCTGAATCTTGGGTTAGGTAATTCTTCCCCTTTACATACATCTCCTTCCCTTTCTCGTCATAATCCTCCTCGGGATCGACATCCCCCTGACCGTTGGGGTTATCTGTATAGTATTGATCATCCCATTTTCCAATATCTCTCATGTGACAGGGTTTTAGACTCGTGTCATTCTTTCCCTGGCAAGCTTGAGTCTGAGTCTATTCCTTGGTCTGTATCAGAGGCCCTTCGTAATCCAAAATGGGTGGTTTCCATGCAGACTGAAATAGCAGCTTTAGAACCGAATCATACTTGGGATTTGGTTCCTTTATCTTCTGGCGAGAGTACCGTGCGTTGCAAATGGATCTTTGCTATTAAGTACCTACCTGATGGCTCCGTTGACCGTTATAAGGCCTGCTTAGTGGCCAAGGGCTTTACTCAAGTTCCTGGCAAGGATTTTGGTGCTACCTTTGCCCCAATTGCCAAGCTCACATATATTCGTCTACTCATCTCCCTTATAGCATCCTATTCTTGGCCCTTTTATCATCTTGATGTCAAGAATGCCTTTCTACATGGGGAGACCATCCTTTGTCTCTTCTTCTGAGCAGTTAGCAGATATGTTCACCAAGTCTGTAGGCCTAACATTACTCCAATCGTCTATCGACAAGCTGCGTTTATTGAATATCTTTACACCAGCTTGAAGGGGAGTGTTAGAATTAGGAAATAGTGATATTATAATTATGATAGTGTTGGAATTAGGAAATAGTGATATTGTAATTATGGTAGTGTGTATAAAATATGTGATTATGTCAATCATAGATTTAATGCCTTTTTTTATCTTCGTTTCCTATTTTGTAATATTGTTTCATTATAAGTACAAGGCTCTACCTCATTCATAGATAAGCCAAAACAATTCTTTTCATCCTTTTAAATGTCCATATACACCTCTTCTTCGAGATCACCATATAAGAAAGTATTTTTTACATCAAACTGATGAAGTGACTAATCCAGATTAGTTGCAAGAGAGGGAAG
Organism: Camellia granthamiana; assembly: GCA_036172215.1. Taxonomy (NCBI): domain Eukaryota; kingdom Viridiplantae; phylum Streptophyta; class Magnoliopsida; order Ericales; family Theaceae; genus Camellia; species Camellia granthamiana. Next base: position 148,018,736 of record CM069906.1, read on the forward strand.
TACTCTGACCAAATTCATCTTAGTCACTAGTGCAAAGGTCTCTTGATAGTCTAGTCTATAAGTTTAAGTAAAGCCCTCTGCTACTAGTCGAGCCTTGTAATGCTCAATTGAATCATCCGCTTTATGTTTCATAGTATACACCCATTTGCATTCCACAGGTCTTTTGCCCTTAGGTAACTCAGTTAATTCCCAAGTGCCATGCTTGCGAAGTGCTTTCTTTTCTTCTATCATAGCATGTTTCCACTCAGGGGTAGCAAAAGCATCCTAAAAATTATAAGTATCTTCACAGAAGAAAATAGGCTCTATAAGAAGGAGACAAATTAGAGTAGGACACAAAGTTAGAAATAGGATGTTTAGTATAAGACCTCACACTTTTTCGTTGGGCAATAGGAATATTAAGATCAACATACTCAGGAGGACTCAGGGTTTCAAAGTTACTTGGACTCTCATCTGAAGAAAAAGATAGCAGTGGATGATCAAAAGTGATCAAAGAAACTTTATGTCTGTCTTTGTCCCTGACATAGACTTTTCCCTCCTTCAATTCATTAAATTTTGTATCTCCACCACTGGTAGCCAGTTCACCTTCTATGTTCTCAACCACTGGTGATGAGCCAGAAACTGATATAGACCTAGGAATCCCTTAATGCCAAGGCTTCTCCTGAAGGGAGGACCAGGACCCCGAGGAGGACTGTGACAAAAAATAAGACTGTATGACTCAAAGAATGTGACATCCATGGATACAAACCACTTACGAGATGGAGGATGGTAACACTTATAACCTTTTTGAGTAGGAGAGTAACCCAGAAAGACAATTTAGAGAGCGGGGATCAAATTTACCACGAGAAGAAGTATGATTGTGGACAAAACAGACACAACCAACGACTTTTGGGGGAATAAAGAACACAAACTCAGAACCTAAAAAAACCTAGAGAGGATATTTTTTGTGCAACAGTTGGGTTGGGAGACAGTTGATGAGGTAGGCAACAGTGAGAACTACGTCCCCCCCCCAGTAAGACATAGGCATATGCATAGAAAAAGACATGCAACGAGCTATATCAAGAAGATGACGATTATTGCGTTCTGCAACCCCATTTTGTTAAGGGGTGTTGGTGTAAGAAGTCTGGTGACTAATGCCATGGGTGGAAAAATAGCTTGCTAGACTAGAATCAATATATACTCACCCCCATTATCAGAACGCAATATTTTGACAATGGTCCCAAATTGAGTATATATCATTTTATGGAAATTACAAAACACAAAAAAGATCTCACTTTTGTCTTTCATAAGATACACCCAAATAGTACGAGAAAAATCATCGATAAAAGACACAAACCATCTATGACCTTTTAAAGACGTAACACGAGATGGACCCCAAACATCAGAGTGAATTAAGGAAAAAGGTACTAAACTCTTATTAAAGCTTGGAGCAAAAGAAGTTCTATGTTGTTTTCTAAGTTGACAAGACTCGCAATGAAACTCAAAGACATTATTGTTTATAAAAACAGAAGAAAATAAATGCTTAAGTAAATAGAAATGATGGGTACCCAAGACATTGATGCCACAGCCACAGGTCTTCCTTGGTGGTTGAAAACTTGATGGAATGAAGTGCCAACTTGTCCTCCTGATCCAGGATGTAGAGGCTATATTCTATTCTACCACTGCCAATCGTCTTCCTCATGATAAGGTCCTGAAACAAACAATGACTAGGAAAGAAAGTTACACTACAATTCTGGTCATGAGTAAGACGACTCAATGAAAAAAGATTAATTGATAAATTGAGAACATGCAAAACAGAAGATAATGATATAAAAGGAGTAGCATGGATTAAACTTTTCTCAGAAACAGAAGAAACAGTACTATCAGCATTCCTAACTTTGCCTTGATCTGAAGAAGGCTTATATTTCGAGAACAGATCAGAAGACGACATATGATCCGAGGTACCAGAATCAATAACATAAGGTAAAGACTTATGAGATAGAAAGGCACTTGAAAAAACAGCTAAGTTACTTAAGTGGTCAAAAGACGAGGAGGATGTACCGGATGGAGTAGTAGAAGAGCAACGATCCAGTAGGTGGTGCAAAGCATTCGCTCACTCAGAAGAAGACATTCCAGATATATCACCACTAGGAGGAGTAACTGAAGAGGCAGTCAGGAGTATCCACTGCATTGGTATGATGTGCATGTGGATTAAACCCGCGTCCTCGACACCATCCAGAGTGACTCCCACAACTACCAGAATAGTCATCACGACCACTAGAAGAAACCTTATGAAACTTCCAACAAGTCTCACGGGTATGTCTCAGCCGGTGGCAATAATCACAGAACAGTGTATCCTTCTCTGAAGGACTAGGGGAAGTACAAGGTAGACCACTACCATCCCTAGGAGGAGCAGAAAGTAAGGTTGAGCGCTCTGCAGAGGTAGGTGGCAGCATAGCATAACGACGGCTCTCCTCATTTTGTACGTAAGCAAAGACCTCCTGAAGGGAGAGAAGAACATCCATACCAAGGATGCGACTCCTAACAGGAAGTTGAGAACTTCCAAAAATTTGAAGACCCTTTCCTGTTCAATAAACTTCCAGTAACCGACTAAATCAGTTACACAAACATGCTTATAATCCTGCAGATGAGTAAGACGCTTCCAGCTGTTGTTAAGAAAAGTGAAGTATTGAAGGACATCCCTTGCACTGAGCGCTCAATAGAACGACACAACTCAAAAGTCTGTGAGAAATTCCCCTTCCAGGAATAAATAGTGGCCACAACATCCCAAACATTCTGGGTGATATCTTTGGAGAAGTAGCCTTCCCAAATATCGGGTACCATGGAATGAATGAGCCATCCCATAATTAAAAAATTGGTAATCTCCCATTGGTCATAATCAGGATCAGTGATGCTTGGTGCCTTGACCCTCCCATCAACATAACCCATCTTTCCTCTACTCTTCGAGAAAAGTGTCAGACACTGTGACCAAGCAAGATAGTTCTGACCATTAAACAAAGAGGTGGTGACTTTTAGGCTAGAATTTAGGTTTTCGGATGTATTAATCATAATGGGACTCTCACCACTAGGTGGCTAAGAAGTAGTGATGGAACACTAGTAAGGTCAGCTATGTATACTTAACAAACCAAATAACCTGCACTAATCACAAATACTCGAAGAGGGAATGAAATCAACTGGAACAAGCAATATCAATCACAGACTATGATAGGAGCATGCCAATCAGTCAAAGCTGGGTAATGGGGCCATATAATGACCTAAAAAATAAATAAACTAAATGTAAAAAGAACCTTTAATCAAAACACGGGCTAAGCTATTCTCAAAAAAAAAAAAAAAAAAAAAAATGCAAAACCTTGCTAGATGTGAGGAACAATGGTGGAGATGAACCAATCAAAACATGCAGTGGGTCAAAGAAGCCTCAGAGTGGCTGTTGGCTGAAGCCGAAATAGGCTGGGAGCCTTTCAGCTTAGGCCGAAACAGGCCAAGGAGCTTTCGGCTTGAGCTGAACAAGAAACAGGGACTGTTGGCTGGTCCTAGGTGCTCACCAGTGACTGTCGCAGGCCCTGGACAGAGCAGAGATGGTTGAAATACAGTGGGCAGCAGTCAGGTGGTGTTGGGTGAAGGTGGAGAATGAGATGGTAACCCTAGAGCTCTGATACCATGTTTGTTTGAGAGAGAGAAACAATGATTAGACAATCATCCCCGTTTATATTGATAGGTAGCTTACAATGGAAGCCTCGGAGGCACAAATAAGGAAATAACAGCTAATAGAATAATCAATACACAATAACCAAAGATATTATTCTAACAAAAAGTAAATTGACTAGTGGTGCTAAAACTAATATCTACCATTCTTTGAGTTTATAGATTATACCATACTGGAATTTTCTAATTTTTTTTACGAACATATCTTAGCCGTACCTAGAGCCCCTTTTTTTTAGGTTTATCGTATCCTTATTGTATCGTATCCATATCTATGCTTCGGAGTTCCCTAGTTTGCAACAATATCTCCAAAGAATAAGGATAGGGCTAATTGTACATATCTTTTTTTGTGAAAAAAAAAAAATCTCAGCATCTGTTATACATGATGGCTCATCAATGCATCATATGGTAAGCAGTATAGATGTATTCCCTAACTGATTTATTGTAAATTAAGAGCTCATTTGGCAACATCACTTTTTAGCCTAAAAGTCAAAAAGTCACTAAAAAAACCAAAAACCCAACCTATACCAAAAAGTCAAAGATTCCTTTTTCTCTCTACTTTATACACATCTTTTCATAAAAAATCAAAAAGTCATCCCAAACATATTAGTTTTTTTTATATCATATTTTAGCTAAAAAGTCAAAAAATTACTAAAAAAACCTGTTCCCAAACGATCAGTTGATGCTGGCTGTAGTTCCAAAGACTAAAACAAATAAATAAATAAGAGGGAGTTATGTATCGGCTTGCTTTTTATTTAAGTTCTAGCAGCCAAGGATCGAAATATCTTTTTGGTATGTTGTTTCACTTAGCTTGGAAAGGGAAATGCTTCAGAAGTAATTTAACATTTAAAAAATGGCAAAATTTTAGTAGTAGTAGGATTGAAGAAAAGTGACTTAATCATGCTTCTTTTATCTTCTCCTCTCTCTATCTCTCCTCTCTCCTATCTAGTTTTTCAGTTCTCTACTAAATTTAATATTTTTCTTTATCCTCAAATTATTTATGAGCATTGTTGAATATATTAGTGCCGAAACAACTCAATGTTATGGTATGTTGTGTATAGTTTGGTGTATTTTGGTGCATTTCAGTATGTTTTGGTGGAAACATTGAATTTCAATATTTCATTTTCTTAGGAAACGGAAACATCTTGACTGTTTTGAAGGAAAATAAACGAAATTTTGTTCTTTGGTAGCAGTAGAGGTTTTTGCAGTCCCTACATTGGCATTTGATACTTTTCCTTCAGTTAGGATTTTTAACTCAAGTTGAATTTGTGCAGTTATGCATCGCTTTATGCACGCTCTCTTCTTCAGAACCTCCGTGAAGATGGTATTTACATGAGGCCTCTGGGCAATGTTATTTACCTCATGTGTGGGCCTTGCACATCCCCTCTCATCTGCCGCCAACTACTGGAAAAACTTTACAGAGGACTCGAGGAGTTCGGCCAAGCCAATGAGAACTTGAAATCCTGTGAATTTTAGTTGTTGCAGCAGCTTACGATCTTTGGTTCTCAATTTTAATTTATTTTTATTTTTATTCATCAGTTTGTAGTTCACCAATAAAAATAGTATATCTCTGTTGGCTGAGCTTGGTTTTTGAATGTAATCTATTTATTCTTCTCTAGCCTCAAATATATTGAACTCAGACTTCCATTAAGGGTTGGACATTATGGGATATTGAATCTCAATCATTTGCAAGTCAGGTTTCTCAAGCTTTTTTTTTCTTATTTTCTTCTTTATCTTTATCTTTTTAGGTTTCCTTCTTCCTGTTTAGAAGGCTACCTTTCTAACTTCTGAAATCAATATATATCTCTCTGCCAGTATACCAGTGGCATTGGACCATGCTTAGGTTAATAAAATAAGGGTAAATTACGCTGACCTCTTTGAGGTTTGAAAAAAATGCAGCAAGTCTCGTAATTTTGATATAATTACACTGACTTTAATTTTAAAGAGATCAAAATTAATGCAGATAATATGCACACACAAAGATATTAATGGTAATATATTAATGTAAAAGAGATGACAATATTTATTTTTCATTCATATGACTAACAAATTTCTAATGACATGGGGGTTAAGTATTATATGAATTACAACATTAAAAGAGTTTAATATGATTATGTTAAATTTATGGAATTTATTATATTTTTTTCAAATTTCAAGAGATGTGAGTGTAATTTTATTTAAAAATAATGTTAGTAGTTGGTACCACATAAATATTCAGATTTTATCAACGAAAATAGAGCAACTTTGAGGAAGCATTAATTATTGCCAATAAAAAATATTTCATTCTAATTTCATTTTGGTCTTGTTATTTTTAAGAGTGTTACTAGTAGCACTTTATCAATTATTTTGGATTTTTTATTTTTTAGTTTTTTTTTAATTATAATAATAACCTTAAATAAAATTATTAAAAAAGATGTCAATTATTTTGGGATACCTCATATTATAATTAAGTTCACACACTCACTACATTATGAATTAGAGTTTATGAGAGTATTCTCCTCTATCACCACCCACCCATCTTATCCAAATCTCACCTTCAAAGTTCACCCACTCTAGAAATTTTAAAAATCTTTTGGCGGCAATATTTCAGCAGTAATGGTAGTAACTATTTGATTACCTACACTTCTTTGGTAATAATAAATGAGTGAAAATTTTTTCGGCAACTAAAACTCTGTGAGACGAGAGGAGTACAACAATAAAAGTTCAGAGGAAGTTCATGATTTTAATGGTGTTCAGGAGATTGGCCTTATAAAGGTAAGTTTCTTTTAAAAAACAAAGGACAAAAATAATAAAAACTATTCGTCATTTTTTTCGAGACTGAATTCCCACACATATGATCGAAATTCGGGAATATAGACCCGAAAATTATTTATTTGTTCGGGTACAGGTAACCGAACCTTTTTTATTTGTTCGGGAACCAACTCTAATAATGATCAAACCGAAGAAAAGGATGAGGTGGCAAATATTACAACCCAAGCCAAGGCAATTGAGAGTAATCATACTTGACTCTTTTTCTTCTTTTTCAAGCACAAAAATCCCAACACAATTTCTTGTTGATATATTCTAAGGATTGAAGATTAAAAACCTTGCATTAATTTTTTCACTGTAGTCATGAATAAGTATGTGAAGATGAAATGAAATAGTAATCACCTTCGTGAGTTTTGTTAGGATTTTTGGAAAAGAGGTTTTTTAGGATGTGGGGAGTGTGCATTCAATTGAATAGATAGAATGTTTTTATAAGGATAACTTTGGTATTATTTGGAGAAGAAAAGAAATTTTAAAGGTTTTAAAATTTATAAGTGAGGGGCTAAAGAAATGGGGGTCCAAAATAATTGATGAAGTGTTAATAGTAACACTCTATTTTTAATTATAACAATCAACTCTTTATTCTTGAAGTTAATTTACAATGTTATCCTTTTGTCCATCTACTACTTAAATTGACGAAACTTATTTTATTTCATTAGCATCCATACATTGTTATTAAAATCTTACTTCTGTGGTGGTCGTGGTGGTAATTATGGTGTTGTGGTGGTCGTGGTGATGATTGTGGCAGGATGGTGATAGTGGCAACGATAATAGTGGTAGTAGTGAAGCGATAACTAAGGTGATGATAGTGGTTGGAAGTAGTGTTGTGGCGGTAGTGCAATAAGGAGGTAGAAGTGGTTAGTGGATTTAAACTAACACTCATAACTAGTTCATCTGTTTAAACTTGTTTATTAATTTTGACGACTTTAAGCATATTGCAAGTAAGTGTAAATGTGCAAACTTAGGATTTGAGATTGAGTGTGTCACTAATAATTTATTATTATTATAAATATAAAACAAATTGTAAAAATGAGGCAGTGTGGGCCCGTTGAGGCACTCAATCGGAATGAATTTTTTTTTTAACAGCCACTCTTTCAAATGATTGTGACAACCACAAATAATTTTTTTTCAAAAAAAAAAATGCTAGACACATCAAGTAATTTATTACTTTCTTCCGTTATAAAATAGAGATTTTTTTTGGAAATTTAATTTTTTTGATAGTATAATTATTATATTTTAAAAATATTATTTTTTATTTTTTTGAAATATTAATTATCATAATTATACTTTTTATATTATTAATAAATTTAAAAGAAGGACAAAATAGTAAATTCATGTTATTTTATTTTTTAATTTTTGAAAAGAGACTAATATTTTATGATAATAAAAAATAAACTAAGAGACTAATATTTTATGATAATAAAAAATAAACTAAGAGACAAATATTTTAAGACAGAAGAAGTAAAAAAAAATATCAAACACTCACCTGAGTGTTTGATAATTTTTTTAATAAATTATTTGATAGTGAACGTTGCTCTTTTTGAAAAGGCTACTACCCAATCAATGATTGTTTTAGACAAAGCACTAACATAAACAAGATGTTTTGTCCAAAAAAAAAAAAAAAAAGTTAGAACAAATATGGGGAACTTACCCATTAGTGGGGTTTTATAAAATATTTACAGATTAATAAAAAGGTTTATAAATTTAATTATTAATATTTATAAAAAAAATTTGTTGATTTTTTTTTTTGAAAAGATACACTGATGTGTATTTTTTCTAACAAATATTATAGAATTGAACAGAATGCTTTTATATGGACTATACATTCGATTTTATAATTAGTTTATATACAAATAGAAAGAATTGAATATTTTAAAACTTGTTGGATTAATTTTCTTAACAAATATTACGCGGTCAATACAAATATATGAAGTTATTTGTTTTTTCGAGATATATTTAATAAAAAAAAATGTTATAATTATTAAATTAAATTAATTTTTTTTCTTAGATAATATATATATATATATAATTTTATAAAATGAACGGTTTAAATAACCAAAACAAAACTTATGACAAGCACCCTTCAAGAAAAGAAATCCAGCTAAGACGATTATACTTGGATGCGTAAACACACAATTCTAAAATCCACTTTTTAACATTCATTTTTAATTAGACTAAATTAGCATAATGTAATTAATTATAAATAAAAATGGGTAAATTACACTTGTCATCTTCCTTGAGATTTATAGAAAATACAATTAGCACTCCATTTTTGACATAACTATATAAACATCTTGTTTGAAAATAGAATTCAATAGAAAATAGATGATAATATAATTTTTCCTCATTCATACTACTAACAAAAAACTGATAAAAATGGCGTAACTGTTATATGAATTAAAATTTTAAAAGAGATCAATGTAATTATGTCAAAAATGTATGACTAAATATAATTTTCCTAAATCTTAAGGGAGATGAGTGTAATTTAACCGAGAAAAATTAATAGGTTTAAATTTAGAAAAAAAAATTGGTGATAAATCCAAATTCTCACTCCTATAAGTCTTAAAGGACAAGAATGAAACTATTGGGGTCATAAGAATATTTGTTGGTCAAAAAGACATTACCACTTATCTATTAAAATTTTTATTTTAACTTATCTATTTAATTCTTTTTTTTATCCATTCAATTTTTGGAACCTATCTATTCAAATTTGTATCTATTTGTTGAAATTCACCAAGCTATTTTTGTCACGACCCGTTCCCCGTACCCAAGGGTTAAGTATCATGATGGCCAGTAACTAAAGTTACCTCTGGTAAATTCTTGAACAAATTAATAAACGCGAGCGAAAATAATATTTAAGTAAAGGTACCAAACTAATCATTAGAGCTTCTATTTTTATTATAAAATTTATTGACCAAAAAGGTCGATATTTATATATAAAATTATCATAAAGTGTTGTGTGTGTCTATTCTGCAGCCCCACATCTAAGACTTTCCAAAAACTATTTCTGAATTGCATTGTTTCTTGAAAATTGATAAATAGCTATAAGCACATGGCAGAGTGAAAAATATTATGCCAAGAGTATAAGCGACACAAAATAACCATGGATTGTTATGTAACTAAAATATTTAAAATAACTTAGTCTGAATAAATAATCATTTAAGTAAAACTGAGATTATGTCAATAAATAACCATAACCACGGTACCAAACGGAAGGGAATAGAGGTCACATGAGTGACAGTCAGAACAGAGGTCAATGGATTTATGACAATACAGAGGTACGGACTCAAGAGATGACTCGTACGGATTATAGAGGTGGCTCCTACAATAGTGTAGTACTTATCTTCGCACAACACTTTGCTCCACCCAGAACAAAGGTCAATAGATTTATGACAATAGAGGACAACAAAATAACAAAACAAAGGCCAATAGTTATTTAAATTCCCCAAGTCATGGGACTCCCGTGGTGGTACTTTCAAAACATAATTGTTTATAAGGTCATTGTCAAATATATACTAAAATTTAAACAAACATATCCATGAGTTTCATTTTAATCAAATAGATAGTTTAGAAAATAATCAACGTAATTAAAATATAAATATATGTTATAAAATATAACTTGTATAAAATGAATTATGGTAACTAAAAACATACGTAAAATATATTATGGTGACTCAAGGTATAATATAACTCACATTAACTTTAATACCTCACTCTTTCTTTCCATTATCAAAGACCTTCTTGACTTCTAGTATTTTCTTCCTCTTTTCTTAGCTTCTTTTCCTTTCATTTCCTTTCCTTTCCTTCTCTCTTTTTTTCCTTCTCTTTCCACACAGGGAGGTAAGAACATTAGCTGGCCAACACATGGCCCGCGTATCCCTTTCCAGATTTGATAATAAATTATATGGATTTATACTTATTTTTAATAAATATTTAAGATAATTACACTTTGGCCCAGTTTTCTAATATAACTATATAAATAAATTAATCCCTCATTAAATTACACTCTATCGTATATCAATAGAAAATTAATTTTTTATTTTACTACCACACCCATTATTATTATCAATATTATTATTTATTTACTCTTACTTTTATATTTATTTATTTACTATCTTTAACTTTAATTTGGCCTAAACAGTATTATAATTCCATATTTCTGTTAATTTGGCCCCAAATAATAATCCTTAATTAATCACATATTTGATAATCCAATGCCAAATTAGATTCTGTATTTATTATTATTTATTTAATAATATATCATCACATACAATCATAATACTAGTATAAAATTTAAGGGACAACTTAAATTTTCGGGTTGTTACAATTTTTTCTTATCTATTGAAATTCACTAAGCTTTTTTCTTTTTTTTTTTTCTTTTTTTTCTATTTGTCCAATTTTTTTCTATATGTTCAAAATCTAATACATACACACAAATAGAGGAGAGAGAGGTCCTATATGTCAAAATCTTTTTTTTTTTTTTTTTTATCTATACAAAATCCAACTCTCTGTTACTATCTCTCTCCACAAACCCACTTTCTCTCACTATCTGTTTAAAAAAACTATAGACAACTCCAAGTGCACCAAACAAAGCATATAACTCAATTTCAATAATTCAGGATTACAAAATACAAAAAAATGAAATGAAGTTATTGAAGTAGAGGCTTGAAGGAAACTCGCCTCAAGAAGATGATATGCATTGGAAACCATTACTTGATTCTCTAGGCTTGATTTTTTAAACTTTCCCATTCCATGATCAAAATGAGAATCAAGTAATGGCTTGATTATCTAGGCTTGATTTTTTAAAACAACAGAGAATAAAGTGGGAAAGGAGAAAAAGAGAAACCTTCTTCTACTAACCTTGGGGAGTAAGAAGATCAAAGAGACGGATGTGAAGTATAGGAGTATATTGAAAAAGAGAGAGAAAGAGAAAGAGAGCTTTGGCGAAGGATAGGAATAAATTGAAAATGCTAGGAGTAAATCGGCATCGGAGATAGAACTCCATGATTGGAATGTGAATATTTGTCAGAGGTAAAGTAACTCGGTGCTATGGATGGAGAATCTGACGATCAGATCGGCATTGGAGAAGGAACTTGTGATGTTCTAAGAAAAATGGACCGCTCAAGTGGTGAAAGGGGCCATCCAGTATCTTGTCTACAGGTTTGAAATTCTAGGAATAAGGCTTTTTCGCTCGAGTAACCAAGTTACTGCTCTAGCGGTTCTTGCTTTCACATCACTTGAGCGGTAGATTGACCGCTCAAGCAGTCTATTCCTAGTCAGCTAATTTAAAATCAATTTTTGCTCCATTCTTTCTCATTTTTTCATTTCCTATCTTCCTCATTTCCCTTATTCCAAAAAATCCTAGTCCCAAACACTTGATTTTTTCCATTTTTACTAAGAATCCACCAAAAATCTAGCACTAAAAGTGCAGAAAAAGTGAAGATCAACAAGTCTACCGATTGAATCACTTTATTTCGAACGTCTCATTGAGTTTTCATCTTCTAGCACTCCATCTTTGAGGTAGGGGTATTATTAACCTAATATATCTTCGATTTGAAGTGCGTATATGGTAATTTCTGAGCTATAACTATGTATGAGATGATGGTGATATAGTATATGAGTTTTAAGCATTAAAGAGGGGTTTTACCCAAAGTTTTGAAATGTGATGTCTTGAGTCCATTTAAAGCTATTTGAGTATATTAATTTGAAATTCTGTGCCTTTTGATTTTCCTTGTTACTGTTAAGTTCTTTGAGTCTCGTATTGTTACCAAATCTTTCTTTATGGTTGTTCATATACATCATAGTGTGTTCCAGGGTGTCAATTTGTATCTTGGGTGTAGGAGTGAATCCGAGAATAATGGGAATGCTCTAAGGTTGTTTTTGTTTCACTTCTGAGTTGAGACCGCTTGAGTGTCCCTCGAGCGATCATGTCGTTCTTCCAGTTCTTGGTCTTGAAGTCTGGAAATACTGGAAGTGTGCATTCACCGCTCGAGCAAAGGTTTCACTGCACGAGTGATCTATTTACAGAGGAGAGAGATATTTAGAGAATTTGAATTCATCGCTCGAGCAGTATACTTCATTCCCTTCATTTTTCACTTCATACTCTCTCTCTACATTTCACTTTTCTCTCATCTCTCTCTAGAATACATCCACCAACCCTCATAAATACTTTGATCCCTCCAAACCTATTTGTCATGACTTAAACCCGCCCTTATAGATTTAGTGTCGTAACCAGCTAGTAATCCGTGAGTACCAAAGGCCTGTTTAACAATAATGACAATAACACAATAATGAGGCTGGCGGAAGCCAATCAATAATAGAAACAATAATGTCCAATGAGCTGTGAGGACCTGAATGGAAATAAGCTTTCATATACATAGATAGATACACAAAAACTTATGTCCATAAAACACATATATACAAGACAAAACACAAGTTAGGGAATTAAATCTCATTATCAAAAACAGTATTAACAAAAGTCATAAAACATTCTTTTCACTTGAGCAATATCAAATGGGTGAATTTGAACCACCCAAAAAGCCTTGACACATGTTGGTTCGGAACCTCGCAATGAAGCACAATAGCTGGCTTGACAAAACAAGGGTTAGGGTTGACGCCACTAGCTTTGATCTGGTGCTCGATCACCTACATATATATAGTAAACAGTGAGCTAGAGCTCAGTGAATAACAACTGTGTAAAGAGATTAAGAATGACGTCCTTACAGTATTTGAAACAATCGATTATCAATAGAACATTTTCAATCAATATCTTTTTGTCAATCAATCGTTCAATCATTCAATTCAATTAATCATATTCGTATAGGTTATACGTGGTGCATCCAATAGCAACAATACAATAGGTCTTAAAGATCGAACAATCAATTGATGGCCATCAAACAATAAACAATAGTTCCAAGAATTGAAACTGACAGAGATTTCTATAACAATAGCGATATTAATATCAATAATAATAGCAATATGCTAAGGATGCCATGAATACAGTTCGGAAAATAGAATCATCATTTAATCGATAAAAAATATCATTTTAGAAAAAAATATAATTTATCAATCAAAAAATAAATACGATTGAACATATCTTTACAACAATGTTACTCACAGTGGGTTCCTGAAAAACATGTGCTAAACGTTCAGCATCCAACCTAAACAAACAAGTCAAGCACAACACGATTACAATTACACTTTTACAATCTATTTAATTCGGTTACTTATTTGTCTTTCGGTTTCTCTCATTTGATTCTAATTTTTCATTCGGTTATTCCTATTTTCTTCCGTCCATTTCTCTTAAATATGGATGACTAGTATTAGGAATTAATTAGATTATTAACCTCCAATTAAAAGATGTTTAGCTATGTATACCCAAACTAATTAAATATAAATAATCGAATCATATACAAACCCTTATTAAGGTCACCAATTACACAATTAAACTTAAATTAGGATCATACACATTAGTTGCAATTGTTCAGTCGTGTTTAAATTATTGAATCAAAAACTCATAAACTTGCAAATTTTGCAATTTCAACTCCATTTTCAAGCAAATCAATGCCTAAAAAATTAATCTTCACATTTATTTCTATAATCTTAAGCCTAACTCAATTTCATTTGAATTTAATTAATTCTCAATTAAGGCTTAATTTGACTACATCTAATTTTACGAACCAAAATCAAATTTTTAATTGAATTCTTATAAGGCTCTAACTATCAAATTAAACCCATTCTTCCATTTTTGAAACTCAATTTCATGAAACATCCATTTTCTTGAACCCAAGCTCTAATTCATGCTTAATTTCTCCTTAACTCCATGAATCATGGTTAAAAACAACTTTAGAACCCAAGTTCTCTTAAGAATATGCCATGCATGTAAGGGTTATGAGTTAAATTGATCAATTCTTCAATTTTTTTAACATGCATGCCCTAAGTTCTTAATTACATGAGCAAATCTCTTATTTGAGGACAAATTCAATTCGTTTTAACTTATATCTTGGAAGATGATGTGTAATAGAGCTTCAATATCAAGAATTTGGAATGATTTCTTACATTAATTGATGCTTCAAGACCAAAATTCTAGCTTTTCTTAAGGTTGCTCTTCTTCCTTTTCAATTTCTCTTCTATGAGCTTAAACTCACTCTTTCCCTCATTCTCTCTCTACGTGGGTCTATTTGGTATGAAAAAAGATGACTAAACTTAGGCAACCAAGCACTCTCTTCCTTAGTCTATATTTATGAGATGAGTAGAAATATAATTTATTATTTAGTTTCTCAATTAGTTTGTTAAATTGAGGATCCAATTAAATTAAATTAAATTTAAAAAAAAAACACTTATTTCTGTCCAAATAAATTAATCCTCGACATTAAATAATCTCAATTATACCAATGTAAATTAGGCTCTAATTCCTATCCACTTGTTGATTTCTAACTTGTTAAAATTAGCAAATCAAACAGGTTTAATTCCTATTCTAACCTATCTGTTCAATCAAGCAATCAAGCAAGTCAATAATTATCAAGACAATCAATAACAATTAAGCACATAAGCACTCAATTAACAATAAACATATAATCAATTAATTAAATTATAAGCAAGTCAATAATTGTCAAGACAATCAATAACAGTTAAGCACATAAGCATTCAATTAACAATAAACATATAATCAATAGAATTAATTTGCTTAATTAAGGAGGTAGTTGTCACACTATTGAAGCTTTGACCTTTGTCTTCATTAATATTTGAGAGCTTATCAATGGCTACGTTGTGTACGGTGAAAATCAAATTTTGACGCCGTCGATTTTGAAGTTTTTCTCATCTTTTCTTCCCAAAACTTAAGGTAGGGAGTTTCTTTGAGTTATATATATATGATTTTAGCATGTCTTGCTTGTTTTGAGATGATTATCAAAATTGAAGGTTTGAGATTTGAAATGTTGGGTTTTGGAAATGTTAAAAGAAATGATTCTCTTGTGATATGGTTCAAAATAAATTGTTTTGTGAACTTATGAACATTTGGAAATATGTAGAGGAGGAATGTCTTTGAAAATGGAGGAAAAAACTCTCTTTTGAATAAAATCCTAGTTTTTTGGAAAAATTGGGAAAATGTGGTTTTTGTGAAAAACTTATAAAACTGTTAGAAATTTCTTCAAAGAAATGATGAATTTTCATATGTTGTTACGTTTTTTGAGATATCCATAAGATGGATGAGTTGTTTCGAGAAATTTTTGAATAACATGAGTTGCCTATGCTTAGACTATAAATTGAAAATGAATATTGATTATAAATATGAAATGACATCATATGTTACATGGGTATGGACTTTGGTTATGACTTGAGAAATAGAGATATGTATTGAATATCGTATTTCATATCGAACAAAAGTTGAGAATTGTAGAATGTTACAACAAAGTTTTATAATTGCATTTCATTTCATTCATTTTGCATAGTTTTGAATATCGTTTATTATGGCTATGCCTTGAGAATTGATTTATTGTTTTGAGAAAACAATTGAAAATCTTGAAATATTTTGGGGTAAATATATTTGGTAAGTTCGGATAGGGGGTGTAGATAGCATTGTTTAAGTTGGCCTGAGTGTCTATGGTAAAAGACCGAAAACACACGCGAAAGAAGTACCACGTGCCTTCTGGTTAGAAGTCGGTAAAATGGCAGATTAGTAGTATTTGTTATGCCTACTTGCAGACACCAGTCTAGGAATTACCTGAGTCATATCTACCACCCCATATTTAAATTTTGGAATTCATTGAGATAATGAAGTGTCTTTAAAGAACCATTGCATATGACTTTCAAAGGAATAAAAGTTGTGATTTTGGAGCATGGCATGGTGTTTCATTCATGTATATACGACTGCTAAAACATATATACTTTGTAAAGATATCTCTAGTGGGCTTTGTGCTCACTCCTAGTGGATTTGTGCAGTGAAGGATGTGGTGATCTCGCCTAACTAAGGGCGTTCGAAGTCTTTGAGAGCACAAGGCTCTTTTTTTGTTAGTTCTTTTGACAAGCCAAGGGTGTATGGATTCAATAACCACCTTTTATGTAACCAGGCCTAAGCCTTGGAACTTGTAGCCCACGAGGCATTCTTTTATTGTTATTTTCTTCATTTTTAACTGTCTCACATGCTATGGACTCAGACTTTATGAGGATTGAATATGTATTGCATGTGGACCATTTTGTATATCTCTCACATGAATAGAATTCAAATTAGAGATTTAATCACTTGAGTTAAGTTTACTATATGGTTGAATGAATTAATTAGACCGATCTTTATGTCTATTATTTGGGGCGTTACATGAAAGATTTTGAATATCTGTTGATGATAAAAGTTGTTAATGATGAGTATTTGCTTTAAAGATATAAATGAGAGAAAAGCCCCAAATTTGTTAAACCCTAGTTTTGATTTTTGCTTTAAAGAAGGAGTTTTGTTCAATTGGGCCTTGATCAATGAAATTGGGTTGATGTTTAATAGAATGGTGTATGAATAATCATTTTCGGATGTTATGGAATTTTATGTTTGTGAGAACCTAAATATACAAATAAAATAAATAATAAAATAATAATTATTTGACAAACCTCAAATATTTTACTTGTGAATCTTAAGGTGCAAATTAAATATTACTGAACGATCTTTTAATTAATTTTAACCTAAAATAAATTTATGGTGAAAGTCTTTAATTTAGAGGCAAGATTTATTATTTAAAAAAAATAGGGGGACAAGTTAGTAAGTATATTTTGATATAATAATAGTTATATTTTATTTAAATTAATGGAGAGAGAAAATAAAATAAAATAAAAGATGATAATTTAGAGCCTTTTGTTTAGATACATAAAGTAATCCTAGGTTGCCTAATACAATATATAGCAGCAACAGCCAAGCAACAATGTGAGAGTGAGAGAGAAAGAGAGAGCAAGAGATAGAAAAGAGAGAGGGGGAGAGAAAGGAACTTCCAGCGCCTTTGTGGCTCAATAACTCTAAGGTATTGTCCTATTTAATTATATTTATATATTGCAATGGTTCATGTGTGTAATCTTCTTGTTACTGGGAAGGAATAGGAGAAACGAGTGTGTTGTTTGGGTGCCAAGTCAGTGGTTGGTAATGAGAAATAATGGGTGTAATTCTTAATTCAAAAATTCTGTACAGAATCACAAACTTTAAAAATCTAGGAATTATATCAAACGAATGAATTTTGAACTAAAATTTTTATTGTAGATTAATTACATATTGAATTACATATCAGAATTTTCTCATAATTTTTGGGAGTCAAAATCTATATTAACTGGTGCGTTCAAATCTATCTAGAAAACTGGTGTAAAATAGTAACTTCGAAAGTGTTGTTATCTTTGGGTATAAATTCAAAAATTATCAAATCAGCGTCATTAGAACTGGTTACAATTCTAGTTTCATAAATTTTTGGACTTGCATTGATTGCTTGTGTATACTAAGAGAACCATTAATTTCTTTAAAGTGTTACAGAAAGCGACCTGTTTGGATATAATTAATTGTAAATATTATTTTGATAAGTAAATCAAGTAAAACCAATTGGGTTTGAAACTTAGGATATATTAATTGATATCTGGAGGGTTTTGGAATTTTTCGAACAACGTGGAGTGAGTTTTTAATTTTCAAAGTTAGAAAATAGATTAGGCAAATTTGTTTAAAATTCTGTTTTATCTTAATGTTACTTTTAATTAAGTTTCGATCTGAACCCATGTCATGAGTAATTTGAGACCTTGAAGAACATGAACTTAGGTATTATTTAAGAGTAATAGTAAGTGGGGTTGAGTTGTGTTAGTGCACTTTAATTTGGGGTTACTTAGTTTATTATTCCTTTTAGTATGTTTAAATTAGTAGTGACGTATAGTTCTAATACTTTGTTTAGGGCACCAGTTAGACTTTCATACTTTATTCGAGGATTATATTACCGTGTTTAGGTGAGTAGTTGCATGCTACATATTTTTATAAATGTTTCCCTACCCTGAACTGTTAGGAAATTAAATTATTGTTTCAGGACTAAACTGTTTTGATAAATTATTGTATTATCAATGGAATTAAATTATTTCTGAAACATGTGTAAATTTGGCATACTGTAAACTAGTTGTTATGGTCTCATGTTTATAATGGTGAACTACCATGTTTTGCGAAACTGAATTGTACTGATTATTGGGACCATCTGTATATTTTAGTCTAGGGAAATTATTCTACTGTGTGTGGTGACTCTGGCCACTAGGGAACAGATCCATGTTGGGCCGTGATGACTCTAATGTTCAATGATTGTAAGGAAAAGACCTAGGCTAGACTAGGTAACCTTCAATCGGATCGTCTTAGAGAAAAAGCCTGGGTTGCCACCCTAAGGATGACTCTTAGTTCGATATTGGATCCAACGAGCTTATTGCCTTGAGAACTTTGTGGCATGTTATTTGTTATTCTTGGTACCCAGAAAATTATTGGTGTTCATGTTGTAATCTGTTTTAAGTGAAAAATGTCATTTATCATGTTCTTGAGAGACATAAGTATTTTAACTGTTGAACTGTGGAACCTTCTTTTTGAAACAGATTATCTTTATCAAAAGTATATGCCAATTTAGTTTTTGTGATATATATCTTATTTTGGAATTGAACCCTGTTTTCAAAATTGTATTTACTATCCATCTTGTTACTCACTGAGCTATTAGCTGACTCAGTTGTTTATCATTTCTAGGTGTTAGAAGGACTTAGAGTGGACTCATGGCGTTGCAGGGACTCAATTGCATGGACCTCCAAGACATTCATTTATTTTGTTTTAGATTGTTATGTCAAGTTTGTGCATACTTCTTTTTATTTTTATTGAGGTTCATTTAGGATTATTTTGATATGTGGGCTGTTTATATCCCATAAGTTTGGGTGGTATTGATTATGGTTGGTTTTTCCATTTATACTTGTGGCATGTCACTGGATTGAGTTTGGTTATTTATTATCGGACTATTGCATAGTTGTTCAATGTGATTATGGATTCATGTTTAGGCTTACGTGTGCCTTGGGCTAAGGCCCTGTGGGCCACGGCCGGTCACACCCGGGTTTGGGGTGTGACAATGTTGTAATGAAGGAAATTGGGTATTGTTGGCTATGTTTAATCTTTATTGATATAATAAATGAGCTCTAGGTAAATTGTTATGTTTGCAAATTCATGCATCATATTACATCTCATGATTTTGATCATGATTGATACAATCTCTTGTATTTTTTTTGGAAGTGTTGAAAGAGGGTAAATAGTGCATGAGTCTGGTTAGTTGAGTTGGGCTTTGGAAATGAGTTGAGTATTGTATTGGTACCCGCACGAGGAGTCAAGGTGCCCAATTTCCGTATCTTGAGCTTATCGCTAGACGAATGTGGAAAAATATTTTTGGGTATCCACTGGCACCGCCGTTTCAAGAGTCAGCAAATGTGGAGAAACGAGGTTTTTGGGTGTCTACTAGCCTGCCATTTTTAGAGTTGGCAAATGTGGAAAGGAAAAAGGGTTTTGGGTGCTCATCGCCCGGCCGTTTTTAGAGCCGACAAATGTGAGAATATTTTCAGTATATGAATCTATAAATATGTAAATGGTCTTGCAACTCTTGCTTGGGACGTCATGGCATATTTACCATGTCACGCCCCGAAAATTTACACAATAAAGATTTACTAACTTCCATTGTTTAATATAAACGTAAGTAAATCACAATATTAACGTTATCTTCAAATCTCCAACATTTATAATTCATTAACCATCAAGAGATTTACAAAAGAATGCCCCACATGCGGTTACATTCCTAGAATATGAATCTATAGCATTTAGCAAGGAAGTTTAGTACGAATTAATGCCTTCAAGGGTTACAAATTCCAAGGCTTAACCCAGGTTACACAAAAGTGATTTTAAACCCATACATATAAAGCCCTTGGCTCGTCAAAAATAATTACAACAAAAGAAAAGAGCCTTGTGCTCTCAAAACATATCCCACGCTTCTAACTCAGTGGATCACCACATCCTTTCATGCACAAAGTCCTATAGGGGTGAGCACAAAACCCAGTAGGAAATCTTCACAAAGTACATACATTTTATACAATTTCATGGGATGAATGCATATTCCATGCCATGTTCAAAAACATATATCTCTACATTTTGAAAACTTTTGTGCACAATGCAATCTTGCGAATTTAACAATTCGAATATTTCAATATAGTTCAAAGGGGCATCAAATATAACTCAAGCAAATCCCTAGGGCTAGTGTTTGTAAGTAGGATTATCAGGCACTACCAAATCCTACCTTACCGACTTCTAACTAGAGGGTTTAGGCTTGTTAGGGCTGCAAACGAACCGAGCTGTTTATGAACAAGCTCGGCTCGGCTCGTTTAGTAAACAAGCTGAGCTCGAGCCCGAATATTAGGCTCGTTTAGTAAACGAGCCGAGCTCGAGTTCGCATAAGCTCAGCTTGTTTATCTTTATTTAAATTATATAATAAATATATTATTTATATATTTTTAATATATAAATATATATAAAAATAATAATATAAATACATTTTTTATATATTAAATAATATAAATAATATTAAAAAAATTATCTAGCCGAGCTCCTTATCGAGCTGAGCTCGAGCTCAATAAACGAGCTTGATAAGTAAACGAGCCGAGCTCGAGCTCAGCAAAGCTCGGCTCGGCTCGGTTCGTTTGCAGCCCTATGGCTTGTTTCACAAAACAATTTCCTTTCTCAAAACAATACATTTTTCCAATGCAATATTCAAAATCCATTGCATTAATGATAAAATAGTATGGCGATACAAATGTCCAATGCAATAATAAAGTTCCATTTAAACATTTCAACAATACCAATTTGAAAGGTGGTGATAATTAAATCAAGTGCCAATACAATATATTTCTATATCAATATCTTGAAATTTCTCAACTTCTCAATTCATCTACACAATCCTCCATTGTGATCAAATTCCACATCTCTTATCAATATAACATCATAATATATCTTTCTAAGAGATAATATAGCAATATCAACATTCATGTATTCTCCACATGTTAAACATCATTTTTAGCATTTGGTCTTACCAAAATAACACCAACAAGCTATCACTCAAGCTTTCCAATTCTACAATTTCTCATGAAATCTCTTCATTTGATACAACTATAGAATTTCCTCCATGATTTACTCACATAGTAAATTATCAAGTATCAATTTCATAATACCACAACCTTTTTCCAAAATTTCCAAATTCTAGGGTTTTCACCAAAACAAGGTTTTTGTTATATTTTTGAAAAGATTTTTCAAAAACAACACCTATACCTTAGAACATACTTATATTCTAAAAACTTAGGGAAAAGTAGATGAAATCAACTTCTAACATCATCTAGGGTTCAACAACCTAAAATCATAACTCAAAACATGATAAATTCTCAAAACATGTATACACTTGCAAAATATATATATATATATATATAACTCAAAGATCATCCCTACCTCAAGCTTTGGAGATGAAGATGATGAAACCCTAGAAATCAAAGTTGACAAAAACACGATCTAATCGGTTATAAACGTAGCCCTCGTCGCCCTCGTTGATTTGGTGTAAGAACCCCCCTCAAACTCTTGAAGATTTGAGCTAAATCTTAGAGAGAAGTTGGATTTTTGGTGTGTTTTACATAAAAGGAAGAGAATAGATATATATATATATATATATAATAGAGAGAGAGAGAGAGAGAGAGAGAGAGAGAGAAGAAAATCTGAGCCAGAAACACTTTTGGCATCAGTTTTGAGGAAAAGAGCATGAAAATCGAGACAGATGCGCTGAAATCCACCCAAGTGGTTTCAATTCTACACAAACATAATTCCCAATCCGTACGAGCGGAAAATTTTCCCCTCATAGGCGGATTGCTCTAGAGAGTTGCCTAGAAAATCCACCCAAAATCTGCTCGAGCAGGACCCAAAATCCTCTTAAGCAGTTTTCTGCCTAGAAAACTCTGAAAATTTTGAAAACCATGTGAGGATCCGCTCGAGTAGTTTTCAATTTCGCATGAGCAATTTTGCCCAGAAATTCAGAAGGTGATTTTGCAAACCAAGACAAGTTCTAATGCCCAAAACTCAAAGTTTACAACTCGGAAAAGTTACAAGAGGTTAAGTAAGAGTAGAAACAAATTTTAACAACTCAAAATGATGAACAAAACATCGAAAGAATTACACACTACTCCACTACACAATACTAATTCAAGCTCGAAACCCGGGACATCACATACCACCCCATTGTTGTCGATGAGATTTTAAGATGAAAATTATGCATCGAGCATCATTGACTTTCAAAAAGAGAAAAACATGAGAATTTTTCATGGTATGTGCATTGCATGATCATATGCATTTCAATCCTTTACATACTTTGTTAATAGTATTCATATTAGGCTATTGCTTACCCAAAAATCTAACAAACTTTTTAGGACTTAATGGCGTGACTCCATCTAAATGACAAGGCGGTGGAGACGTTTTGATTGGAGCACGAGGCTCAGTGATTGATACATGTTGAACCTCCGAAGCCATTTTGTGTTTTGGGACTGACGCCTACCCCTATTGTGAAATCAAGGGATTGCCCTTGAAACTTGTACGCCATTAGGG
This sequence comes from Camellia granthamiana, assembly GCA_036172215.1. Taxonomy (NCBI): domain Eukaryota; kingdom Viridiplantae; phylum Streptophyta; class Magnoliopsida; order Ericales; family Theaceae; genus Camellia; species Camellia granthamiana. The sequence continues at coordinate 148,041,873 of CM069906.1, forward strand.
CATATTTGTTTTTGATTTCCTTTCTAACTTCTTGAACTGTAATTTGTATTGTGAACAAATGATGAAATGTTTTTGAATTAGTTTAATGGAAAAGAGATTATTCAAGTAAGAGACTGAGCTCATTATTAATATTTTCTTATGATGGTTTTGAAGAATATTTAATGGTTTTTGAACAATAATGGGTTATAAATTTAGGGGCGTTACAGAACTCCATGATCGGTATTGGAGAGATGAGGATATGCAGTGCGATATCAGGCACGTGTTGAATCTAGAAACCATCGTAAAGAATGGGATTTTAGACGATGGAAGAGGGGCTATCTGCAACAATGCCACCGACGAGAAACTGGATCTAAGGAAGATAGCTTGATTGCAAAGCTTAAGAGAGAGAGAGAGAGAGAGAGAGAGAGAGAGAGAGAGAGAGAGAGAGAGATATATGAGTTTTAGAGAGGAAGAGATGGGTTTGATTCAACAGATAACATGTATGTCCTTATCACCATACAACTGTCCTTGTGGACCCAAACAAAATACACGTGGATCTATAGCCTTAAAGATTTATAAAAAGGACCTATGGCCTGAGTATCCTTAAATTTATATTAATTATATTGACACAAATGTACATTACATACTAGCAAAGGGTTTAGGATCACTGCTGCACTGTAATTTCTAACCGTTTTACCAAAAATGATAGCCTAAAGGGGGGTTACCACAAGTCCAGATAGTGACTCAAAGTAGGTGATTTTTGTGCATTTCTTGGTGGTAGATTGTGTTCCTTGATCCTGGTGATAAAGAGCAATCATAGGGATCAAATCCATGATGATGTAATTCCTAGGAAACAGGGGCATCAGCGCCACACACACACACACACACACACACATATATATATATATATATATGCATGTGTATTTAATGGCTATTGTAGCAGAAGGACACGTGGCGCCATCAAGCTAAGGAGTACAACCACTATCTACATCATCCAATGGCCACAATTCAAACTTCTCTAATAGTACTATTTTTGTGAGATTTCTTTGATTAAGTATGGGACACTTGTCAATCATTTAGTAGCCCCACCATGCACTCAATGGTTGAGATTGAAAGGAGCTTATAGCAACCCCTATTCTTAGGAAATAATCAACCACTTGCTGAGAAGAAAGAGATTGGTAGAACAAGTGGCAGCTCAGGAGGCAATCCAACACCACACTATCTAGACATCATGGAGATACTTTAGGAAGTTGTTGATTTCTAGGAGGTTGTCCACGATTTTCAGAAGGTCTTAACTGTTATAAATAGCTCACTTGAAGATAGAACAAACCTCATTCAACCAATCAATCAAATCAACATATTACAACGCACAAGCGCTTTTAGCCCTAGTTTAATTTAGGAGTAGCTTTAAAAGGCATCTTTGTCATAATTTAGTCCTTGTTCATGGCATCCGTGCCAATTCGTTTGTTTTGGCCATCTGTGACACTGTTTTGAGTCCTAAATTATGTTTACAATCTATTTGTGACTCAGTTTTATATTCCTTAAACTTGTTCTTACACTTTTGTATATTCAATTCATTTGAATTTATGAAAGTTGGTGTTTTATTATTTATTTCCTTTTGCCAGTCTCTTTTCCTGATTTTCAAACTCTTAAGAGATTTTAAATCATCTTTATTGAGGCAAAATAAGAACTAGGAGGTTTTTATCCCTTTAAATCTCACACAATCCCTTATTTTAGAAATCTGATATTTTTTCATACACATTTTCATTCACGTAGGTAATATTTTACCTTGACACGCCCGCAATCCACCAAATCTTTACATATTAGCCAAAGTTTACATTTTTGTGCAAACACTAACCAATTTTTGCATCTTAAGAATATTATCAACAATGGATTTACCTTTCACAAATAAGGATTGGTTTAGGAAGTGCATTTTTTTTGACTGAAATAGGAAGTGCCTTTTTGCATCATAAGAATATTACAATGTCTTTCTAAAAATTGAATTTTTTATTTTTTTATATTACTTTTGTTTTTAGTGAATTTTTAAATTTTTTTATGCATTTTTATTTTTATTTTTTAGATACACTTAAAAAGTATAATATTTGTAATTTTTTTTTTAAAAATTCACCAAATACAAAAAATGCAAAAATTTAGTATATTTTCATATTTTGTTGTATTTAATGAATTTTTAAAAATATTTTTGTACAAATTTTATACCTTTTACATATATCAAGATTAAGTGGATTTAAAAAATAAAAAAATTTGATTAAAATTTTTAAAAAATAACTAAATATATAAAAATACGAATTAAAAATTCATAAAATTATTTTTAAAAATTTCAAACCAAACAGGTGTATGTTTAGGAAGTATTTTTTAGTTTATTTTAATATGGAAAAACATGTTAAAAGTAATGTGAATGAAAAGAAATTTTTGATTTTATAAAGTGAATGAGAAAGAAATTTTTTTTTTTTGACATTTTAACTTTTTGAATAATTTTTTAACTAAAATAATTGCTTGTCAAACGGACTAAGTTAGGGGAGTTTGGTTTGGATTTTTTAAAAAATAATTTTTGAGTTTTCCATTCTTTTTTTTTTTTTTTTTGGTTTAGTAATTTTTTTAAATATTTTGATTATTTTTTTTTTTGACTTTTTAAACCCACTTGTAAAGTATAAAATTTGTGAAGAAATGTGTAAAACAATTCACTAAATACTAAAGGATAAAAAAAAATTAAGTATTTTTTTTTACATTTATTAATTTTTTTAAAAGAAAAATATCAAAAATATTTTGACTTTTTAAGTACATCTAGATAGGTGCATATGAAAAAAAAAAACTAAAATATGAAAAAAATACACTAAAAATAACAAAATTCAAAAAATATTTTTGAAAATTCAAAACTAAAAAATCACTGTAAATGATCAACTCAGCTGGTTTGGGAAAAAGGTTAATATAGCCAAATATATATATATATATATATTCTAAATTGTCAAATCGTAGTCTAAATTTTTATACATTTTTCGTAAAAAAAAAAATTATTACAAAAATCAATTTTCAAACATCTCTTCATTATTTTTATTTTTTTACGAATTTTTTAAGGAGGATTTAGCAGAAATTCTCTTTTAAGTGCTTCTTTCTCAATCAGTTTATAAGATACTCTTATATTCTAAAAAGTTTTAATATTTTAGATATTTAATTCATCAAATCTTAATTATCATATTTAAAGTATTTTATAGTAATTTGATCATTATAAACATTTTTCGAATATTTAGCAATTTTGTGATGTGAATATTCACATTAAATAAATTTGATAGAGTGAATGTTCACGTTAACAGTGTAAATGTTCGCATCATGGAACATTCACATTATCAATGTGAACATTAATATGCACTTTACCTTATTATTATTAAGAGTATTTTGATAATTATATTACCCATAAGACTTATTAAAATATAAGAAAATAATTTGAAATAAATGAAAAATAGGGGTGTTTGGCAAAGGCTTTTTTTGGTTTTTGGGGTTAAAATTCACAAAATGACAAAATAAATTAAAATAGTCAATAAGATAAAATGTCACATCAAACCTATAATCAATTCACTTTTTCTCTCATAAACATCACATCCAACTACAAAAAAAAACTATCTTTCTAAATACAAAAATTTTAACTTATTAAAATAACCTACTAAAATAGCAACCTTCTAAACACCCACAAAATTAAAAAAAGATAAATTTATGAATAAATGTCATTTTTTTCTAAAAAAATTTAAAAGCGACTCTCTCTGTCCCAAAATATTAGTTTCTTATTTTATTTTTTATTGTCCCAAAATATTAGTCTATTTTCAAAAATCAAGTACAAAAATAATATAAATTCCTTATTTTGCCTTCATTTTAATTTATTAACAATATAAAAAGTATAATTATGACATTGATATTTTTAAAAAAATTACTATCAAAGGATAATTTTTAAAAAATAATTTTTTTAAAATGTAGTAATTATATTATTAAAAAAAAGTTAAATTCCCTAAAATACACTATTATTTTAGCACGAATGGTGTATTTAAAAAGTTAGTTCTTAAACCAATAGGAGTAAAAAAGATGAATGAAATGTGCTTTTACTTGTAAAAACTTTGGAACACGTGAACATCGAATAGCACGAAAGATCCATCCATTGAGTCATTACTCGAGTGAGATCCATCTCATCATTAAGATAAAATTCCAAGTGACGCTAAAAGTTTTACGTAATCCATCTCATATCGTACGAACAGAATCGAACGACAAGCCGTCACCCAAACAATCTAAAAATCCAAATTAATTTGGACTTAAAAGTTAGAAAATTTAAACCGTTCATAATTAATTATGAAATTTATGTACACTTTATAATTAAGGGTTCGTTTGGAATGTTGATTAATTTTTTTATTTTTTAATTTGAGATTAAAAAGTCTTTTTAGGATAGATTTTTTTAACTTTTGTGAGAGAAAAAATAAAATAATTATGATTTGGATGTGGCATTTTGTTTTGTTGGGTTACAAAGAGCTCCTTTGGGAAGTGGGTTGGCTTTTTGATTTTTAAACTAATCTGGGACTGAAAAGCCTGGTTTGAGAAGGATTTTTGGTTTTTTTGACTTTTTTGTGAGAGAAAAAATGTAATGATTATGAGTTAGATGTGATGTTTTGTTTTATTGGACTAAAAAATCTATTTTGTTTTTTGTGGTTATTTTAGTCAAAAAAGCCTCTAAACCAACTTCTCAATCGGAGGCAAAGTCTATTTTGTCTTTTTATAACTATTTTAGGCCTCGTTTGGGAACAGGCTAATTTAGTAACTTTTTGGCTATTTGGCTAAAAAGGTAGGTAAAAAAAACTTGTATGTTTGGGATGACTTTTTGGCTAATTACGAAAAGATGTGCAAAAAGTAGAGAGAAAAGAGAATCTTTGACTTTTTGGTATGAGTTGTTGGCTTTTTGGCTAATTTAGTAACTTTTTGGTTAATTGGCTAAAAAGGTAAGTCCCCAAACGGGGCGTTAGTAAAAAAAAAATCTCATTTTAACTTATGTCAAACGAAGGGTAAGGAAGAAAATAACATAATATATATATATATATAATTTTTAGTCATAATTAAAAAAAATATATAACCAAACGCCACATGAGATATAATTAAAGATTTCATAAGACATAATTAAAATATTATTATAACTTAAAAAAATAAAAATAAAACTAGAGGTACATCTCTTTTAAGAGGTGTGTATGGTATAATTTCCCAAATTATATATGCAAAAAATAATTGATCAAATATTTATTGTCATACTATTTATCTATACTGTTAACATATTTTTAATAATATATCATCGATTTATTATAATATATATATATATATATAAAATTTGATAATAATATATCATCAATTTATTGTAATATATATGTAATTTGATTATATGATTATTTATTTTAAAACTTATTTTTTTTACATACATTTTCTTCTCAACTTATAATATGAGATAAATGATAAAAATTATTCTAATAATATAGATTAATCTCATATTATTTAATAAATTCCATAACAAATTTGAAACTTGCACCATCAACAAGTAACAATTCAAATTATTAAAATAAATATATATTAATCTCATAATATGTGCATATTTTTAACTTTAATAAATTTGAAATGGATAATATTAGGGATACTAAATTTTCCATTCAATAAATGACCAAATATCTTATATGAATGTGAGATTCACAATTTTAAACCTTATATCATATAAGACATTTGATCATTTATTTAGGATTCATTTGGGATGTGGGTGGACTTTTTATTTTTTTGACTTTTTTTTTGATTATTTTAACCTAGGGCTAAAAACTTTGTTTGGGATAGTTTTTTTTTTTGAATTTTTTGAGAGAAAAAATAAAATGATTATAAGTTGGATGTGATATTTTATTTTATTGAGTCAAAAAATCTATTTTATCTTTTTGAGACTAAAATAACTAAAAAATTAAAAAACCAGACATACCAAACAAAGGCTTAGGCTACAAGTGACTTTTTTAATCAAAAAGTCAAAGAATCACTAAAAAAATCAAAAAACTAACAACTTATACTCAAAAGTCAATAATTTCATTTTTTCCCTATTTTATGTATATCATTTCATAAAAAACTTAAAATCATTACAAACATATTTATTTTTTTCTATCATATTTTAATTAAAAAGTTAAAAAATTACTTAAAAAATCTGCAACAAAGGCGTTAATCGCAAATTTGTGCTCTATGGTATTTTCTATCCGAAACTGACGCCAACAGTACTGATCAGCTCATATATCTATATATTATAAGCTATATGTATGTATAGTCGTCAGAGGAGACCACTCTCAGCACAAAGTCAGTGCCTTGTGTAGACGCGACACCCTGTAAACTCTCAATCACGCATATACAGGTATGTGTTTCGATCATCACCAATCCCTCAATTACTATTACTTTCTCTCACTTTCCTTCATTTTCTAGCTGAATTTGTAGATCCGTGAACAGGAAACTTGTGTGTTTGATTGTTAGGGTTTTTGAGGTTTTTTTTTGGGGGGAATTTGTATTGCAGATCTGTGAATTTTGGGGGTTCTGCAAATTGAGGGTAATGCAGACCAGGTACATGGAGAGGACGAACTCTATGAGTAGAGAGAAGCGGAATTTGGAGGGCGGTGACGATGACCAACCGGAGCGAAAGCGACCGGCTTTAGCTAGGTAAATTCGAGTTTTGTTCGGTCAGTTGTGTTGATTTGGTGTTGTTTTGTTGTGTTTTCTTTGTTAATTTTTGCTGATTGATTAGTTGGGTAGTGAAAACTGTAGTTGTTTTGCATGTATGGTAATTATGTTAATACTTGATTGTATTGCCTCGGTGGAATACAATTATTATGATTCTGTGATATGCTTAATGATGTTGACTGGTTTTCTCTAATTGTAATCTTGAATTGAATTTTTTTATAGCTTTGTTGCAATTATTGGTAGGGAGAATAGGAGAGTTTCAGACAGTTTGAGAGAGGTGGTCAATGATGGTGGGATGGGAGGTGAGTTCCTCTTGGCATGTAATAATGAGGAGTAGAATGGGAGGTGTGATGTATGTGGCTTGGTTGTTATGGGAGATGATGCAGTGGTAGTCGATGACGAGGTAGATATGTTGTTCTTGGTGGGTTTAGATGGAAGAATGAGTAAGGAGGCTTGTAAAGCTAATGCTTCGTTTGTTTGGGCGGAAACATATTTTCTGGCATTTGGTATAACAAAAAACAAAAGTCAACGAAAAATATTTTTTATGGTCAACAAAAAACAATTTATTTGAGTAGAAAATGCTTTCCACTTTTAAAAGGCGGAAAATATTTTGCAAACTAAAGTCTTATCTTACCAATATCGCCACACTACCACCGACACCATCACTTTTGCCGCCATCCCACCACCACTCTACCACCTCCATCTCCTCCTTTGTCCACCAACAAACATAGAAAAATATTTTCTTCAAAAAACATTTTATGAAAAAGTTTTTCGTAGAAAATGTTTTATGTTGGGAATATTTTCCACCAAAACAAACGCAGCGTAAGAATGTAGAGTGGAATAAACAATCATTATTTGGAGTTAAGAAGAAAATTAAGAAACCTGTGATGCTTTTGTTGTGTTCATGGAGGAGTTTAGAAATAAAACACCTGAATAAAAACTTAATGGGTAAGGTTATGAAAGTTGGGGGTAAGAGATGGAATTTGAAGACTGAAGATGAAAAAGATTCATATGTGGTATTGGCAAGGGAAATGAATGGTATGGATGGGAATGGAGGAAGCTCTATTGATTTTGATTCTACAAGTGGTAGTGTTGGGGGTTCTTCTCTTTTGTCAAGGGAGATGAGGAGGTGGTGCTTGTTGATTGGATGGGTAGCCTTGAGAAGTTGGAGTGGTGAAAGGCTCAATATTTTATGAACTGAAAAATTTGTTGTATTGGGGTTTTATCACAGGATTAGGATTCAAATTTAGAAACTAAAATATTTGGTAACTAATGATATTCTAGACCAATTAGGATTCTAAATAAAATTCAAATAGCATTACTTGACACGCAAGACTATCCATGGATTATGACTATACTCATGTCCAACAATTATTGAACTTACCATAATGCCCCTAACTACTAATGCCTATAACAATGACAAAAATTGTCTAGTAGTGTCCTAAATTAAAATAAGTACAAATAAATACTCAAAATTATTTTGAAACTTCAATCCAGGATGTCTTAAATGTGTTCCATGTGAAATTCCAGATTTGCTCTTTTTCTTCATTCCATGCTTGCCATAAGTTAGCCCCTATGTACTCAATTCATCCTTATTATAGCCTTGTTTGACTGTATTGAAATAAGTTTTGGTTAATTTTTCTAAATAATCATACTGCAAAGCATTTACATCTAAACTTCTTGCATTTTAACACTTTATGTCAGAAAGTTTCTAATGGGGAACTGAAAGACGTTGGATATTATAAATTTTATTTTAATTTGTAGTTTTATTAGAGTAGTATTCTATTTTTGGTAACTTAAATTAGGGCTTCCTATGTTGCCTATATTATATATGACTTTTATGTAATAGTTTAGTTTAGCTTTGAGAATAATAATATTGAGTTAAGGCTGTGGCCATTTTGGAGATTAGGATTTTGACCCTTCTTCTTCTTTCTCTATTCTTATCCTTCTTAATATTTTTGATTGTATCTTTTGAATCAAATTCTCCATATATTTTGGTTTTGAGATCAATCGAATGGCTGAACGGATTTGTTCATAGCTGTTTGGCATCAATTGGTATCAGCGCCCAACTTCGATCTACTTTTTCTGTTCAATCAGTGTGGTTATCTTCTTCATACAACTTTACCGATTTGAACCAAAAATCATCTTCAATTTCCTTTATCTGATGCCTTTCCGTTCTCCATTGCCTATATATATGAGTTCTATGTAATAGTTTAGCTTAGCTTTGAGAATAATATTGAGTTAAGGCTGTGGCCATTTTTGATATTAGGGTTTTGATCCTTCCTGTTCTTTCTCTATTTTTATGCTTTTAATATTTTTGATTGTATCTTTTGGATCAAATTCTCCATATATTATGGTTTTGAGACCAATTGAATAGTTGAATGGATTTCTTCATAGCCATTCAACACCAGTTTTTTTTTTTTTTTTCCTTAGTTTTTGTTTTGGAGCCACTAACTTTTTTATTATTATTATTTTAAGAAACGTCACTATTTTCCCTTTTTCTTCCCCATTTTAGAAATTTTTTTGACAAATGGAAGTTGCAACTGGATGATTATATCAAGACCAAACTATATTAAAATCATATTATGTTTGATTTGTCACATAATTTTGGCTGCTTCAAAAATATCTTTATGATTTTCGCTTATATTTTATCATGTACATTTGTGGTGGGTTGTCCAGTCCTTGTCGAATTGTTTGCAGTTGAGTTGCACATGCCATGTTACTAATTCTGAAATCTGTTGGTGTTCATATCTTAAGTATTGTAAACAATTTTTGAAAAGGTTTACAGGGAAACTTGCTTGTACCTGAAAAGGGAAAAACCATTATGATTCCGTGGATCTATGTTGGTTAATAGTTTGGAATTGACTATTCATGTAAATTTACTTTCTCTTGTTTGAGCATGCCTTTTCACAACTTAACTCTCTGTTTGAGTTTTTATTTTACATCATACTTTTGTTCCGCAAAGAAAAGAAAGTGCAGTTTTCTAAATTGCATATTTCATGCAGTGTAATTGTGGAAGCTTTGAAGGTGGATAGTCTGCAAAAGCTTTGCTCGTCCTTGGAACCTATCCTTCGAAAAGTTGTAAGATAAATGACTACATGGTTTTGCCCTAGTTAACTGTCTGTTTTTTAAGTCTTTATGGTGACAACCCTTGCCTATGATTGTTTTGTTTGATTAACATGCAAAACTTGATCTGTTCTTATTTTCATATGTTTGTTATATATTTGTATTTTGAATATGTGCTAAGTAACTCCAACTGAAAGAGAGATTATTTCATCTGGTTGTGATATTTTCTTATTTCAAATATCAACTAGATTTATTATAGCTAGAGTGCTATTCTGATTCTCATCATTGTTCAACGTGATCTGCATTTACAGTTTTGTATGTTAATTATCATCTCTGTGTTAGAATTTCTCATTTGAAGCTATAATTGTTCCTTGGTTACAAAACTTTATACATAATGTTCTTATTTGTGTATTTTATTGTTCCTTTCCTTTTTGTCTTTTGGAATGTTTTAGATTCATTCTTCTGTACACTGATTAAAATGCTTGATGAAATTATTGTAGGACATTTACTCTCTAATCAGAATAAAGAGAGATGTTTTTCTCAATGCATTATTCTAATTATCCGGTTTTTTTCTCTATGCATTTTATTTTTAGATGTTACAATCTTTGAATAGATAAATTTTTAGATATTTGTTAAGTATCGAAATTGTAGATTGTATTCAATAAACTTACAAAAAACAAAATGAAAAAAGAATTGTAGAAGCATATTTTTGAACAAAAACATTGAAATTTGCATGAGGAGTATTTATGAAAGAACTATATAATCTTCTCAAAATAGGATTGAACAGTGATAGGACATTTCAAGAAGTCGTAACATCTGTAGCTACTTGTAAGTTGTACTGGCTTTGATGTGGCACCATCTCATCTCCTCTTTCTGTTCCTTCCTCATTTTCCCTTTCATTCCTTTTGTATTTCCTTTTTTATTTTTATTTTTTATTTTTTAAAAAATAAATTTTGCAGCCTAGTTTTTTGAAATTCAGCTCTGATTTCTGTTCAGGTTTTATTTTTCTAGATTTATTTCAGCATATGCTCCTGTGTTTTTGGAGAACTAGAAGGTTCACTACTAGGAATCTATTTGTTGTTTTAGTTGTTACAGTCCTGAACACACAATGGAGTTGGAGCAACGGAACTTCAATGGAAAAATGTGGTATTATTTCGAGATTCTTATTTGAGGATAAAGTCTCAGAAATAATTAGAGAAACCTTGATGGAAAATATCATATTTATTTTAGGATGAGGGCTTCAAGTTAATTAGCAAACCCTTATGTAGTCATTTGCTGAAAAATCACATGATTGGTTATGGAAGACTTTATCAATAAAACCAAGGGAAAAATTCTTATTACCTCCACGTGGTATGGCCCCAAAATACTTCACCCCCTCACGTTAAAAAATAGCCAAATACTCCTCGTGGTTTTTGGACTAAATTGGAACACTAACTCTATTAATATTACTTATGAAAAGACATTTGTACCCCTCTTCCTCCTATTATTCTTCTCTCTCTCTCTCTCTTTTTTTTTGATTTAAAGGCATTTTATATTATTATATATACCCTCCTCACTGTAATACTTCTTCCTCCCTCTTCAATCACCTCAATAACATCACCCACTAACAAAACAGTACAAAATATATGTACATACACATATACCTATACATAATACCTAAGAAGCATGGACACTTCTAAGAAAGTGACGTATTTGCATCACACCGACACTCTTTTTTCTGACACTCGTCGAAACATGTCATATTTTTTAATTTTTTTTAAAGACTCAGACACTCTTTGGACACTTATAGGATATACACATGTTTATTGCTTAAACACACGTGTCTATCGATTAGACACCGGTGAAACTAATTATAAGTTTGAACAAAGCAACTTAAAATACAACAATAAAAGAAAAATCATATAAATTTATAGGAATTAGTCTCATATTGTGTTTTGTATTATCTTTGAATGATATATTCATACATATATGATATATAATAAATATATAAAATTATATATTTCATGCATGTCTCCCATGTGTTGTATCCTGCATTTTTTGAAAATTGGCATGTCGTTGTGTCAGTGTTGTATATGTCGCGTGTCGCGTGTCCGTGTCCATGTTTCTTAGCATTGTACCTATAAAATAATAAGCAAATTTTCACACGCGCATGCGCAGGCACGCACACAAACGCACACGTATTATATGCTTACTAGAAATATTAGAATCATCTGAAAATTATCTGAACCCAATGAAAATAGAACATTTCAAACTTTAAAATCCTGCCCGACACTTAGGCCTCGTTTGGGAATAAGTTATTTTAGTAACTTTTTTACTTTTTACGAAAAGATATGCAGAAAAGTAGTGAGACAACTTATAATGACTTTTTGGCTAAAACATGTAGTTGCCAAACGAGGCCTAAAAGTTTAAAACCAATCCAAAATTCTAAAGAAAACTATGCTTTAGTCCGTACCTAGGCCACAGTGCGACTAATTTCAATCAACGTAATGGAAACATGGTTGTCATTTGGGATAAAGATGCTAGCTAGTCAGTTTGGCTGTTGTTTGCTGCCTTGCAACATTTCAGGACCTCCACGGCCTTTGCAAAACTAACATTATTTTTCCATTTTGTTGCAAACTCGGTATAATTGTGGAAAAATAGCTTTTGTAGGTGATAAAAAGAGTAGGGATAAAATCAAAATTGATGGCATGCATTGGTCATAATTGTGTTGTGACGCCCAACATTGCGTTTTGACGACCACCATGCTAATATGTCGATGGGTCTTGTATTTTTGACACGAAAATGACCAGAACTTTGAGGTTTCATTAACAAAGGACAAAAATTGAGTTCAAAGTTTTGGCTTTTGATGATTTAATGAATTGCAAGGAATGAGTTTTGGAGATGTGAAATGGGTTGTTGATTGATTTTGTGAGGTGGTTGGGGAGGCAAGAGGGGGTGGGTGTGGACAAAGAAGCGGTGGGGGAAGCATGTGAGTGGAGAGGGGTTGATGAGGTGCAGGGGGAGGAGGGAGGAGATGGCACGAGGGGGCTGGGTCCTGGGGAGGTTGCAGGCGGTGGCAGAGGTGGTGGGTGGGTTAGGGTTAGGGTAAGGGTAGGGTTAGGTTTTAGGGGAAGATGATGGCTAGGGTTTTTGGAAGAAAGTGAAGATAAGGCCATATTTGGTATTTTACATTGTATTTTGACTTTAGCTTAATTTGATTTAATTTTAATTTTAATTTTAATGTTTGTTCTTGTCAACTCTCAAATTAGGTGTGTGTGGCATCCATTATGTCAATTTTGATGGAATTAGTAATGGTAGGGAGGTAAAATGAAAAATGGCCAAAGCCATAGTTGGGCTTTTTGGTTATTTTTAAATGTCAAGCGGGTCAAGTGCTCAAAGGCCATACCATGAGGGTGTAAAATGGATTTTGCCTAAAACCAATTAATATATATTTTTGAAAATATTTATAAGTAATTCAATGTAAGAATAATATGCATACATACCAATAACAACGTTATTTATTGTATGATTTAGTATCGTATTGAAGTTTGTGTGGATCCACTTTCTAATTGCTAATCTCTATGAAATTTGCACTGTTCTGAAAAATATCCAGCACTAGAAGAGATCAGCTGTGAACTATTTCAGATTTTTTAATCATTCTTATTATGGAATATTGTTCGTTAATGTTATACGAAGAACCTTTTCTTTCCTTTTTCTTTTCTCTTTTCTTGGTAATATTGTCTGCATTGAAGAGAGAAGAGTTAAAGTAGACATGAGACAAAAAAAATTACAAGAGGAAGCATAAAATGTGGAATATGTCCTTTTTGTGATTGACATCCATGAATCCAAACCTTGCTGATAATAACTTGAAAACTGAAATTCCTTGGTAGACACATTTTTGTCATGCTATCTACGGCATCAGTCAACAGATAAGTTCTCTGTTTTAGTTACAGAACATTAGTTCAACTCTATTGGTAATACTTTTGAACACATTTTGTGGGAATGCCTTTCTGTTTCCTTGCAAGTGCATTTCAAGTGAAATTTCTTATCTACATATATTTCTGTTCATGCATGATTATCTTAGCCTTCCTCCAACCATTTTTCCTAGTTATATTTATAATACTGTGTGCCTTTTACATTGAGCACTGTGCATCTACTTTGATTTTTAACCGTGGCTTATGCTGCAATTGGTGCTGAACAGGTCAGTGAAGAAGTGGAACGCGCTTTGGCGAAGTTAGGCCCTCCTAGAATTAATGGAAGGTCTGGGATATCTTCTGTTGATTTATGAAATTGACATATATTCTGTAAACACAATTTATTTCTCAACTAGATTGGTATTTTTTGTTCCGATCAATGCTTTTATGTCCTTATTGACATAATTTTTATTGAGATGTCATTATTCATTAGTTGCACTAGGATTGTTAACAAGGGTTTTCAAGTGAAGATTAGTGAAAATGTGCTGTTTATAGTTTCTTTACTGTCATCATCACTGAATAACTTAGGCAACCTATATTGGTTTAGACTACAGGTGTTAGAACTTCTACCCATTGGTGGTAGAGAACTCCATAACAACCATTATTAATTGTGTGCATGGGCAGATATATGTTTGAGAGTATGAGAGACACACTGGCCTTTACATCTCAATTGAGCCATCGCCCAATCCTTCAGCTTCTATATAGCACATGAATACTTGATATTGCTATTACCTCCAATGCAGAGGTGGCCTCCGGTTCTGGGCTTGAAGGCCAATTGCAATTGGTTATAAATTCTATACTAATAAAAAAAATTATGATAAAAATAATTTGCAAGTTCTTGTACCAGCTAGCAACTTTGCTTGGTGGATTACACCTAAGCTATGAAGTATGGACACTCCAAAATCGGTGCCGTGGCGGTGTTTGACACACGGACACACCGGGGACACATGTCCGTTTCATTTAATGATTTTTTTGTAAGGGACACGGTGGGGACACGTGTGTCCATATTGGGACACGGCGGGGCTTACTCTTTTTTTTTTTTTTTTTTTTTTTTTTTTGTGCCTTTTTTATTTAGTGCTTTTGTGAAGAATATTGTTGGATGTTGGATGTTGAATGTTTCCCCCTTCTCGTCTTAGTTCTTGTTATCGTTTATTATGACTTTTTTGTGAGTGGATGCTCTAGTAATTGGTTTAAGGCCAAGTTTGGCATATAGTCAAAAAGTCAAAAAGTTACTCAAAAAGTTAAAAAGTTAACACTATTCACCAAAAGTCAACAATTACGGCTGCACAACTCCCAATTCGAATTTTTTCCTACAAATCAATTTTTACAATTTTTTATTACACATTTTTCCATAAAAAGTCAAAAAGTTAACCCAAACATCCATATTTTCAACCTCAATTTTTTAGTCCAAAAAGACAAAAAGTATACTTATTTAGGACACCCCAAACAACCCCATGTAGTGTTTATATTTATTGAATTAATTTTACTATGTTAGTGTTTGTTAATTTTGATTTAGGATGAATGTAATATGAATCTACATAATACATAAATATATATATATAAAAAAAAAATTCGCCGTGTCCGTGTCCCCATTTTTTGGAAATTGCCGCGTCGGTATCCGTGTCCGTGCTTCATAGCCCCTAAGATTAATATTCCCTTTCTTATGTAGTGGTGTTGCTTTGTTTAGTTGTAGTGCAATCATTGGGAGGTTGCCGCTGGGGTTATAGCTGATAGTGAAAACCTTTATCTGTTTTGTTTTGAATTTTTTCAGCCTGTGGACTGCAAGAAACACATTGAACTGGCTACTTCTTTAGAATGTTATGTTTATCTCATATTTATTGCTTCATTGATTATCGCTTGTCCTTGCACTACTGTAAACTCTCTATTTATTTTTATTTTTGTGCCTGTGTTTCTTATTTCTTCATCCTTACGCTTGAGATTACAGGGCTTCTCCTAAAAGAATTGAGGGGCCAGATGGACGAAACTTGCAGCTGCACTTCAGGTCAAGGTTGTCTCTTCCCCTTTTCACTGGAGGAAAAGTAGAAGGGGAACAGGGTGCTGCAATCCATATTGTTTTAGTTGATGTGAATACAGGTCATGTTGTAACCTCTGGACCTGAATCCACCATAAAGCTTGATGTTGTTGTGCTGGAAGGTGATTTCAACAATGAAGATGATGAGGGTTGGACCGAAGAAGAATTTGAAAGCCATGTTGTGAAAGAGCGTGAAGGGAAGAGACCACTTTTGACTGGGGATCTGCAAGTGACGCTCAAAGAAGGTGTGGGAACCCTGGGAGAGCTTACATTTACTGATAACTCAAGTTGGATAAGGAGCAGGAAGTTCAGGCTTGGCCTGAAGGTCGCCTCAGGCTTTTGTGAGGGCATACGTGTACGTGAGGCAAAGACGGAAGCTTTCACTGTTAAAGATCACAGAGGGGAATGTAAGCTGCTTAGTGTTTATTTTTGAACTCCTTTCTAAAATTATTTTTTCTGGATTGTCTTTGGAATATTGTTGTTGACTTTTTTTCATTTACAGTATACAAGAAGCACTATCCACCTGCTTTAAATGATGATGTCTGGAGATTGGAGAAGATTGGCAAAGATGGGTCATTCCACAAGAGGCTAAATAAGTCAGGAATATTCACGGTTGAAGACTTTCTTCGACTTGTTGTCAGAGACTCTCAAAAACTACGGACTGTAAGTGCATGCTTGGTTGTTGAATAAGAGTGTCCATTCTTTATAATTATCTGCTGACTCCTCTGTTGGCTGTAGATCCTTGGCAGTGGTATGTCAAATAAGATGTGGGATGCTCTCATAGAACACGCTAAGACTTGTGCCATGAGTGGGAAGCTTTATGTGTATTATGCTGATGATACAAGAAATGTTGGTGTTGTCTTTAACAATATTTACGAGCTAAGTGGCCTTATAACTGGTGAACAATATTTGTCATCTGATTCCCTGTCTGATAGCCAGAAGGTTAGTATGAGACATGTTTTTTTTGGCAATGCAATTCTTGTTTTATTAAAACACTTCCTTGAAACCAAATAATAATGCCATGAATTCAGTAGACACTTTACACCCCTCCCTTCCGCTGCCAGCGTTTGTTCACTTTTGGACCGGGTTGGTAAACATGTTGATTGTATATTTGATCAAGTTCTGAGTAAAATACTTATCCTTAAATCTAATCTTTGATTGGAAATGTTAATCACAGGCAGGTATATATGTTTAGGTGTGATTGTGGGTATTTCTTTTCTTCAAACAAACTAATCAACCAAACTAGAATTGGAGTGCTTACTATTACTAATTGTTGTTCTTTTTTCCTTTTCTCCTGGTACCACCCCTGGAAGGTTGTCATAAAGCTCATAATTAGAGAATGTGATGCTTATGGAAACCTGTAAATTTTGTTGCTGCAGTTATATGTGGATACCTTGGTGAAGAAAGCATATGATAACTGGAACCATGTTGTTGAATATGATGGCAAGTCACTTTTGAGCTTCAAACAAAGTAAGAGGCCAGGCGCTTCTCGAAATGAACTTCCAATGGGCCCAGTCGATTATCCTACTTCTTTTGAAAATCAGCTTCCCCAACAACGGTTAGCAGGCTCAGTTCCTCCTGAGCAGTCGTCAATGGATTCAAGTCTACTAATTGGAGGTAGGCATGGCCTCTTTTTCTTTCTTTTTGGATTGGTTACGAATTGCTCCTCCCGCCTCCCAAAAGAAAAGGGGAAAAAAGGAAAAGAAAACAACTTTTTTCTTAGGCTGTTCATGGGTAGGTGGTAGCAAGCCCATTGGATAAATGGGTCGAACTGTTGTATGGCATTTGAAGCTTAAACAGTTTGGCTGGTTGCACTGGAAAAATCTGAAACCACTTGCTTATTAGTCCGTCTACCCATGAACCTAAAATCAGTTGTTGAAATCCTCAATTTTCTCTTGTGCGCTTTGCTGTTCCTCTTGAAATGGATACCTCCACAATATTCTCAAATATTTTAATTCTATTATGATGTCAGTAGACTTGTGAAAATGATAATGTTCAATCCAAGAAATTGGAATCCTTGCCATGATTTATATAGGAAAAAAATGTGCTGTATGGACTTTAACAATTTGCTGCTAAATAACCCTTAATTTACCTCTGCTAAGTAACAAGGTTATTAAAATCGGGATCCTAAGTAGGTTCGGTGAGAGGGTCTGGTGGAGCGGATCGTAGGATCGGATCGAGGATCGTAAGATCCTACTTTCTATTAAAAAAAAAAGATAAAAATTAAAATTAAAATGATACATATAAAAAATAAGGTGAAAAATCATAAAATCTACGATCCTACTTGCGATCCTACCTACGATCCTATACGATCCCATACGATCCTACTTGCGATCCTGTTGTAACATCGATCCTACAACGATCTGTTGTAACATCGATCATACAACGATCTGGATTGTTTTGGCAAAGTAGGATCCTACGATCCGGATCGCGATTTTAACAACCATGCTAAGTAATTAAAACCATATTATGGTGTTGAGGCTCAACTTTAGTCGACAAGTTCTTATGGTGCTGCAACTTTGCTCTAGTCTGGCACTCTTAAAATTTGTCAAACTTTAGAGTTGAAAATCATTTGAAGAATAGGAGCAATCTTGACAACATCCAACTAAAGATGTGCCATAAATTCAAATTATACATAAAATAAAAGGATAGCTTTTCTAGTCTAAATAATAACGAGACAAATCCTTCACAAAAGAGGGAAGCACCAAATGCTTCAAACAACCAAATTACCATCCATACCTGTAATTTGAAACGGTGACCCATGATGGCTGCATAGGAATAATACTAGGAAGTCAAATATGCAAGTACCAAGTGTAAGCATGCAATATAACCATATATGCCTATATATTATGATGCTTCTTATTATTTTGAAGACCGCAATTTTTACTTATCCAAAGGATTTTATCTCTCGCCAAACTTTTCGAAATTTAAGAGTTCACAAAATCAACCAAATTTCACGAGATTATTCCAATACTTCAAAATCAACCAAAATCAATGAAAAACCAAGTTGTTTCAAACCAAGGGTTCCAAAATCAACTATTTGAGTCACAAACTACAAATTGTGTATTGTAACCCCACCAACGTTGCTAAGCACAAATTTAGGTAACATATACCTGTTTATGGGCTACTAACCCAAAAGGACCAAAAGACAAATTGTGTTCTCTTTTATAAGAGAGAGACACCTCCTGTTTCTGTCTTTTCTGTGTGGAATTGGGGTCAGCGGGTCTTTTATGAAACAAAATCAGCCTGTTTGGTTCCACTTTTTGGAAAAATTTTAGAAAAATTTAGACTTTCTATTTGGTTATCCAAAAAATCAAAAAAAAAAAAGAAAAAAGAAAAAAAAGCCAAAATTCATTTTTTTGGAAATAGAAATATTCTATCTTAATGTGCAAGTGCTACTTTTTGATGTGCCTTGTTGTGGTTTGTTATTTATTTATTTTTTGTTACTGAATGGTTGGTTGTTGTACGTTAGACCCAAAATCCAAAGCATCCCACTGAGTCATTGTATTTTGGAGGGAATTTTGAATTGTTGTTCCAAAATTCAAAAAACTGGAACAACCAAACAATGATCCATTTTCTAACTACACTTTCCAGAACACTTTTCTGAAAATTAACTCAGAAAAGTGAAACCAAACAGGGTGAATTGTTCTGCTACGAATAGTGAAGGACATAAATTGCAGACGCTAATGGTCCCTTGCACAAATCTTCATCTCCTGCAAATGTAGAACGATCTGATGCCCACTCACTTTTTAGTTCATGTAGAAGTTGCATGAATTAAAACTAGAAAATCCAGATTTATATATATGTATCTTATTACATATAATGATATATATATGCATGTTCTAGAAGCAATCCTCTTGAGGCATTTTAAAATGGGCTTGTGCTCTCCCATCCCGCTATGCGAATCGGTTACTTAAGTGCTATTTACACAAACAGAACACACAAAAAATGTTGCTTAGATTCATTTTCTGGACCACAACTTTAAGTCTTTTGTGCACATTTCTGCGTTTTGTTTCTGTGCAAGTGCATTATTAAAAGAAAAAATGAGATGCAACAAAATATTGAGAAGCTACTCACAGCGGTTAGGATGCTCCCCTGGGTGCATTTTCTACATAGTTAATCCTAGCGTTTGGTATGTTTTTGGGTACCGAGCAGTCTTCCTTTGTGATTTGGTGAATTTTTCTTTTATGGACTCCTCTCTCTGCATGCACGCACCAGAATTGTGCTAGTACTCTTATAATGCAGACAGATATTAAGTATATTTTTCCTGTTTTCTGTCTCCAGCTTCAGGTTATAATGACAATCCAGCTGCTAGATACCCAACTCAGTTACAGTTTGTCAATTCTAATTCCCGTGCCCAGTTTGACAGTAATCTGTTTGCTCCGCATGATGCTCAAAGCAGCAATTCTCACCAGATCCAAACTAACAGATATGATAACAGGGTAGGGTTGGCACTTGGCCCTCCGCAATCGTCTACATCATTCCAGACCATCGGCACATCTGTTCAACAGGCGAATCTTAACCCCTTTGATGACTGGTCACACAATCGAGACAAGGGTGTTGTTGACGAATTCTTGTCAGAGGAGGAGATCCGCCTTAGGAGTCACGAGATGCTTGAGAATGAAGATATGCAGCATTTGCTTCGACTATTCAGCATGGGAGGTCATGCCTCTGTTAATGGGCCTGAAGATGGGTACTCTTTCCCAACATACATGCCATCACCATCACCAAACTTTAGCTTTGACGAGGATCGCGGCCGCTCTGGTAAAGCTGTCGTGGGTTGGCTGAAAATCAAGGCGGCAATGAGATGGGGCTTCTTTATCAGGAAGAAAGCAGCTGAGAGGCGGGCACAGATTGAAGAGTTAGATGACGAATAGGATTTGCCGTGACAATGCAATTTGGTTTCTTTATGCTGAGTAGTTCTTTCAACCGTGTTATCTACGAATCTCACAATCGATGAAACTCTTCATCCATGGAAATTGCTATATTCAGAAGTAATTGAAGACCCGAGGTCTCTGTATCAGTCATGTAGGAATTTCTTCTTGTACAGTTGCTCTCTGTACAGTAAGTTCTTCTCAATCTTTCTTTTGACATTTGGTTTGTTGTGCTATTGTTCAATGTTGGATACTGTTATTCTAGGGCAAACATTACTTGTGAAATTTAGGTATGTTGACTGTAAGATGTGTTCCAATTTAATTATCATTATGAATATGGTGGGTGGTTTTCTTATTTTTATTGTGCTCGGCTTTCATAATCAGGAGTTCGTATTTTTAAGCTCCGTTGTTGTCCGCAATTCTTTCCTAAATTTATAATCATCTTGCTTGTGTATTGTTATTAACATACCATAATGGGTTCTCAACTAGGTTTAAATGAAACCTCAATCAATTCGCTAATTATATTGCTTTACATTATTTTAAAATTTTAAAAGCAATTTTATTAGAACACTGTTGTGCTTAACTGCAATTTTCTTTCTTTCTTTATTTGAGGTTGTTTGGGAAGTGTTACATAAGTATATTTTTTGTTTTTTTATAAAAAGATGTGCAGAAAAGTAGAGAAGTGATATGACTTAAAAAAGATAAAAATGTACTTTTTTTTTATTAACAGTTGATTTTATGATTTTAATGTGTTAATTTTTTTGCATTAAATCACAAATCTATCGGTCTTGCTAGAAGGTCCACCAGTTGTTTCCCAGGGGAATAATGCCCCGGTGGTAGATGGGGCTAAAAATTGGAGATCAATGGGAAGTTTTCAGCAATTACAGGTAGAAAAATAATAAAAAATAATTATAAAATCAGGGAATCCTTACTGACAAAATGACAAAATTGCCTTTGTCTCTTTAACTATATATATGTATATATTTCCGAACGACCTTAGCCCCCTTCCTCCACCCTCATCAACCACTTCTTCAGCTCACCCCCACCATTTCCCCACCCTCATCCGCCACTTCCTCCGCTCACCCCCGCCATTTCTCCACCCACTCTGGCACTCCTCTACCCTTCCCCCACCCATTCTAGTCACCCCTACCTCTTTCCCAGCCACTTTCACCGCTCCACCCATTTTTGTCGTCCTTGCCCCTCCCCTACCCACCTCTACCATTCCCAGACCATCTCCACCCAACCCAACACCTTAGTTGACCCAAATCCTCACCACTAGAACCACCCAAAACCCTCCAGTTTCCTTCCCCCTGCTGCTGTTAAAACTAGTAGGATGCAAGTCTAATATATATGTGCATAGATGCAAGTTGCAAGTGTGCACAACTGTACATGGTTTGCACTTACACCTTACACATTAAACTTGCACCTCTACATATATTGAACTTATCCCTGACGAAATTTGCAGTAGCAGGGAAGAGGAGGTGGAGGATGACAAATTTGTAGATCCATGCACGAGCTATCCTTTCTTTGTCGCATTAACATATTATTGTAATTAAGCTAAACGATTTCAACTCAAGTATCAGATGACCATGAAGAATTTGCATTACAGGGTTGCCTAAATCAGTACATAATAAAATTTGTTACACATTGAAAAAAAAGAAAAGAAAGATTCAATGGACTGTTTCAATAATTACAGAGATAGCCAAACCAGAAAACCAAAAAAAAAAAAAAAAAAGAGAAAGAAAGAAAGAAAGAAAGAAAGAAGTGTAGGAATTACAAAAGCAAGTCACAATCAAACAGATGCATCTTCATTGTGTTGGGTCGATGCAGCAATGACACACTCTGCAGGAATACCTCTCGGGAATTTCTTAGTATCGGTGCAGTAATTGTATATCATGTAGTTCTTCTGAACCCATTTGAGGCTCTCTTTGACTATGAAATCTGATTGTTCTGTGAGCCAATCATCAGCATTATTGCTATTATCCGTGAGCAAATCATCATCTTCATCATCATCGTCAGTGCAAGGCTCGGCATGGAATTTCTTGTAGGAAGCAATGAAAGGAGCTTCAGACCAGTCTGTCTTGACAAGTCCACCTCTTGTTGCCCAGTGCTCTGCATTCCATATGCTTGCATATACTCTCATGGGTTGTTTACTTGCGTATGGAACACCAATTGATTCAAGGTTTTTGAACTCTCTAATGGGTGTTTCATCCACAGACAAGCTGAAAATAGAGCCAACAAGAGTAGGTTAATACAGTGCTATTTGGTGCAACTTGCTGCTTTATAACTTCTTTTTATTTATTAATTTTATTTTAGGAGTATGGGTGAGTATTTAGTGTAACTGTTGCTCAAGGCATACATAAATAACTTAAATAAAATGAAAAAAAAATTGTTTGTTCAGAGTATAAGAAAAATGTGTTTTAAGCTTCTCTTTTTGATTATCAACTTACAGCTTATAACAATCTATACCAAATAGTCCAACTTTATTTAATAATTTTCAGGGTTAATTACACCAAGAACCTTCAACTATTAGCAAATATTAACCTAGCTCCCTCATTTATGTACTTGTACATTTTGATCTATTAAATAATAAAAATTTATCATTTCACCCATCTAGACTACCTCCAAAAGGGGTATCAGTACGGTTTTCATAATTGAGAAGGTCAATATGTCTATTTGCTAATTGTTAAGAGGCCTTCATGTAATTAATTTATAATTTCGGAGAATGATGTGACATTATTTATGTAACTACCTAGACAAATGACAATTTGCAAAACTCACAAAGTAATAATGTCTAACTACATAATAAGAGTGAGTTAGTATTCTTTCAACGGTAAAATTTTTGAATACATAATTAGTTAAAACATCACATAAACAATTAGAAACTACCTAATAATTTTTTGGTGAATACATAATTGTGAACTTTGCAAACAAGATCAATACAAATACAATGTATCACCTTTTTTGTTTTTTGTTTTTGTTTTTTTATCATTGTTTATGCAACACCACATGCATAACTGGGGCGGTGAGTTTTTTAGTGTGAACATAAATCTTCCATTAAAATTTTTACTATTTGACAAAAGAGATAGAGAGAGATGGAGAACAAAAACAAAAGATTAAAATCGAAGGATAATAAAAACTAATAGAGGGGCAAATATAAAATAATTTTTGAAACATAGGGAAAAGATAAAAACTGTGTTGGGAAGCAAAGCTATCAACTATAAATTTTAAATCCATTTTAATTTGTTCCTATTCAAATCACTGCTAATTTTTTCTGCATACCCCTCCGCGAAATTTTAACTTTAATTTGGATAGAATTGTCAAAATGTTATTCAAATTAAAATAATAATAATTGAAATCAAATTAAATTATATAAATAAAAAAATTAACTCAAATTTAATTTTCCAAAACGTGAGTAGTGGAGCAAGCGCCCCCATTCGCCTCTTCATTTTCAAGATATGGCATTTTCATAATTTTATTTTTTATAATTTAATCAACTCCAAAAACCAGAGATTATCATTTTGGCGACATAACTTATTAGGACAAATTAAATTGATAGTCTTTACATTTTGTTATTTTTATTATTTTGATTTCTATAATTTTAATTTACTCAATTTTGATATTTAATTTTAAATTTTATATCAATTTAATCCAATTGATAACGTTGATTAGGGTTTTTGAAAAAAAAAATGATTACTAAATTGGTTGAGCTTAACTTATTGAGTTGAATAAGTTTACAATTTTGACTATAAAAGTATGACACATATCGCTCATGTGCCTATTTTTCATTAAATAAAAAAAATTTATCAGTTGTAATCAACTGGACTAAATTGAAACAAAATTATAAATTTATAATCAAAGTTGAACTAATCAAAATTATAAGAATTAAAATAATACAAATATCAAAGTATAAAAACTACTGATTTAATTTATTTATTTATTTTTGTACAAGGTTTTATGAATCAAGAAAGAAAAAGAGGTACTCACATAATGCGCTTTGGGGTCCATATGATGGAATAGGTGTGGAAATCAGCAGTTGGGTCGAACCACAAGTAGAACTGTTGCTCTCTTCCACCTCCACCTCTGGTGAACACATTGGTGTGAAGAACATAAGGCTCACCACTCACATTTCCCAAGAATTCAAAATCAATCTCATCATGCCCCGATCCATGTGATGATAACTACAAAAACAACATTCAAATACTTATATTTATTTATATTGGTCGATATTATTTGATATAATATTTCCATTTTTGTATAGCATTACTTGAAATATAAGTATGTGTGAAAGGAACTTACATAAAATGAAGTGACAGTGCCAGAAGAGTTTCCGGGGACGAGCTTGAGCTGAACATCAAACTTTCCAAAGAGGTATTCATTTTTGGATTGGATGCTCGAGCCAGAGGTTTCGTCAAGGGAAAGAGTGAGAAGCTTTCCCTTGTCGAGTATTCTGGCTCGACCATCTCCCCACGTAATGTCGAAGTCCCGGTAGAAGTTGCCGGAAGAGGCAGCCAATGAAGAACAAAACAAAACTAGTAGTAATGCTAGCAACATTGGTGTTGCAGCCATGGATGCTATGAAGTGTTCAACAACAACAGAGGAAATTTGGTGTTGAAAATGGAGAAATAATGTAAGTTTTAGGGAAAGATGAAGAAATGCACAAAAAATGAGGAAGGGGAGGGAAATCATGGTGTTTTTATTTATTAAATTAAAAAATAATTAAATATAGCTGTGGACAGGTGGACTGGGATGAATAAAGTGTGGATCTTTATGTTCGGTGGCCTCTAGTCACGGCACGTTCCCGGGCCGTCTTTGACTCGCTAAAGCACGCCCTAATAATAACGGACTAGATATACCCCTCACTTTTTAGTTTGAAAAATATTACAACGTGCCCTCTTAATAAAAGGGATACATTGTTTCAAAAAAAATATTACAGATACATTTTATTAAATATTATAGTTTTGACATAATTATATTAATGTCTTTTGAGATTTTAATTCATATAATACTTAATTTTATTTTTATCAATAATTTTTTAGTTATATGAATGAAAAGAATAATATTGTGAGTTTTTTTACATTTCGATCCATCTAACTGTACTGTAAAGGAGGTCACTGTGATTTTGTCAAAACTATTCTGCTTGGTTTGCAAAAATACTTTTTTAGATTTTTTCAATCCATATTTTATTACTTTTAGTGAATTTTTAAAAATATTTTGATTAATTTTTTTTTTGTTTGTTTTTAGAGTCACTTAATCTAGATTATATAATAAAAAATTAATAATTTTTATTTAAAAATTCACCAAAAATAAAAAAACATGAATTGAAAATTTAAAAAATTATTTTTGAAAAATCTAAACCAAACAGAGTAGTTTTGACAAAATCACACCGACCTCCTTTATAGTATGATTAAATGGACTAAAATATAAAAAAAGATGACAACATCATTTTTTCATCCATATAACTAACAAATTATTAATAAAAAAGAGACTAAATGTTATATAAATTAAAAACTCAAGGGAGATTAATTTAATTATGTCAAAATTATGAAATTTATTATATTTTTTCCACATCTCAAAGGAGGTTAGTGTAATTTACCACCCGAAAATATATATATATATATATAATTTTTGTGGTACAATCTATGAATATTTGTGGTGTTATATTATTTTATGGTAAAAAGCCTTCTATTTTCGGGAGAATAACATGTCAGTGTATATATTAAAAAACAAATTTAGATTAATGATAAATTCTACAAATTTTAATTATTAAGAATATAAAGTTTTCCATCTCTATGTAATTGAAAAGACAACTGATTTGTAATATCCCCTTTAATTTTTTTTATGCCATGTCTTCACATTTTTATTTCTATATAATCCTTTCTTTTGTAACTACTTTTTTCAATTGGGACAAATTATGCAAATGGTTCCGCAGTTTATACGTTGTATCATTTTGGTCCTTTTAATTTCAATTTGCTCAATTTTGACCTTAAATTTTATATTTTGTATCAATTTAGAGGCCTACGTGGACAACATGTGCAGAGTTTTTAAGGGCAAAATAGTCAATTTACTCTCACTCTCAATTAATGCAATGATTTATCCATCTAACTCAGAGTGAGTTAAACTCACTCCTATTTAACTCAATGATATGTATATATATATATATATCTATACACAGAAGAGAGAGCGAGAGAGAGAGAGAGAGAGAGGATGAGGGGGAGGTGTCGTTGAAGAGTTAGGGGAGGGAGATGGAGGTGGTGTTAATGGCCTATAAGGGATGGCAAGGCAGCGTAAGGTGATGGCAGAACGGTTGTTGGCGTGAGTTTAGAATGAAATGAGTGGGGTGACGGCGTCACAATTGTGGGAGAGGTAGGGTGACACGATGGAGAGAAAGCCCTTAAAAAAGAGAGAGTTCTAATCAAAATCCTGAACCCTAATCGGCTGAGGCCATCTGGGTCGAAATACAGAGGGGTTCAACAGCGAAAATGGAGCAAATAGGTTGCCAAAACTCAAGACCCTTTCATCGGAAAGAGGGTCTAGTTGGCACTTACAACACCGCTGAAGAAGGCGCAAAGGCTTTTGATTTGAAGAAGCTTGAATTCGAATGCATGGCTGCTTTATTGGAGAAAAGTTACAATCATAATCAAAACCACTCTTCTTCAGTGACAGAGAACTTTGAAGCTTGTTGTCCCACACATCCCCATTTTTGTCCTCGAATTGGACTCTTTAGCTTCAGCTTCGAATTCACATGTCGATGGCAAATTGAATGTAACATTGAATGATTTTGTTGTGGACAACACCATTGTGGATTGTGGACTACACCATTGTTGTTGATGATCATAAAATGCGCAATCAACAACACAACCAACGACGACGGCGACGAAGCAACCATTTTTTTCTTCTCTCGCTCCTATTCTCCCTCTCTTTCTCTGTTTTTGTTCGTCTGCCTTTGTTCGTCATGGAGATTTGTACATATGGGGTAATTATGGGGTTTCAAATTTGGGAATGTAGCTATGGTTTGTAGGTTGATTTTGTGTTGTGATTTTTGCTCTAGGGTTGAAAATTGGATTTTGTTTTGTAATTTTTGATAGTTATGATGCTTTGTTGATGTTGGGATTGTTGTTTGGTTGCGGCGGCGGCGGCGGCGGCAGCGACAGCGGAAGGCAGTGGAACGGCGGACAATGGTGGTCGGTAGCTCTGTTCAATCACAAGCAAGGAAGAAGCTAAAAGAGAAAGCAAAATATCTGTTTTGCCCTTGAAAACCAATCACATGTCATTCACGTGCAAATTTTCCATCCAATTTCTTAACTTCCTTTTCCAATTGGACAAAAATGATATAGAGTTCAAAATTCAGGATCAAAATCAAGTAAATTAAAATTAGATGGACCAAAATGACATAATGTGTAAATAATAGGGACTATCTGCATAATTTGCTCTTATCCTTTCTTTTGTAACTACTATTTCTTCAATTACATTGAATTATAATTACCGAAGAGATATCTTTTTAGTTGAAAAAATCAATTGCAGGGTACCTTACAATACAACCCCGGTACAGAGCCCGAATATAGGGGCTCGAATTTGGCTCGAAATTAGGAGGAAGAAGAAGAAGAAGGAGGAGGAGAAGAAGGAGAAGAAGAACTGGACTGGAGGGGCCAACAAAATCGGGCAGAGGTGGAGGTGGAGGCGGAGGCGGAGGTGGAGGCGGAGGCGACGGCAGGCGGAGGCGGAGGCGGAGGCAGGGCTGCGATGGCGACGAGCGACGAGCGACGAGCTACGACGATCGGCCGACGAGCTGCGACGCCGACGAGCTGTGACGACGACGACGACGACGACTCTGTTTCTCTTTCTCGCCTCTACTCTTCTCCTGTGTTCAACGAAGAAGAAGAAAAGAAAGAAACAAAAGGACGAAAAAGAAAAGGAAGAAAAAGAAAAAAAAAAAAAAGAAAAAATTTGAAACCCAAAACGATATCATTTTAAATTTCGAGCTTCTAATTTCGGACCCTCAAACATTATTTCCTTACAATACTATGAAGATGATACTTGAAATCATCCGTTCATGTTGACGTCTCATATTTTGATTTTTTTATGATAAATTAAAGGTTTTCAGGTAGAAAGGACATTGTTTCACGCGGAGTGCGGCTTTTTATAACATATTGACGGAATGCCCTGCCCTTTTTCAAATTTTAAATTTCACAACTTTTGATGTGTATATATATATATATATATATTTTTTTAGATGGTGATGGACATGTTTTGATAAAATTAGCATTGTTGAAATTCTCTGAGATCTATAAAATAAGATTAATATTATCATAAATTTTTTAAAAAAATTATAATAAAATTTCCTTGTCCAACTTAATGGTAATAATAAAAATTTTACTATTTAATTTTAACATTTAAATAATAAAATATAATTATTATCACTAAACATCACAATTACTGTAATCTTTACCACCGTCCTTAAAAATATTAAGGGGTTGTTTGGAATATTTTAAATAAGTACACTTTTTGACTTTTTATGAAATATGAGTTGAGTATGAGTTGTGTTTGAAGTAATGTGATAGAGAAGTGATGTGACTTAAATAAGATGATGTGACTTAAATAGGATAATGACTTTTTGACTTTTTAACTTTCTTACACTACGCCAAAAATGAGCATTAACGGCGGTAACGAAAATCGCCGTTAAAAGTACTATTAACGGCGGTTTTCGTTACCGCCGTTAATAGTACTTTTACCGGCGGTTTCGTTACCGCCGTTAAAAAAAACCGTCGCTAAAAGTGTCTTTAACGACGGTAATTAAATTCACTTTTAACGGCGGTAACGAACCGCCGTTAATGCCCACTTTTAACGGCGGTAATAAAACCGCCGCTAATGCTCAACCATTACCGCCGTTAATGCCGGCGGTCTTTGCCGGCGAATCTCCGGCGAAGCTCCGGCGACACTCCGGCGGCACTCCGGCGAAACCATCTACAAAGTAAAAGTAATGTTTAAATATTTATTTAGGTAATATATTTCATGAAAAGTGGCTGTGGCAAAGTGGTTGGTGGTGTGGGTGGATGAGAGGTCATGGGTTCAAAACTTGGGAAGTGCAAGAAGAAAGAATTATTTTTTGAAAAATTCTAACCTATTTACGGCGGTAAAAAACCGCCGTTTTTGGCCCTACGAAACCGCCGTTTTTGGTCGATTTTTAACGACGGTATTTTGCCTTTTTACGACGGTTTTACTTTTTCCGACACGCGCATAAACGGCGGTAACGAAACCGCCGTTAAAACCGCCGTTAAAGGCTTTAACGGCGGTTTTACATCTTTTAACGGCGGTAAAAAACCGCCGTTAATGCTCATTTTTGGCGTAGTGTTATATATGCCTAAATGAAAAGTTTATCATAATAATAAAATGGTGGTATCTCTAACAAAGTAAAATTTTAGGGTTTAGTTATGGTGTGCAACTTACACCTTACACCTTATTCTTTACACTTACACCTTATACTTACACCTTTTATACCTTACACCTTACACCTTTTGTGTAAGTGGCACATGGTGTGCAACTTACACCTTACATTTACACCTTACACTTACACCTTACACTTACACTTACACCTTACACTTACACCTTTTGTGTAAGTGGCACATGATGTACAACCCACTTACACCTTTTGTGGATTGCACACCTAAGAAAACTCCAAATTTTATTGCGTTAACATGGTGGATTCATTACTTATGTACCTACATAAATGATTTTATATTGAAGATGATAAAGGCATAGTGGGCCCCAAGCCCATCCACTTCTCACTGGAAAGCACTTGGAAAAACTTTCCTTCAATTTCAAACCTAAACTTACGCCTATAAATTTTTAACTTGCTATGTTATGTGTCCTTTACCCTAAAATGGGGGGTTTTATCAATTAAAAAAAATATAATATTGGGGGGGGGGGAACGGGGTCACTGCTGTGTCACCTCTCCGCTGTGTTGCTGCTGTGCCGTTTTACGGCACAGTTTCATATATATATATATATATATTTTAAATTTATGTTTTTTATTTTAGAGTTTAGGATTTAAGATTTAATGTTTAAAATTTAATTTTTTTATTTTAGGATTTTAGAGATAAAATTTATTTTTTTTATTTTAGGATTTAGAATTTAATTCTTAATTTTTTTTATTTTTAATTTTAGCGTTTAGGGATTAGGGTTTAATTTTTAAAATTTATTTTTTTTCTTATTTTAGGGTTTAGGATTTAGGGTTTAATTTTTAAAATTTATTTATTTTTTATTTTAGGGTTTAGGTTTAATTTTTAATTTTTATTTTATTTTAGAGTTTAGGTTTAATTTTTAAATTTTATTTTTATTTTATTTTAGGATTTAGGGTTTAATTCTTAAAATTTATTTATTTATTTATTTTAGGGTTTAATTTTTAATTTTTTTTATTTTAGGGTTTAGGGTTTAGAATTTAAGTTTAATTCTAATTTTTTTTGTTTTGTTTTTTTTTTTAGATTTTAAAAAAACATAGTGACAACATGAGAGAAAAAAAAAAATGGTGAAACTGTGCCGTTTTAGGGCACAACAGGAACAGCAGGGAGGGGGGCACAGCAGGGACCTCTATCCATCTCTCTATATCTTCCTTTAAGAACCTCGCAAGACTTAAGGTTGTTAGGTGGAACAACATTTTCTGTTGTCACCTCTTGAAGCTATTTCTGAAAAATCACTACAGAATTTCATTATTCTGTTTTTCCAAAAACTAAACTTAATATTAGAAAATCCCAAAGTCTGAAATTTAATTCAAAACTGATCTTATCACTTACCCTAGAATTGAATATGGTCAGGAAAGTTTCTAGGAAGACTAGAAGGGTTACGCCGATCCCACTTAAGAACCCAGTTAACCTTAGACAAAACTTTCAAGAGCATGTTAATTCCTAATCCATGAGAAACAAATTTAGAATTAAGTTTTTTCAGAGGATGAACTAAGTTAAAACAAACAAAGTTTACAAAACATATAAGCAATTAAAATTTGCTATCAAAATTACACCACTCATAAAAGTTAATTGGTACTCCTGGAATTGAACCCATTATTTCTGAACAAAAATCAAAAATATTTTAGCTAATGCTAAAAGTTGGTTTCTTTGCCCAAAACAAAACACTTTGGAAATAATCAAATTATAACCAAAGACTTTCTCAAAACTTGGTTTTCTACCACTTTGGGAATATAAAAAATTAAACCCAAAGATTTCCTCTAACCACAAAGGTTTGAAACCAAATCCATCTTAGTTGTCATTTCTGAACAAATTAGAAATACTCTTTAACCAGGGCTAAACTTTGGTTTCTATTGCAGAAAACCAAAACACTTTGGAAATAATAAAATTAATCTCAAAGATTTTCTCTAAACTCGAAGATTTATAATTTCTTTCATTTCTCATTTCCTTTCACTATGGTGAAACTATTACAAATTAG
Organism: Camellia granthamiana; assembly: GCA_036172215.1. NCBI lineage: Eukaryota > Viridiplantae > Streptophyta > Magnoliopsida > Ericales > Theaceae > Camellia > Camellia granthamiana. The sequence goes on from CM069906.1 coordinate 148,073,945, forward strand.
AAATTAAAAACACTACAAATAGAAATGGAAATGCAACTATTACAATTACAAATTATCTAAATTTGTAAAAATGAGTTTATGGTTGCATGTGGAATCGTCTGTTTAGCCAAGAACACACTTCTCCACTTGTAATGCTTATCTTTATATAAAACACATTACAAAATCCTATCCTCGTTGCCGCTAAATCTTCATGCTCATTATTCATATACACACTTGGATACAAGATAAGTTAATAAACCAATAAAGTGAATATTACATAAGTAATTTTAACTATAACTCGCAATGTGTAATTCAAAAGTTATAGATGTATTGCAGTTACAAGAATGTCATGAGTTGCATAGCTATAAATCAATTATACATAAAAGAATATTATGGTCATAACATTGGCATTCCAACCATATAACTATGAGCAAATAATCTTATAAACAATAGAGTTAAACTCCAACAATACACAATAATGTTTGGAGTAATTCACTTGATTATACATATCAAGACATGGAAAAACTCACAATCGAAATAACAATTAATTAATAGAATTATAATGCAAAATTATTCCGCCATGCACTAATTCTCTCTTAGGATTCATCCATCTTATAATACAACATAATCATAAGCAAAATCAGAAAGAAGATTATATGGAAAAAACCAAAAATGTTTTACTAAATTTTCTCCTAAAACAAACCTGTTTGGAGATTATACCGTCGGAAATCTCTCGACTAGCCGAATCTCTTAACATTCTCAAAATCCAGCACTTTGTTTTTTCCAAAATTTAATTAATCAATTAAATCGAAATTGTTACCAAACTTTCAAAACAATATACGGAATAAATCCAAAATTAAATTGAACTCTAAAGTAAATTAAATTCACTAAAATTCTGAAGGTCCAATATTATTTCTTATTCCACGCAAAGGTAATCCTGTTCAAATAAAAAATTAGTAGTCCAATTTACTAATTCCAATTTATTATATTGGTTCGTATTATATATCATCTTTTCTCGCTTAGGTAAACCTATAAAGAAAGTTAACTACAACAGAAAACAAATAACAAACAAATCAAATAAATTAGTAAGTATCTTAAGAAATAAAATTCTTATTTTATTTTTATAAACTCCTAGCAACTTAAGCACTAACCATCAAATAACTCATGCAATAACAATTAATTAACAAAAATAAATTATATGAATAAATTACTTGAAACAAACAACTCAAATTCCAACAACTCTAGGCAATTAAATTAATTTTAATTTCAAGAGTCACTAGAATAAATCTATAATAAAAACTAAATTGTTTTATCAAAAACTATTTATAAAAATTTGTTTTAAGATTATTAGTATTTTTCCATAATAATACATGAAAAATATATAAAATAAATTAAATAGAAATGACAAAATATTTTTTTATTAAAAGGATGAAAGACAAAATAAACGACAACTAAAAATACAAAAATGAATTAGATTACATTATTAATAGAAAAAATTATTAACATGGATAACTAAATATTAGAAGGGATACTTACGTGTAAATCCTAATAAGTGAACTCATTTTCTAATAGGTCTTATGGAAAAAATTTGTCATAAAAAAAATCACTAATTGTAAGTTTTAATGACAATTTATAAAAATCATGATAAAAAAAAGTCACTAATTGTTAATTTTTAGCAACATATATAAAAAAATTGTCACAAAAAATTATTTTTAGCGACAATTTTATCAAGACTTATTTTCAATAGAACTTGATGGGAATTAAATTTAACTATTATGAGCTATTGGTAGTTTACCCATATTAGAACTCATCTTTGTAAACTAAATATTGAAAAATTTAAGAACAAATGATAAGAAAAGAAGCAAACCGAAGCCTGCACTAGAAAGTTTTCTTAAAATAAATTCACCGCCTCCCGATGGATGTTGGAGGTACGTCGGCGTCTGTCTCTCAAGATACGACGGTTGAAACCAGCAAATACATAAGCACTTTCTAAGTAGCTTTGGCGAACTTGACAATGAATGCACTCTCTCTAACAAGAACCAAAGAAGAGGCTAACAAAAGAAAATAATAAAATTTTTCTTTGGTGTAAAAAACCATTTCCAACTTTTTATCTCGAAACACCATCTCATTTTTCATCACAAAACCTCTTTAAAAACAACCTATTAAGTTGGAGAAAAAAGAACTCTATTTATACTAGTAGGGGAGAGCCTTAGCCATGAAGGCTAACATTAATGGGGTTATCAAATGTCATCAACTCTAGCCATTAGGACTAGAGTTACAAAGGTTCAAAACTCCAAAACCATTATATAAATCATTATGTGTATATAATGTATAAGTTTGAGAATTAAACTAGATGAGTTACAAAATGGATACGGGTGTTGGATCACAACCCGATCCAAATCCAATATCAAATACATGCACAAACTAAGCCCAACACAGCTTAGCTCAAAGCTCAAGATTAGGTCCAAGTCCAAGTCTAAGACCAAATCCAGCATATGCACAAGTACAAGTCTAAGTCCAGTCCAAATCAAAACCAAGGCCAAGTCCAAAACTAAACCCAACTTTATTGATGCCCACTTTATGAGACAATTCTTATTCATAACTTAATGGTTTCGGCTCATTATTTTTGTATTGCAATCTTCTCACTTAAGAGAATATAAAACCACTCAAACCCACCTTAACCGGTGGTTTGGTCCCACTTTAATTTCGAATCAAAGTTACCGAAAATCCATTATGTTCCAACAATTTTTGCCTATAAAAAAAATGTGAATTGAATTTATTTTGAGTGTGACCAATGTATATTAGAATTTTTTTTTTATTTTGCCTCCAAAACTATCATGCAATAATAAACCCAATCACCTATCCTTTTAATTATATCAATTTTATACTTAAATTATTAGATTTTGGATCAATTTGAGCCATGTCATTAACTTTTCTCAAAATGAGGCAGAATTTACTGATGCGGCACCAAAATTTGTTTGAAACTTCATTTATCTCCCAAACTATCTCCAAATATCTATTAAACCTCTGAATATATTAGAAAAATTAAATTTAAATATTTAATTAATAAATTTATATCCCAAAATGTAGGAAAATAAATATTAAATAATAAATTTTAGGAAACAATTAGTAACAAATATAAAAAATCTAATTTAAAAAAATCATCATTTTAAGCCTCAAATTACCTCAAGCCGGCCCTATGAAAATTAATTTAGTCCAAAATTCCTAGTTTGTTTGTTTTTTTTTTTTTGTTTCTCTCTCTATCTCTCGCAACAACTGCAACTAATTTATCCCTCAGATAAATTTCAATAAGACTGATGCGTGAAAGCATTTCTATTTGAACAGTGAAATATCACTATACGAATATATATATATATATATAGTTCTATCTAATCAATGGAATTGAATTTGAATTGTTTCACATGCATGCTAGACATATATTTAAGAATGTCAATAATCAATTCTATAATTTTTAGAGCAAGTTGTTTACTGTGTTACGCTTTATGGATAGTAAAATTTTATTATATTTCTTTTTTTAGAATTTTGTAGCCAATATAAATTTTGTTTAATAGATATTGACAAAAGAATATCAATTTTATAAAAAATAAATATCTACATTAAAAGTAGAAAAATATTAATTTAGTGAATCCCCTATAGTTTCCCTATATTTATTTATTAATTTTTTTGTAAGAAAAATTCTGACAAAGAAATACTTGTAGTTTTTAAGTGTGAATGGGTATTTTGTATGTTCAACAAATGTCTAGAGTATTTGTAATTTTCCCTTAAAAAAAAGAGGTCAAATTACATTGACATTCCTTCAGGTTTGGAAAATAATACAATTAGTCTTACACTTTTGACATAATTAAATTACATTTCACATAGTTTCATATATTTTTTCCTTTTCCTTTTTGAAATCTCTTTTTAAATCCCTCAACCAAACACATGCTATGTTTGGCATAGGCTTCTTTTTTGGCTATTTAGCCACAAAAAGGTAAAATAGACTAAAAAATTAATAAAACAAAATATGACATCAAATCATAATCATTTCATTTTTTCTTTAATAAAAGTCAAAAAAGTTAAAAAGTACATTTTAAACGAGACTTTTTAGTCTCAGGTTAAAATAGTTAAAAAGTCAAAAAACCAACCGACATTCCAAACAAAGGCACAATATTAATGTATTTTTGTCAAAAGTTTCAGGAGGTGAGTGTAATTAAAAAAGAAAAAGGAAAAAAAGAAAAAAAGGGAGCGATTTTTAAGGAGAGCCGTTGGACTAATCTAACTGAAATTTGGTAATGGGGTTGCAATTGGGGTTATCTTGTATATTTAATTTCATTCGATCCCTATTATATATATATATATATTCATTCGTGAGATTCCTCATCAGCCCAATTTTATTGCCAATTATTGATCTGAAGAAGGAAAAGGGTAGGTGTGTCTGTCCATTATAAGTTTCATCAATATTTGATTAATACAAAATTGCAGAAGAAAAATTATGGATAAAGACTAAAGAGACAGATGGAACCATAAAAAAGAGACAGGTGGAACAATAATATATACTAATTTCTGCAATCTAATTGTTTTTCTTATTTTTCTTAATTTTTTTTAAAAATTGGGTTCTTATTTTTTATTCCTGTATTTCAATTATTAATTTTTATGTCATGTACCTATTAATGCAGAGTAATATGATTTTTGACAAAATTTTTATGGTTTAAAAGAAAGTTTATTGACTAAAAAAATTTATTATTGAAATTTTTTAAAAATTCATTTTGGTAAATTTATTTCCCGTTAAAAAGTTAACTTTAAATAAATTAATCTTTTAGCATTAATTTTTTAATAAATTTATTTTAGTCAACAAATTAATTTTTTAACTACTTACAATCCAAATCTTTTATATAAATTTGATTAGTTCTAGTTTGAAAAATGATTAGAAATTGATTTTTTTTTTCTTTCGAAAATGTCCATGATAGCATCTTTCTTTGATGTCTGAAAACTGTTCCATTTTATGATTTTTATGATTTCGTTTGATTCTTAATCATATGCGATAGTAAATAGCAATTTAATCCTTAATGTTTTGTCATAAATCAAACTGTGTGTACCTACTACCTACCTCTCAATTAGGGATGTAAAAATAGCCCGCGGTCTGTGGACGGTCCAAAACCTACCCACGGTTTAGCGTGGGCCTGGTTCACTTAAGCCCAGTTAGACCCGAGCTCAAGCCTAGCCCAAAACCCTAGGCCTGGGTTTGGATTGTCATTTTAAAACCTGACCTATGGACTCGGTCCACGTGGCCTGGTTTATCGGCCCACTTAAGGCCCGTTCAAGGCCAGACTCGAGGCTTGGTCTGCCTAAAGCCCAATGTCATTTTTAGTGAAAAAGAATAAAATTTTGGTTAAAAAAAATATTTGTTCAGACCCGCCTAGGCTCAACCCAAGCCCAAGCTTAGGTCTAGCCCCACCAACCCAGCCCGCTCAAGGCCCGAATACCCCTTGGGCCTGGGCTTAGGCTTGGGCCTAATTTTTTGACCCGTGGACCGGCCTGGTCAGGCCTGAATTTTGGCAGAAGCCCAGGGGCCCCACAGGGCAGGCCGAACTTACACCCCTACTCTCAATCTTAAATTAATTATTCACTACACAATAAAAATACAAAATGTACCAAATTGTTTTAATATATTGAGATTCATTTTAAATATGAATTCACCCTAATAGGTTTATCCTGAATCATTCATTGCACTTTGTGTAAATCATTTTATGGACTAATTATTGGTTGGTCCAAGAGCAATATCATGTGGTGCTTCACATGTATTGTGATTAGTGGAAGGGAGTGGGCTCCACGATTTGTGTCGGGTGAGTGAAGAACATGAAAAGGCATGGTGATTTGTGATTGGCTAGGGGCATAGTCACTTGGTGCCCCCACTCCAAATAATTTTTACATTCTAGGATCCCTCTACAACAAATTAAGTGTATGTTTGGTTTGATTTTTTAAAAACTGTTTTTAAATTAATTGTTGTTTATGTTTAGTGATTATATATATATATATATATTTTAGTCATTTTTTTTTGGCCTTTTTCCATATTGTCATTTAAATCAATTGTTGTTTTTGTCATTTTTAATTGTGGTTTAAATGAATTGTTATTTATGTTCAGTGATTTTTTTTAAAAATATTTTAGTCATATTTTAAATATTTTTTCATATTTCATTCACTGAAAATAAATGAAAATTCGAATAAAAATTTGTAAGCATTTTTGTTTTGATTTTCATTTGTTTTTAGTAATTTTTTTTCATACTTAGTTTTTTATTTTTTATTTTTTTTTTATAGATATATCTAATCTTATGTATCTACAAAATAAAATAAAAAAATTGACAAAAATATGAAAAAATTTCCGTAAAGACAAATGAAAATTCATTTAAAAATAATTTTTGAGAATTCAAACCAAACAAAGCTTAAAGTTTGGAAGACAAAAATTTAGAAACAAAATATCTTAATTGTCAAAAGTGTCATTGTTGTTTGTTTAGCGACCAAACTAGATATTTAGTAATGAGTTACCATCATTTTATGACAAAATTTTCATCTCAAGTAAATCTTTTGGTACGAAATTATTTTATTTTTAGTTATGTTTTCAAAATTTTGTCTCCCAATTTAATTTTTTTGGAAAAATTATACTGGTATTCCTTATATTTTGTATTTTTAGTTCAATTGATAATTGTTGGTACCATAAATTTGTAATTATTATTATTATTATTATTATTATTATTATTATAATTGCAGGACATGTGGCACCCTGCTACTTATTTGGAAGTTATGAGAGGTTATAAAATGTGGAAAGATGATGGAGAGTATGGAGTATGAAATGGGGGTTGAAGGAAGTTATGAAAGATCATGGAGAATGAAATGGACGAGATGGAAAAATAGGGTAGTTATTAGGTGTTTTTTTTTTTTTTTTTTTGCCTATAGCCATTCATGAATACATTGTAGAGGGATCCAGAACTCAAATCAAAGACAATTGATTTCTATTTTTCTTGTCATTTATATTTCCTGCATTTTATTTTATGCACCTCATTTTTGAAGCATCTATTTTCAGCACTTCCTTTTCGAAGCATTTTATGCACTTTCTTTTCAAAGCATAGGAGTAGAGGTAAGTAATTGTTACTTTAATTGTTCACTTAATCACTCCGATTGTATACTCAATCATCTTTCTCTGTCTCCCTCATTCTTCTGTTAATTTTTCTTTTCTTTACACTTGACAATTTTGAAGTCCTCTTCATTGAGGCAAAAGAACCGTCAACACAATCACTTGATAATTGGCTTGAATTTAATCTGTAAGGATTTTTCAATCCTTGCTAGCACGTTCGTATTTATGATATTTTTCTTCGTAAAAAAAATAAGCCAACAATTTTTGGCACATCCGGTGGGACGTCAAGTGTAAGAAATGAAAAATAAATTATATTCGTCCATTCCAAATAGCCTAGAAGAAATCTTTTGGCATTAACAAAAAATTTTGAATCTTCAATAAGAGATCCATTTTCTTGATGAAACAAGCTTCTATCCATTACAATATTGTTTGGTAGAAGAAAAAACACACCATTTAATTGGAGTAATTCATCAACTTGATATGAAAATTTACCAATTGAGACATGAGTTATCAACCCTTCTTGTCAAGTCTTCAATAACTGAATTTTGTGGGGTTTTACAAAATGTTTTCAAGTCATTTGTGACTAAAATTAGTGAAAATATAATTTCATCAATGGCTCAGGGGGGTTCAACAGCCCGTTTTTAAAGAGCCAAATTATGAAATTAACATAACGACAGAGCATGTTCTTGAGCCAAATTTGGCTAAGAATGATGTTCCATGCATGGCTCGGGGGGTCCAAAAACCAATTTTTAGAGAGTCAAGCCATGAAAATAACATACCTATGGGGGATCTTCATAAGCCATTAATGGCTAACATGGAAAAATAGCCCATTTTGCCATATAATTATGAAAATCAATTTGGCGAAAGTCATGTTTTTAAACCAAACATGGTTAAGAATAATGAACAAGTCATTGTTCATGAATTCAAAATTTTTGACATTTTTCAAAGTGTCAAAAAGTATGAATTTTCATGATCACACTATACCATGACTTTTGTTGTTCAAAATCCATTTTGGATTTGTGGATCACATCAAACGTTGACTTTGATGGAATGACTAACAAATAATATTTCGTTATTGAAATATATTGGGCCAAAAATATAGTTATTAGTTGATCCATAAAACCATCACCATTTGGTTTTGTGGTTACCTCCGAAGTATGTCCCGAGACACTTTGAAGTATGTTATTAAGAACATGTGAGGGTTGTTAAGCCTCTTTTCAAAGGATAAACGGTTGTGTTGTTATATGTATTCATTGAAATATCATTTTATAGCTACTAATGGCTAGTTAAAATGCCATACTAATTTCATAATAATCCAACTCTTTGGATTTGGTTGAAAGAGATGTCATGAGCACTTTTGAAGGACGACTTTGATCCTTTAGTAACATATGTGACTTTTGAAGGGTGGTTTTGTCATCAATAAACAATTTCGAAATGTAACATGGGACGAGAAAGCTTTCGAAATGCATACCTCCCTTTAAATATATGTAAAATGGCAATTAATTAATTGTCAAATAATGCCTATTTTTGGCATGATAATTAGTGGTTTTACTGATAAACATTTGTATAGCTATTTGTTACAAGAAAATGTAACTAGTATTCCACAAAAGTTGGTTTGAACAACAACAGTTTTGGTGTCTTCGGAGAATTAATAATTGGTTCGAAGCACAAAATTAATATTTTCATTAATTATGTGTGAACCATAATATACAAAATTTGAATAACCACAATGTTGGCTAAAAGTTGCTTCAAAAGCCCTTTTGCCATAATTTTGTAAATTTCGAAGCACTCTATCTCGCATTAACAACAGCTTCGAAGAAACAAGAATGATGGTTGTGTTGGAATTTATGGTTTTTATAGGCTTATTTTGGGCTAACTTTAAGCTCAAATTGAGTGGGGTCCACACATCTTTTGAGGTGGGTTCAAAGAGGTGACGCGTTCCTTACCGCATGGCAAGTCACACAGTGAAGACGGTTCGTCAAAACCATTTATGAGTCAATGGGAAATTGACATCGTTTTGTCCTGTATTGGAAACTTAAGAGAACTTATGTGTGTATATAAGTTCTAGGTGGCAACACTTGGGTTGGGCCCTAAGGGGCACCCCAAGTTTGTAGAAGAGAGGAGTTATGGACAAAGAGAACTTTGGCTCAAACCACCACACGCGCATGCCGCCGCCGTGCCGGGGACGGGTGTGGGTTATGGGTCGAATTGGTTCTTATATTAATTTTTTGGACAAAATTTATTTGAATTTTTTCAAAAATTCTTGCGGAAAAATTTAATTTTTTTGAATGAAATTAATTTAAATTTTGTGCCAATTTTTTCTATCCAAATAAAGCCCTTCTCCGGTCAAATTTCTAGCAGGTTCAGACAGGTTGAACCAGACAGATTTATTTCCAGCAGACAGATTCAAACAGTTCAAACCTGTTCGGTTTAAACTGTATCTATTTAGAATAGATTGCATCGGTTCAATTCAAAATCTTATCTGTCCGAACAGGTACCACTTGCCTATAAATACTAGATCATTCCAGCAGTTTTCTACGTCAAAAAATTCATTTGTTGCATTATTGTTCCAGCAGAATTGTTCCAGATTTTTCTCTTTGCATTATTTATTCTTCATATTATTTTTAGGAGAAATATTTGAGAGTATAGAACACAAGTTTGGTTCGCCGTACAAATTGTTTGGAGTGCTACTACAATTTGTGAAGATCATTGTATCCTGGGAGATAGACGCCATTTATCCGTAAGCACTGTAGCAGGACGAATCTGTCTTAAGAACAGAATGTCGCACACTCGACTCGATCTAAAAGTTGTATCGGTAATTTGTTTCTAGCCATGTAATTTACACAGAAGATTGTTCCAATAGGTTGTGAACTTTCGAAGCTTTACCAAGTATTTCCAAGGATGTAATTCGTCCTTTGTCGGTACTTTCGACCTTCGAAGGATGATTTTGGTCCTCTATACCACCTTTGAAGCTTGTTACTAGTCCGTAATGGCTAGCATGTATAATTGCTTGTTAAGGTGAATCATGTTTGGATATTGGCTTTGCCTTGAAAATATGAGGTGCTGAATGATTCTAAGTGCAAGCAACATTAACCTACTTCAAAAGGTTCCAAGTTTTCTCAGTGTTTGAGTATGAGGAAAATAAAATTATTTAATTTCCTTCAACGGATTGATGCTAATTCGAAGTACATATATAATATCCCTTCAAGGCATATATATATATATATAATTCGAGACATCTAGTCATAATTTCTCGCTCATTCGAAGAACTTTATTAGAGCTATTATATCATTTGAATCACCTTGTTGATATTATTCAAAGCACTTTATTGTTTAGATTAGTCATGTGCTTGGTTCGACCCTTCAAACATTCAAGTAAACATCATTTTTAAGGGCCGTGGGGGGTAATGTAGGCACCATAAATCTGTAATTATTTATTTATTTATTATTTATATAATTGCAGGACATGTGGCACTCTCCTACTCATTTGGAGGTTATGAGAGGTTATGAAATATGGAAAGATGATGGAGAACATGGAGGACATAGAATATGAAGTGGGGTTTGAAGGAAGTTATGGAAAATCATGGAGAATGAAATGGAGGAGATGGACGAATAGGGTAACTTTTATTAGGTAGAATTTATTTATTTATTTATTTATTTTTATATAGAAATGTTTACCTATAAATAGACATTCATGGCTACATTTTAGAGGAATCCAAAACTCAAATCAAAGACAATTGATTTCTATTTTTCTTGTCATTTATATTTCCTGCATTTTATTTTATGCACTTTCTTTTCGAAGCATTTATTTTCAACACTTCCTTTTCAAAGCATTTTATGCACTTCCTTTTCGAAGCATAGGAGTAGAGGTAAGTAATTGTTACTTTGATTGTTCACTTAATCACCCCGATTGTTCACTCAATCATCTTTCTCTCTCTCCCTCCTTCTTCTGTTAATATTTCTTTTCCCTACATGTGGCAATTTTAAAGTCCTCTTCATTGAGGCAAAAGAACCGTCAACACAATCGCTTGATAATTGGCTTGAATTTAATCTGTAAGGATTTTTCAATCCTTACTAGCACGCTTTCATTTATAATATTTTCCTTCGTAGGAAAAATAAGCCAACAATAACACTGTTAGTGTTTTTGGTGAAAAATTATTATTGAGTTGATTAAGGTTAACTCACTAAGTTGTGCAAGTTTATAATATTGTCCTTCAATGCATAAGACATGCCGCTTTTGTGCATACTTTTCATAAAAGATTGTTAATAGTTATAATTAATTAGACTGAATTGAGATAAAGACATAAAATCAAGGTCAAAATTGAGCCAATTAAATTATAGAGGCTAAAATAATACAAAGAGCAATATTTATAAGGATTACTGATGTAATTTATCCTTTTCTTTGTAACGAAATTTTTAGATGATTTTACAATGACTGTAATTGATTTCTTATTTTATTGCAATAAAATTGATAAGGAAAAAGTTTAATAAACCATTTCACGATTCCTCTCTGGCAATTTCTTGTCAGGAGAGAAGGAGATAATAGTGATTACTCCACCTCTCCTCCTCTTTCTGATTCTCCTTTTGTCACGACCCAAACCTGGAACTTTGAAGTTTGGCGTCGCGACAAAACAAAAACTGAAGTCATAACAAATTAGTGCAGCGGAGTAAAATAAAAGGGTTCCCAAAACTTAACTTAATTATAACAAAAACATATATATTGGAGCTTCTATTTAATTACATTGTCAGAATTGGACTATGACTACAAGTGCCTTGTGCCTACCCCATGCACTGGTTTTGACACGTCACTTGAAAGTGGTTAACAACTATAACCACATGGCAGAGTGAGAAATATTATACCGAGAGTATAAGGGTAGAAAAATCACCATAGATAATATTTGGGCTAAACAAAAAATGGTTTATTTCGAATATATAATATAGAAATCATATAAGCAAAATAATCATAATCACAGTACAGAACAGAATAAAAGGATCAATGGATATTTAAATCCCCCAGACATAAGACCTTCAAAGGGCCAGACATTTGAATCCCCAGGCATGGGACCTTCAGAGAGTCATAGAAGTGACAACAGAATAGAATAGAGGGTCAGTGGATCCATGATAAACAAAGGGTCACTTAAAGTGACAACAAAACAGAACAAAATAAAGGGTCACATAAAGTGACAATTTAGAGGGCCAATGGATATTAAAGTCCCCCATGGCATGGGACCATCAGAGGGCCAATGGATATTAAAGTCTCTCCAAGGCATAGGACTATTACAGGGTCAACGAATATGTACAAATAATTGTATAAAACAATTTAGAAAATAATTATATCCATGGGTTTCCTTTTTAAACAAATAGGGTTTATTTAACAAATAACATATTTTAAAGACAACTATAAGTTGCAAAACATAATTTATAGGGTAAATTATGCAAATGGTCCCTGTAGTTTACCCCGTTTTATCATTTTGGTCCCTATTGTTTCAATTTGATCAATTTTGCCCCTTAATTTTATGGATTGTGTCATATTAATCCAATAAATAACGGCGGTTAAGTTTGATGGATGAAAAATCAAATGATGTGTCAATTTGGTCCCTACAGTTTATAAGATGTGTCAATTTGGTCCATGCAGTTTATAGAAAAGTCAAAACAACAAGGACCAAATTGACATATCTTGTAAACTACAAGAACCAAATTGGCACATCATTTGATTTTCCATCCATTAAACTTTACCGCTATTATTTATTGGATTAATATGACATAATTCGTAAAATGTAGGGTCAAAATTGATCAAATTGAAACAACAAGAACCAAAATGATAAACCGAGTAAACTACAGGGACTACCGTTGTAATTTGCCCAAATTTATATAAAAAAATTTATGGGAGTTCAAAATATAATAAAACTCACATCAAAATAAAATCCTTGACTTTCAACTCTCTCATTTTTCTTATTGCTTGCTTGTTTTTCTCTCCATTATTCCTTCATAATATATCTCCTATTTATAGGAGATCAATTTGCTCCAAAACCATGGTTACCAAACAAGTTGCATACCACATGGCACCTCGTTTCTTTCAATTCATGAAAACAAGATTTGCATAACTTTTCCTATTTCCACTTTGGCCCAAAAACTCTTTAGAATTACATTATCATCTTTTGATAAAATACAATGACCCCTAATTTAAAATTAAATTATATTTTAGTGCATACCATCATAAAAGTAAATATGATTTTTCAAGTCAATTTAACTAATTTAGCTTAAAGTATTTCAAAATAGATTTTCGTATAATTTTCGTAAAATGTATTATTCGGGATGTTACAATTTTTCCTACTTGAAAAATTTCGTCCTCAAAATTGATTTGTAGGGCTATATTTTCATTTTCGCTATGCACTTTGATAGAACTATTCCCTACTATTCCTTTTTTTTTTTTTTCCTTCCACTACTTAGGCATCAAGCGCCCTTTTTTTTTTTTATTTTTTTTTTGTAGCGATCCCGATTTTGACACGTCTCTTGTGGTGTTTTGGGCTCGGGTTGGTATGGTTTTGAATGATGTTACGTATCTTAGTTTCCTTTGTATTCCCCTTATTTTTCATTATCGCGTTATAGTGGTGTGTTTGGAATATGTAATGTCTCCAAACGTTTAGATGTGAATCCAACTTGAATTGTGCCTTGCAGAGTTGTATCGGAAGTTAATTCTTTCATGTTTTTCCACTTCGCTGAGTATGTCGGGGGTCGAGCTGCCTGGTTAGCTTACGGGAGTTGAGCTGCCCGGTCAGCTCGCTGAAGCAAAAATGCAAAATGCATTCGAAGTTGCTTGTCCGCTCGAGCGGCCGTTTATGCGCTCAAGCGAAGAATGTTTGGTTCCTGAAGTTTGACCTGTCTGCAAAAGTACTGGGAAAGTGTATTCGACGCTCGAGCGGGGCTTTCCGTGCTCGAGCGGGCCATGTTATATCAGTCCGTAAGGGGAGATTTTAGATTGCTTTTTCAGTTTTTTCTCTCTCTAAAAACCCTTTCTTTTCCCTTTTTTTTACATTTTCCTACGCCAAATTGGATCAAAACCTTGATTTCTCAAGATCCATTAGAATTCTGCCATAGGTTCTTCATCAAAGTTGGTTAACTTATCGAGGACTTCGTTGTGTGCGGTGAAGATCGAGTTTCGACATTGTTGATTTTGGGGGGTTTTATCTCATTTCTTCTTCAAAACTTGAGGTAGGGATTTGCTTAGAGTTATATATATATATTTTTGCAAGATCTATATGATTTTCGAAATCATCTTTCGATAGCTTTGAAAATTGATTGTTGATTCAAGAAGTTGAGCGATTTTGAAAGTGGGTTTGTCTCTTGTTCTTTTAAAATGATCTTATGGGTTTTAATCTTCGTTGATTGAAGAAAAGATGATTTTGGAAAGTTTTCTTTCAAAAGATTTGAGTTGTATAGTTTTGGTGAGAAAAACTAGAATTTGGGAATTTTTTTTCAAGAGACTGAAAATCCATGAATGATATTGTTATATTTATTTTTTGTGTCAAAATATATGGATGTTTGGAAAATTTCTTATTTATATTTATATAAATGATGAATTTCAGGGAATATGAGAATTGTTGTTCATTTTGGAAATTATTGTTCAAAATGTTAAAATAGTCTTGAAATGACTAATTGTTGAGGATTCTTGAGAAGAGGGAATTGTGTTACTCCTTGGATGATGAATTGGAATAAAAGTATTTATATTCATCTTGTGTTATTGGCATATCAATTCATTTGATTATATTAAACTTTGAAAGTTGATTTGAAAACTTGCATTGAGAAAAAAATGTTGAGAAACAAGTTTTCATGGAATGGTTTTGGGGTAAATACGTTGGTAAATCTTGATAGGTGGTGTAGATGATATTGAATAAGTTGGCCTGAGAGTTCGGGGTGAAAGACCGAAAACCCATGCGGATAGGTGTGTCCAGACCTTCCTTTTGTCTGTAACTTTTTACCACAAGTCTTGCTTTATACTTGTCTATTGAACCCTCTGTTTTCATTTTTCTCTTAAATATCCATTTATACCCAAGAGGTTTAGAACCAGGTGGAAGAGCTACCAATTCCCAAGTATAATTTTGCATAATGGATTTAATTTCACTATTAACAGCCTCTTTCCCCAAAGGTGCTTCAGGACCTAACATTGCTTCCTTAAAGCTTTGAGGCTCATTTTCTAACAAGTATATCAGAAAATCTGGACCAAAGGATTTTGATGTTCTCGCTCTTTTAGTGCGTCTTGGTTCATCATCTGTTATTTCTTGTTGGTCATGACTAGTACTAGTCTTTTGTTCTTAATTGTCAATAGTATCCTGACTTTGTGTAGAATCATAAGTTCTTTTCTATGAACTTAATTCCTGTCCTTTCTTATGAGGAAAAGTATGTTCAAAGAATACGACATTCCTAGACTCTATAATAGTATTTACATGTATATTAGGTATTTCTGACTTATGAGTCAAAAATTGATATGCGCTACTATTATGTGCATAACCAATAAACACACAATCAACTGTTTGTGGTCCTATTTTAGTCTTTTTAGAAACAGGAACTTCTACTTTTGCTAGACACTTCCACACTTTTAAGTATTTGTAGGAAGGTTGTAACGCCCCAATTTCTAAACCCAAATGTTGATACAACAATCATGGTTCTTTAAAGAAAAACCGAAATAAATTCCCATACTTGCATTGCATGACACAAATAGTTCTCATGCGACAATATATTCAATTCAAAACAAAATAAAACAAACAAATAGATACCCTCAAGGGTTTACAAGTTTCCAAGGCTTAAACCTGGTTACACAAAACGGTTATTCAAACCCATACAAATACAGTCCTTGGCTTACAAAACAGAATCACGCAAAATGAGAGCATTGTACTCCCAACACACACACTTCCACGCCCCTAGTTGGGTGGAATCACCACATATTTTCCTGCACAAAAATCCCGTAGGGTGAGCATAAAGCCTAGTAGAAAATTCTTAACAAAGTATATATATTTTATACAAGTCTCAAGAGATGAAATGCACATGTCATGCCATGCCCTTTTTGAAGATAAATCACATTTTCATCTTTTGAAAACCATCACATTCAATGATGTCATGCAATTTCAATTGTTCAAAACTTAACAATTTATTTCAAGGGCAGTAAATACAACTCTGGTAATCCCTAGGTCGGTATCTGCAAGTAGACTATACTAGTATTACCAAATTGTCATTTTTACCGGTATTAACCGGAAGGCTCAACACCTATCCGCGCGGGTTTTCGATCTTTCACCCCGGATCCTCAGGCCAACTTATTCAATTTCATCTACACCACCTATCAAGACTTACCAACGTATTTACCCCAAAACCATTCTATGAAAACTTGTTTTCTCAACATTCCTTTCTCAATGCAAGTTTTCAAATTGACTTTCAAAGTTTAATGTAATCAAATGAATTGATATGTCAATGCAATAACAATCAATACAATGTAACAATTCTTCCACATAATACTACCATTGTGATCAAAATTCCCGTTTCTCATTTCAATGTAATTTCACAAGATAAATATAAATACTTTTATCCCAATTTATCATCCAAGGAATAGTACGATACCCTCTTCTCAAGTATCCTCAACAATTAGTCATTTCTAGACTATAGTAATATTCTAGACAACAATTTCCAAAATGAACAACAATTTTCAAATTCCCTGAAATTCATCATTTATATAAATATAAATAAGAAAATTTTCAAACATTTATTTATTTTGACACACAAAATAAATATAACAATATCATTCATGGGTTTTTAGTCTCTTAAAAAAAATCTCCAAATTCTAGGTTTTCCCACCAAAACTATACAACTCAAATCTTTTGAAAGAAAACTTTCCAAAATCATCTTTTCTTCATTCAATGAAGATCAAAACCCATAAGATCATTTTAAAAGAACAAGAGACAAACCCACTTTCAAAATCGCTCAACTTCTTAAATCAACAATCAATTTTCAGAAGCTATCAAAGGATGATTTCGAAAATCATCTAGATCTTGCAAAAATATATATATAACTCAAAAAAAATCCCTACCTCAAGTTTTGAAGAGAATCTGAGATGAAACCCCAAAATCTACGGTGTCGAAACTCGATCTCCACATCACACAATGAAACCCTCGAGGTGATAACCAACTTTGGTGAAGAACTTAGGCCTAGATCCCAATAGATTTGGAGAAATCAAAGAGAGAAGATGACTTCTAGAGAGAGAAGCTCTAGATCTGGAAATTTGGAGAGTTTCAGAGAGAGAGGGGGCTGCAAAAAGTGATTTGAAACCCTAATTTATGGACTGATATAACAAGGTCGCTCGAGCATGAAATACACATTCCCGTCAGCAATTTCGAATGCATTTTGCATTTTTGCTTTCGGCGAGCTGACTGGGTAGCTCGACCCCTGAAGTTGACCGGGTCAAAATCGGGATCGCTACAAAGGTGGTCGACCTTTCCACAATTCATAAAGAGTGCTATTAGTTTTCTTGTGAGGTATCCTATTGAGGACATAATTAGTAGACAAAATTGCTTCCCCTCCACAAGTTCTGCAATATGCCTGAACTTAGTAACATGGCATTCATCATTTCTTTAAGGGTTCTATTCTTCCTTTCAATAATTCTATTTTGCTGTGGGGAATAATGTGCTATAGTTTGGTGAATAATGTCATGTTGTGGACAAAATTCATTTAAAGGTGCGTCATATTCACCACCTCTATCACTTCTAACCATTTGAATGGTTTTACCAATTTGATTTTCAACTTTAGTTTTATAGAGTTTAAATATTTCAAAGGTTTCATTTTTTACTTCTAAGTAAAAATACATAAGAATATCTTGTGCAGCCATCGATAAATGTTGTGAAACACTTTTGCCTCCTCTAACTTGAGCAAATTTAAGATCACACACATCAGTATGAATTAATTCTAGAGGTTCAATTTTTCTTTCAACCGATTTAAATGGAGCCTTAGTTTTGCTTCTACACATATCTCACATTTGTGATTAGGACCAATTTCAAACTTTGGTATACAATCCAAACCAATTAATCTACGCGAAGCATCAAAATTCACATGTCCTAATCTACCATATAAATTTGGCTCAAGAATATAAGCAAAAAATGTGTTATTCTTACTAATAACAACAGTCATTACATTCAACTTGAAGTGACCATCCCTTATGTATCCTTTACTCACATACATACCACTCTTTGTTAATGCAAACATATCAGACTCAAATACAAGTCTAAAACCATTTTCACTTGATGTTTGGTACATGTAGCACATTGTTGAGGGTAAGTTCCTTCCCCGATGTCATCTTCAAAATAACTTTCCCTTGTCCAGCCACAGTAGAAGTAGACAAATTTCCCATAAATAGTTGTTCACCATTTGCAACCTCATTATAAGTAGTGCACATCTTGTCCACGCAAATATGTTGAGTTGCTCCAGTGTTAACCCACCATTCTTTGGGATTTCTAACCAAATTAGCCTCGGACACTACAGTAAAAAGATTGATGTCATTTACCCCATCAAAGATGTAATCTAGTTCTGTCACATTGGCTTGCTTGGTAGTCTTTTGTTTGTACTTCCACGATCCTTCTTAGGGCATTGGCAATCAGAGGCACAATGTCTAGTCTTGCCATAGTTATAGCATTTTCCTTTAAACTTTTTATTGCCATTATTGTTGTATTGTTTAGGACTATCTCCAGCAAACTTTCTCTTCTTGTTATGTGGTTTGGGTACTTGTTCCACTACATTAGCCTTGGACTCAATGGGATTTTTACCATTCCTCTTTTCAACATTCCGGTTACCTTCTTCAATCCTTAATTGGATAATAAGTTCTTCCAATGTCATCTTTTTGCATTTATGCTTAAGGTAGTTCTTGAAATCTTTCCAAGCATGCCGTAATTTTTCCACAATTACAACAACTTGAAAAGATTCATTGAGAGACATACCTTCAGCATGAATATCATGCAAGATGAGTTAGAGACTTTGCACTTGGCTATTAACCATTTTAGAATCAATCATGACAAAGTCCAGAAATTTTCCAACAATGAATTTCTTCGTGCCGACATCCTTTGTTTTCTCTAAAGAATCCCATAATTCTTTTGTTGTTTTAAGAGGGCTGTAAACATTATACAACATGTTGTCTAGGCCATTGAGGATGTAATTCTTGCAAAGAAAATCAGAATGCTTCCAAGCATCCACCGCAACAACAGTTTGCCGATCACTTTCATCCTCTTTAAGTACTAGAGCATCTTCATAGAGAAATCGAGCAAGATTAAGAGTTGTCAAATAGAACAAAATTTTCTGTTACCATCTTTAAACTCTGTATCATTAAATCTTTCCAGTTTCTCTCCCTAATTCACAGGAATTTGAACAGGGTAACGGCCGGTGTTAGTGTAACAATCAAATTGGAGGTACCAGTTTCAATAATCATCAAATCTGATTACAAAAATCATAAAACAAATTAAAAGCAATACAATTTTCTAGCTACAAAAACCAGAAAAAAAAAATCAGAATTTTGAATACAATGAAGACAATCTTCACTGTATTCGAAGAATAGATTAAGGAAGAAGAAAGTTTGTTTGATTACTTAAATCAAAACAGAATATAGAAAATAAAATATGAAAAACCAGATTCTTATTTTGTTACAAAAAACAAAACAGAATCTAAAAAACCAACATAAAAAATGAAACCAGAAATGAAAATTATAAACAAACTACTTACAGTATTACTTTCTGGAAATTCAATCAAGTCTAGTGTTCAACACTGTCTCCTTAAAACAGATTCATCCTCTCTACGGTGCTTTCAAAATGTGAATGTCTATCTCCTAGAATAAAATGATTAACGACAATTAGTAGCAGCACTACAAACTTAATGTTCAATGAACACACTTTGTGTTTATACTCTTTCTCACAGAAAATAAATGCAGCAAACTGCAAGAAGCAGAAGGAATAACGAATTGATTGAAAACCAAATGGAGGACTTGTATATTTATAGGAGAATTGGTGGCTATTCAGGATAGATTTGAACAGGCAAAGAACCTATTTGGAACAGACTTGAACATGCAAAGAACCTGTTCGGGTGGGAGGAAAAAAGCTGAAAAGGTGCAAACGATAAGAATTTAATTTTAGAAAAAATAAAATTCAAACCCAAATTCAAATTCCAAACGGTAAGAATTTAATTTAAAAAAAAATAAAATTCAAATGTTTTTGGCCAAAAAAGATAAGCATTAGACTACACAAGCTGATGGGTCGTTGAACACACCAAAATTAAACACTAAACTATACCAAATTCAATCAGAATAATGGCAAGTCCAAGTATCGATCCACAGGGACTATTGTGAAATTAAATTAATTCAATCGCAAAATTCCTAAATTAATTTTGATAAAAAGATTGATTGTTTATAACCTAATTTAATAACGAATAAATTAAACTAAGGAATTAAATTATCAATAATAATTGAAATTGAGTTTACTGAATTGGGGAAAAATCCTAGGGTGGAGAATTCACCATTAACCACATAATTAGGGTTTCTAATTGAAATCAATTATGCTATGGTTTGAACGGATTAATGTTTCGCAACTACAAGTTCGAAGCATTTGACAAGAAGATCATCACATTCAATGTACGAGCACGAACCATCTCAAGTAATACGAATCGTTCACTCTAAACTAGGGTAGTGATACGACTCGTTCCTCGTAGTATGGTTCGTCCCATACCTTGAATGTGAAGGAAAAGAAAACAATTTTATGGATAACATTCAACAATCACAGAAAGTCAAATATTTGAAGGAATAATGAAAATTATATAAAAGAAACTTCTAAATCACCATATAAATGTTCAAACCTTTACATAATTTAAAATAAAAAAGAAAACTACATAATTACATGGCTAGGGTTTCATCAAAACCCTAGAAAAGACGACTAGCCACTCATGGAAGAGTGGAAGGAGGAAGATGGAGAAGGAACCACCATGGGAGACATCTTGGAGCTTTTGTTTTCCCTCTCTTTCCCAAACCCTAGCCTCTCTCTTTAGGTCAAAAACAATTTCCGAACCCTAGAAAAGCCTTTCCCTTTTCTTTTTATACTTTTACTCACTTCCAAACAGGTTTAAAACATCAGTTTGACTTTTCCAGAAAAAGTCAACTCCGTCCAAATTTTGTCTTTTTGCCCATTTTATGCTCCGACGATGTACAACCTGATTGACATTCAACACACATAAAATATACGGTTTGACCAGCAAGTGAAGTTAAGAGATTCTAATTAACGGTCTCAATGATGTACATTTCGGCCTTAATCACAAGCCTAACCCAACCTCACACCGCATCTAGTCCGTCCGACAGAACAGACGGATGGTGGCACCGCGTACGCTTATGTTTGTTTTGGATCCAATAGATTTGAATAGGCAAAGAACCTGTTCAGAATAGACTTGAACAGGCCAAGAACTTGTTCGGGTTGAAGGAAAAAAGCTGAAAAGGTGTAAACGGTAAGAATTTAATTTTAGAAAAAATAAAATTCAAATGTTTTTGGCCCAAAAAGATAAGCATGGACTACACAAGCCCAATCGAACCCCGCACCCACGCCCAACCGGACAGACGGCTACGGCGCGCATGCGTGTTTGTTTTGGGTTCAATGGATCTAATCCACTTTACCCATAACCTCTCCCTCTTCAAAACTTGATTGCCCCTTGGGCGCTACCCCAAGGTCCAATCTCAAGGTTTATAAATCCATACAATGTTAGCCTGGCCAACCAATGTGGGACAAACTTTCCTTCCTTCAATTTGGGAAACCCCCAAAAATACCATTTTCATGAAGCTTACTTTGGCATCAATTTCCCATTCACATGATAATGGTTTTGAATAACCAAATATACTACGTGAATCATGACGCGTCATAGAATGCGTTACCACAAATACTGTATGGGAAAGAAATAAACCTTCTCGTATAATCCTGTTGATCAAGTTTGCGTTCCTCCGTACGTCGTCGTCTTATTCCCTGAAAACACAAACGTGAGCTTGCCGGCGGGTGTGTGCCGGAAACATCTTCGATGCCTAAGTCAGAAAAATGGACAAGTAGACAAAGCTCTGTGTATTCAGAAATCAAAGTTGCGTTACCCCTCCATAGGTGATGTTTGTGAGCTTTTGTAGGTTCCGTGTGGCACAATCCTAATAGGACTTTTACTCCTCCATGTAGAGTCCTCCTAGGATTCATACTCCTGAAAGATGCTTATCCTTCAACACTCCCCTCACTGCTTAAACCAAGTGAGATGGTTTTACCATGGTCGGATTTCAACGTGACCGAGGTAAGCATGGCTATGCTTAGCCGCAGAATGAACCGAACTATTCTTAGTTCGGTTCACTACCCTTAGTTCCTCTTATAAACCATAATAAGCCCAAACTGAGCTAACTTTTAGTAAGGTTTAGACTATGTTAATTACACTGCGCTATGACCGGTATAAGTTTTAGTATGGTGACCGAACTATCCGTAGCCCTTCAGGACCGAAGTAACTTCACGTCTCCGCACGACCAGAGTAACTTCGCGCCTCTGCACGACCGAAGTAACTTCACACCTCTGCACGACCGGAGTAATTTTATGGCCATTTTACTTAGTTCTTCGCTCAGCGGCCCATAACGGCCCATTATGTAGCTCGGCCCAATTTTCATATAAATTACCCTCTCAATTGCCCCTTAATTCCATCTGCATAGCATGATAGGGATTACTTGTTTTACCAGCTGAGCTAACAATTGAGCTAAAACTTTTAAGCCTTTCCAGCCGAGCTAAAAAACCTTTTTAGCCTTTCCAGCCGGGCTAAAAACCCTCTTAGCCTTTTCAGCCGGGCTAAACTTGAGCTGTACTTTGTCCGGTCAAACGTTTCTTCAATCACTGAAACTGAATCGCTTCTCCTTCCTATGACACGTGGCACAGTCTGATTGGTCAATCTTAGCTGTCATGCCGTCTTCGTGTTTCGCAAATTTTGAACAGTTCCCGCCCTTCCATTTTCGTCCTTCCTTTTACACAAAACAACCCCTTCATTTTGGATCTACAACTACTGTATTCATCCTTCCCTCTCTCTCTATCATCTGAATCTCTGAAACCCCCATTTCATCCTTGCGACTTGTGGAACTTGTGTTCTTCACTGTCTTGCTTCCATCTTCAGTTTTCTCTGCCTCAATCTGGTAAGTAACTCAATCTCTTCTATTATTCTCGTTCTTGCCTTTGTTTAATCCACAACATAGTGCAAGTGCCTTTGGAAAGCACTTTATTTCCTTTTGCTTTGCTTTGTATTTTTCTGGAAAAAACTTCATAAGCACTACTTGAATCCATGAAACCTGTAGAACACTGGTTTTGATTCAAAATAACCACGCAACCGAACTAGGATACTGTTTGTGTTAGGTGTAAGTCTAGCCAGTTCATAACCGAACTAGTACTTCATGTTTATACCAGTAGTCTTAATAAGCCAAAGTATAATACTCTCTTTTAACCGAGCTAATGAACTGAACTAGGGCTAACCTCAATTCCGACCGAGCTATGTCTCGGGGGCTAAACCAGTATTCTTAGTTTTAGACCGAACTAAGCAAGCTACCCCTAGAAGCTCAACCGGTCTAACAAAATTTTGCACGAACCGAGATAACGAACCCTTTGTAGAAACCGAGATACCCAAACACTTGCCCAAACCGGGCTAAGACACGTAGCATTTCACATAGCCGAGTTAAGTTTTGAAATATCTTTCCTTTATTTCTCTTTAGCACGGTCCAAAGATCTGTGCTTAACACTTCTGTGTTTCACTTTGCAGACTTAGGTTGCCCAGGCACTCCTTTGAGCGCTCAACCGAGCTACTCAGCCCACTTCCACGACCGAATCAACACAAGTATAATTTATTCATATCTTAATCATAAATGGGTAAATATAGGTTTTTAGTAGAAACACCTGGTGGCCTGGCCGAATTCCGAAGGGAATATAACATTCCTGACGACGTCCATCTCACCCTGGCCGAACAAGACATCGTACCTTGGGGAAACCCTGGTTTTGTTCCCTTCACCCTCCTTTCCATTGTAGAAACCGGTCTAAGATTCCCTGTACAGCCCTTACTCTGCGAATTCCTTAGGCAAACTTGGATATGCCCAACCCAACTTTCCACAAACTCATACTGCATAATAAATGGTATAGCCAAGCTAAACCGCTGTGCTGGTATTAACCTTGGCTTAGCCGAACTATTCCACCAATATTCCATAGGCTCCAAAGAAGACGGGTGGGTTTATTATTTAAGAATAAGACGCTGGCGTGAAAAAATAATAAAGGACACATTGGACAAAGACTTGAATGATGACGATTTTTTCTGGGTATCTGGCAATTTTGAAGACCACCAAGCCCAGATCCCAGGCCACAGTATAAATTGGAATAAAGGAACCCCTGGTATAGTTACTTCGGTTTCTTTGTATGCTTCTGTTTTATTCCGGTTTCCTATTCCCAAACCGAACTAACAATTGCCTTCTTTATGCAGATACAACCCACCTTCAATCACTTTACAGCTACCCCAATCTGAACACTCTCCACGCCGCACTACGATTTCCAGAAAGGAATTGGGCCAAGCTTCTAAATTTTGAGCCGACATACCGATATAGCAGCCGACGCAAAGCCAGAGTAACCGACTTTTTGCTTGAGGACGCCCCTGAACCGGATCCAACCTTGCCACAAATTAACCTCGTCCGTACTACTGAAGAAGAAGAAATGATGAAGAGGAATAGAGTAAGGGCCCTCTTAACCGAAACAAACCGGGCCGGGGTACCACCATCGAACTAAACCCAAGAAATAGTGGTGGCCCTTCCAACTCAACAACCCTCTTCATCACGCCCGAGCAAGCACGCCCGGACTACCCCAACCGAGCAGCGTCTTGTTGATGAAGATGAAACAATTCTTCCACCAAGCCCTCCACCAAGCCCTCAGCCGGAGCGATCCGACCGGGCTAGCACCTCCAAATGGGCTCCAAAAATGACGTTTCAAAACCGAGATATTCAGGATACCGACTCAGTGGTGGCAGACAAAGACCACATGCTAGCCTTCAATCTGGCTAAGAGTGTATGTCTGCCCCCTGACATGGAGTATCACAAGCACCTGACCGAGCTTAAAGCAATTCGGTCAGCGACGAAATCAATGATCCTGGTAAGTTGCCCCTCTTGTGTCTCAAATTTTTTTTTTTCGAACTTTCTGTTCAGTTTTATCATTGGTTTCTTTCCATTCTCTTGCAAGCCATGCAAAAGAGCCAGATTGCGCATAAAAAGGTGTTGGAGCTTAGGAAGACAGCAAGGCAGGCCATGGCAGAGGTTGAAGCAAAAACCACCGAACTGAAGGAGTCCCAACAAAAAACGGCCGAGCTAGAGGCCGAGGTAGCTCATCTAACCGGACTAGTTACCTCGGCTAATGCTGACAAACAGAAGGCCCTGACCATGCTGAAGGATAAGTACCTTCGCGAGCTAGCCAAGCTCGATGGAAAGAAAAATAAAGAAATTGCCGAACTAGAGAAGAAGGTGGATAATGCCAACGCCGAAGGCTTCAAGGAGGGGGAAGCCCTCTACATGCAACAATGTGAGGCAGCGAAAGATTTATTCTTCAAATGCGGTTGGAGGGCAGCCGTGGTGCAGCTTGGTTGTGAGCCTGAGACCGAGGTATACAATCCTCCTCAGTACTTCATACCGAGCTCACTGGCGGAGTACGCTGCATCCGTTCAACAACAGTTTCTTCAAGGTTCAGATGATGATGAGGACGCTGAGCCTAATAACACCCCGGTCGTCAATGAATAGGCCAACGACCAGTCAGCTCGGTTGGAGCCAACGGTTGAAGACCTTACGACTGAAACCGTGCTTTCCATAGATACCGAGCTCCCAATCGAGACCGCTCTTCAGTCTGAAGCTGGTCTTCATGTTGATGTTGACGCTGATCTGGATGATTTGTTTAACTGACTTTGTATCTTTCTTCTTTTTGCTTTTTTCCTTTGCCTTTTGGAAAGAAATTGTGATCGGGCTGAGGCCCCACCCTTTGTACTTGCTCTGAATTTTTTAATGAAATCTGCTCTTTTGTGCCGACTTTTATTTCGGTTGAACTCCAAACTTGTATTTTACTTTCTGAGATGTAGTGCATTCTCTTGCCGAGATAATTCATCCCGGTCTGAATCTTGTGATCAGACTGGCCATGCCAGCCAACCATTCTTTAACCGATATTCCTACTTCGACTGAAGAGTAATAAGAGTTGGTTTAACCCAGCCAACCACCCTTGAGCCTAAACAATTACTTCAGCTGAAGAGTACTAAGAGTTGGTCTAATCCAGCCAACCACTCTTCAGCCTAAACCCTAACTTTGGCTGAAGAGTACTAAGAGTTGGTTTAATCCAGCCAACCACTCTTCAGCCTAAACCCTTACTTCGGCTGAAGAGTACTAATAGTTGGTTTAATCCAGCCAACCATACTTCAGCCTATACCTTTACTTCGGTTGAAGAGTAATAAGAGTTGGTTTAATTCAACCAACTTCTAAGTTAGTTTTTCCAGCCAACCTAGAATAAAATGCTTGGTTATTCCGACCAAACGTCCTGCAGCTTGGATCCTGATCCTGGGCTTAGGAAGGGTGTTAGTTTAATCCAGCCAACTTCTAAGTTGGTTTTTCCAGCCAACCTAGAATAAAGTGTTTGGTTATTCCGCCCAAACGTCTTGCAGCCTGGATCCTGATCCTGGGCTTAGGAAGGGTGTTGGTTTAATCCACCCAATTTCTAAGTTTGGTTTTTCCAGCCAACCTAGAATAAAGTGTTTTTAATGCCCCGAACTCACCTAACTCATTAAAATGGACTTTTACAGAAGGAAACGTCTATACTGAAAAGAAAACTACTTGTTTTATTGAGAAGGGAAAAGTTTACACGTATTTAAAAGAAAAAAAGCTAAAAATAAAATAATTTGAGATTGGCAGTGTTCCATGGCCTGGGAATTGCTTTGCTGTCTTTGTCTTCTAGGTGGTATGCCCCTTTGCCTGCTAATCCATCCACTTTGTAAGGTCCTTCCCAATTAGGCCCTAACTTGCCATCTCCCGGTACCAAGGTGTTTCCCATCACTTTGCGCAGTACCCAATCTCCGATTTTGAATTGCCTTGGATGCATTGTCTTGTTATACTTTCTGGACAATTCTTGTTGGTATGAGGCGATGTGAACTAGTGCTCTGTCTCTTCTTTCTTCTGCAAGGTCGAGCTCTAATGTTACGGTTTCGCCATTCAAGTCTGGATCAAAATTCTCGCTTCGAATTGTGGGGAGGCCGACTTCTAGTGGGATTACTGCCTCCATACCATAGGCTAAGGAAAATGGAGTTTCTCCTGTTGACCGCCGAGGTATGGTGCGGTAAGCCCATAAAACATAAGGGAGCTCTTCTGCCCACTTGCCTTTGGCTTTCTCTAACCTTTTCTTCAATCCGTCCAAGACTACCTTGTTTGATGCTTCTGCTTGACCATTTGCTTGGGGGTATGCCGGTGTAGAATTGTAGAACTCTATCTTGTACTCTTCACAAAAGCCTCTAAAGATTCTATCGTCGAACTGCGTGCCGTTGTTTGATATTAGTGCCTTTGGTATGCCAAATCGAGTGATGATATTCTGCCAGACAAACTTCTTCACAACTTTTTCCTTGATTGATGCCAAGGCTTCTGCTTCCACCCACTTTGTGAAGTAGTCGGTTGCTGCAAGAAAGAACTTCATGTTGCCTGGTGCTATTGGAAGTGGCCCTACTATGTCCAAGCCCCACATTGCGAAGGGCCATGGGCTTGTCAATGGTAGGAGTTCTCTGGCAGGTTGGTGTATTTGGTGTGTGAACTTCTGACACTTCGCGCACTTTTTGACATACTTTTCTGAATCTACTTGCATGTATGGCCACCAATATCCTTGCAAGATTGCTCTGTATGCTAATGATCTTCCTCTTTGATGGCTTTCGCATACACCCTCGTGTATCTCGAATAAGAATGCTTCTACTTTGCTGGGGTGAACACACTTTAGGTAAGGTCCTGAGAACGATTTTTTGTACAATGCCAATGATGGGGAGAGCCAAAATCGCTGCGACTTTGCTCTTATTCTGTTGGCCTCTTTCTTCTCTTCTGGTAAGATGCCGTCTTTTAAGAACAGGATAATGGGATCCATCCAAGAAGGGCCTAGCTCCGCGCAACATACCTCTTCTGCTTCGGGGTCTTCAATGCTTGGTCTAGGTAGGTAGTCGATCAGCAATGGATGAGGGATGGAAGTATCTGCCATTGAGGCAAAGACTGCTAGTTCGTCCGCTCTGCTATTTTCCTCCCTTCCGATTATTCTATCCTGACTACTTCAAATTTCTTGATCTCTGTTTTGACCAACTCTTGGTATTTTGCCATCCTGTCATCCTTTGCTTCGTAGTCGCCAGATATTTGGTTTACCACCAGCTGTGAGTCGCTGTAAACCATTAGCTCAGTGGCCTTCATGTAGAATGCTGATTTGAGGCCTGCAAGAAGCGCTTCATACTCCGCTTCGTTGTTTGATGCTGGGAAGCCAAGATTGACTGTTTGCTCCACTACTAGGCCGTCTAGGGAGATGAGGACTATGCCGAGTCCTGCTCCATGCCGGTTGGATGCTCCATCCACAAAGAGCTTCCACATCTCTCCAACGAACAACTTCCAGCAAGTGGAGGGATCAGATGATGCCTTGGGGTCTTTAACGTTGCTGGTGTTTGCTTCAGGGTCCATGCTTGCTGTTTGCCCCTCGCTATCTGTTTGCACCAAGTCTTTATTTGCTGGTGAGTTTTGGCTTGATGTAGTATGGTTTTCTTCTTCCTCCTTTGCTTCACTCTGGTCTGCCTTGGGACCTGACAGGGTAGCCTGTATCAGGGGTTGCGTTATTCCGACGTCAACTTCCATCCCTAGTTCGGTTGTTTTAGTCAGGTCGATTGGGCAGATATGATGACTTCCTGGGGTGAATTCTGCGACAAAGTCTGCCAAAGCTTGAGCCTTTATCGCTGTTCTGGGTTGGAACTTGATGTCATATTGTCCCAACTCTACTGCCCACTTTAAAATTCGTCCGGAGAAGTTCGCCATTTCAAACAAAGCCTTTAGTGGGAAAGTTGTGAGAACGACTATGGTGTGGGCGTGAAAGTAGTGTGATAGTTTCCTTGAGGCCATCATCAAGGCTAAGGCCAGTTTTTCCAGTGGCAAGTACCTGGTTTAGGCGCCCAGCAATGTCTTGCTGACATAAAAGATAGGCAGATGTTGGATTCCTTCCGCACGGACCAACACTGCGCTAATTGCGTGCTGTGAGACCGCTAAGTACAGGAAGAGTTCTTCTCCTGGTATTGGGGTGACAAGCAATGGTGGGGAAGACATGTATTCTTTCAGGCTTTCCAGAGCGCGGTCGCATTCTTTGTCCCATTCAAACTTGGCTTTTAGTGCTTGAAAAAATGGTCGTAGTCTGTTTGATGACCGGCTAATGAATCGGTTGAGTGCAGCTGCCATACCGGTGAGATGCTGCACTTCTTTTACTGAGTTAGGCCTCTCCAGATCTTGAATAGCTTTGATCTGGGAGGGATCTGCTTCTATACCCCGGTTCGTCACCAGGAAGCCCAGGAATTTGCCAGATCCTACCCCGAACGCGCACTTAGATGCATTAAGGCGCAACTTGTGCCTCTTCAGAATCTGGAACATCTCACCTAGGTCTTTTAGATGGTCGTTCTCATCCTTGCTCTTGACCACCATGTCGTTGATGTAAGTCTCCATTGTGCTGCCTAACAATGGTTCAAACATCTTGGTAACCATCCGGTGGAATGTTGCCCCTGCGTTTTTTAGGCCAAAGGGCATGACCTTGTAGCAATACAGTCCTCTTGGAGTTGTAAAGGACGTGATTTCCTGGTCTGGTTCATGCATGGCGATTTGATGGTAGCCTCTGTACGCATCCAGAAAGCTAAGTCGGTTGTGTCCCGCCGTTAGGTCTACCAGTTGATCTATCTGTGGTAGAGGAAAGCTGTCTTTTAGGCATGCCTTGTTGACTGTTTTGTAGTCGACGCAGACTGGCCATTTGCCATTCTTCTTTGGCACCACGACAGTGTTGGAAATCCATCTGGGGTATTGCACCTCTCTAATAGCCCCTGTCTCTAGCAGATTTCCCACTTCTTCCGCCACTATCTCGGCATGGTGGAGTGCCGATCTGCGTGTGCGCTGAATGATTGGTCTGGCGGATGGGTGAACGTTGAATTGGTGACAGATGAAGTTAGGATCAATGCCTGGCATGTAGTATAGTGTCCAGGCGAACACTTCGATGTTAGAGGCCAAAAATTCCAAGACCTCTAATCTCTCAGTGCTGGACAATGACGAACCGAGCAAAAAGAACTTATCCGGGTTCTTTTCATCTATCCTTACCTCTACCAAGTCTTCCACTGCTTTTTGATTAGCTGCTTTGCTTACATCTGCGAATAGTTCATTGCTCTCAGGTTCTTCCACCGAATGAACATATCCTTTGGCAGCACGGCTGCCATTCACCGTGACAAAGCATTGTTTGGACATAATCTGATCTCTATAGACCTCTTCAATTACCCCGGTTTCATTGGGGAACCGCATTACTTGGTGGTAGGATGATGCCACCGACCGCATGGCATGCAGCCACGTTCGGCCCAAGATGATGTCGTAAGTGGAAGGGACTTTCAATACCCAAAACTCCACTTGTTTCGTTACGCTTCCTGCTCTAACTGGAAGAATTATTTTGCCGACTGGCCACTCTAGCATTGAGTTGAATCCAATCAGGGGAGATACGGCAGGTGCCAAGTCCTTATCTTGTAACTTTAATTGTTTAAATGTTTCGTAGTACATTATTTCACATGAACTACCCTGGTCTATCAAAATCCGCTTGACGTCAAAATCCTTGACTTGGAGAGTGACAACCAGGGTGTCATTGTGAGGGCAATATATCCTTGCCAAGTCTCTATCTGAAAAAGACATGACGTTCGTGGCCTCTGTCTTCCCCTTTTTTATGGTAGGTTGTGCACTTAGTACCTCTCTTAAGTGCTCAGCCTTCTTGATTGACCCTCTGAGCTCGCATACACGCTCAGGTTCGAAGACTCCACGTATTACATTGATTATGCCTTGAGGTGGGGCGTCGATTGGCATCCCGTTGGGGTTATTCTGGTCCTGGGGGGCTGGTTGCGTCCCTCATTCAATGTATTGATCTAGGTGTCCGGCAGCCACAACCTCCTCCAGGTGCTACCTTAATGGCGTGCAATTCTCAGTGCGGTGCCCCTTTCCTTTATGGAAGGTGCACCGCGACCTTTCGTCGTAGTCCTTCTGAGCTTCCCCTAGCTTGGCTGGCCATCTGACGAAAGGCTCATCTCGTATTTCACTTAGAATTCGGTAGATCGGTTTTTTGAATACCGTGGTTATAGCAGTGCTGACCCTCAACCATCTTTTATCCTGGTCTTCTCCGTTGTCTCGCCTTCCTCGTCCGTTTCTACTCGGATGGTCTACTGCGTTGACCTTTGCTGAGGTCTTTTTCTCTAGTATTGCGGTCGTGCCAGATTTTGTTTTGGCCCGGGCGCCATCCTCTTCCACCCTGATGTGCTGATGCACTCTCTCTATCAGGGCCTCCATGGTGAGGGGTGGCGTCATGGTGATTGAGTCCCTTAGTCTGTTCCCGACTGGAAGGCCTCTTTTGTACTGTGCAATAGCGAGATTGGTGGGGCAGTCCCCAATCTGGTTGAAGGTTTCCTAGTAGCGACTATTGTAGGATCTTAGGGTCTCCTTGTTGCCCATGTCGATGGAGAGTAGCTGGTCAATCTCCACCGGGTTTTTGGTGTTTGTTCTGAACCTTGTTACTAACGCCTTCGCCAATTGTGCCCAGGAGGCTATGCTGCCTTCTAGAAGTTTTTCGAACCAAGTCAAGCCTAGGTCACCAAGGCTAGATGGGAAGAGGATGCACATCAAAGCCTCGTTTCGCCGGTATACAGCCATGACCTGGCGAAAGTGGCTCAAGTGTGAGTAGGGGTCTGTCTTTCCCTCATATGTAGTGAATTTGGGCTGAAGGAAGCCTGATGGTAGGGGCGCGTTTTCGATTGCAGGAACAAACGGCGAGATCTGCAGCCTCGCTAATGCTTTGTCCGTCGGTTCGTAGGCTGGGCGCGGTATTGGCATTCCAACCTCGACGCTTCCATGCGTCCAAGGAGCCAACCGTTGAAGGGCGGACACTCTGTGTGGATCACGCGCCCTGGCATCCTCATTCCATCGTGCCCTCTCCTCTAGCACAGTACGTAGGTCGGATGATCTGGGCAACTCCGTTTGCCTGGATCTTGTCTGGTGCGTGTGTGAGGGCCGATAGGTGCTTCCTTCAGTGTATTACCTCTCAGTCCTCATTCTCTCAGACCTGGAGTAACGAGTTCTTGAGGTTCTGGATTGAGTGTCGCCTGTCCTGAGGCTTTTACTCTCTGCTTGGGATGGCGTGGTATGTCTACTACGATCTTTCGAGTGGCGAGGGGGCGTCTTGCCTTTGCGCCCCTCTCCTATCGCCACTCATTTTCCCTTTATCTGGCGCTTCATGGACTCCATGTCCGCCACCATCCGTCGTATTAGTTCGTCCGGCTCCTTCACACGGTCCTCCAGAGTTTAAGGATCAATCCTTCGCCTTTGTCTCTCAGGACTTTGTGAACGAGAGTGATGGGGGCTGTTAGTCCGCCTTCTCTCCCTCGCATCCCTCCTGGGATTCTGCCGCTGTGGCTCTAAATCCGCCATAAGAGGGATGAGAGGTAGACCTTCGCGCTTTGCACCCCCCACTGGTGTTTGTCCGTCAATGGCGGATTGTGGCAAATCTTCGTTGTGCGCCATTGATTCTAAAGAAGAAAAGCTTGATCAAGAGGTTTTGTTCTTGTCTGAATTCCCACAGACGGCGCCAATTGTACGGGAAAGAAATAAACCTTCTCGTATAATCCTGTTGATCAAGTCTGCATTCCTCCGTACGTCGTCGTCTTATTCCCTGAAAACACAAACGTGAGCTTGCTGGCGGGTGTGTGCCGGAAACCTCTTCGATCCCTAAGTCAGAAAAATGGACAAGTAGACAAAGCTCTGTGTATTCAGAAATCAAAGTTGCGTTATCCATCCATAGGTGATGTTTGTGAGCTTTTGTAGGTTCCGTGTGGCACAATCCTAATAGGACTCTCACTCCTCCATGTAGAGTCCTCCTAGGATTCATACTCCTGAAAGATGCTTATCCTTCAACACTCCCCTCACTGCTTAAACCAAGTGAGATGGTTTTACCATGGTCGGATTTCAACGTGACCGAGGTAAGCATGGCTATGCTTAGCCGCAGAATGAACCGAACTATTCTTAGTTCGGTTCACTACCCTTAGTTCCTCTTATAAACCATAATAAGCCCAAACTGAGCTAACTTTTAGTAAGGTTTAGACTACGTTAATTACACTGCGCTATGACCGGTATAAGTTTTAGTATGGTGACCGAACTATCCGTAGCCCTTCAGGACCGAAGTAACTTCACGCCTCCGCACGACCAGAGTAACTTCGCGCCTCTGCACGACCGAAGTAACTTCACACCCCTGCACGACCGGAGTAACTTTATGGCCATTTTATTTAGTACTTCGCTCAGCGGCCCATAACGGCCCATTACGTAGCTTGGCCTAATTTTCATATAAATTACCCTCTCAAATACCCACCATAACTGGTACTTGGGTCCTATTTATATTGTAGCCCAAATTTGACTAAAAATTCTAATTTTGTGCAGAATTTTCTTAACTATTTCTAACATAATTATCTACACGTACTTTTGTTTTCACTACAATAACTTGGTTTATTTTGAAGTACTTTATATTTAACATGACTATGTCTTGCAGATAATTAATATATTCAAAATTAGTGTGTTCATTTCCCGTGTAGATTTTCTTGATTTATTGTTAGTAATATATTTTTATTAGGAATACTATGATACTGTTATTCTTTCAAATACCAGTTGGTTGAAGGCAGTGCCAGAGGTCGTTACCTTAACAGCAAGGTCTGTAATTTCTATTTGGATTCATACAATCTATTACTTTGGTATTTACTAGAACAATTTCACCAAGTTCACTAAAGTTAAATTGGTATTTACTCTTAAAATTGTTGTAAATTTGTGGAATTAATGTTAATTATCAAATCATGAAGTTTAAAACATAAATTGAATAAGATTCAAACATAAAACTAAGCTTTAAAACTAGTAGATGTAAAATAGGTGAATTCAATTACACAAAAGTGTTAGACTTAGTAAAGAAAAAAAAAAAAAAAAAAAAAAGAAAAAAGAAAAAAAAACTAAAATGATATCGTAGCAACTCACACTACAAGAAAAAGGCCTAAAAAAGACGGAACTTTTTGCGACGACGCTTTTCCCGTCGCAAAAAATGATATTTTGCTACGGCAGTTTAAACCGTCGCAATAAATAGCTTTTGCGACGGCAGTTTTACCGTCAATAATAAAGATACGCGAAAAGTGTGACAAATGCGGAAGTATTCGCGACGCCGTTGTGTACCGTCACAAAAATAAATGTTTTGAGACGGGAGTGGATAATTTGCGACGGCAAATGTCCATCGCAAAAAAACCATTAGTAAAACGGCGTCGTTTTAATTATTTTTATTTATCATTTGTGACGGTTCAAATGTACCGTCGCAAAAAGTAATAAAAAAATCAAATGCTGCTTCTCCCATTGTTTGGCGCTCGATCGTTTTGATCGAAAATCCCTAAATGTTTGAAATAGATATTTTTCCCTCAAAATCCCCAAACAAGCGACGGCGAACGGCGATTTCTCTCTCGACGAGCGACGAACGGCGAGCAGGCTCAATCGCTCTCGACGACGGCTAGCGGTGGTGCGGCGACGGCGTATTGCGGCTAGCGGTGGTGTTGCGTCTCCATCTTTCTCTCGCGTGAGCTCAGTCAATCTCAAGCGCTCCTCTCTCACTCACTCAGCGTATGCTCTCTCTCTCTCTCTCTCTTTCTCTCTATATATATATATATTTATTATTTATGTCTCCTTAGAAGATGCACTCGGAGCCAGCATAACTTGCATATTTTCTCACTCACTCAGTTAACATATTTTAAAGAATAAGCATTGTACTTACCCAGTTGATTAGCAAAATATGCCGACATTCTTCCAGTTGATAGCTACTTACCTATGTTTTCTAAGTACTCAATCAGAAAAGAGACAGAGACAATCAGGGACAAAATAGAAAACTTGGAAACTAAGGGCCTGTTTGGTAACAGTTTTGTTTTCACAAATTTTGAAAACTGGAAACAAAAATACATTTGGCTTTACTGTTTTCATTTTCAAAGAAATAGCAACAGTCTGCCAAATTTAAGGAATTAAAAAAAAAAAAAAAAACCCTTTCTAGCAACTCACCAAACATGTTTTCTTGTTTTGTTTTAATATATTTTGAAAACATGTGTGTACCAAACATTTGTATTTTTTTTTTCTTGTTTTTTTCCATATATATATAAAACAAAAAAACTGACAACATTACCAAATGCTAGCCAAGTGTTTAGTTGTTTGCCATTGGTTTGAGCCAAAGGACTACAAAATCTTCTGATTAGTGGGCCTTAAGGTTCATGACCACTATGCATGCAACATTTTTTTCCTTGAGAAGAGAGATGGATGCAGGAGAATCACAATCCTAGATTGAAGTTAGCATATTTAAAAAGCGTAGCACATTATGACTTAGTTGATAAGCATCATAAAGACTTGGGCGGATAAGCCCTGCCATGCTACCATCAATCACAAATTTTTTTTTTGTTCCATTAGTTTTTGATGAAATGAAGAAATTAAGATCTTTTTATTATCATTTTGAAGATACAACAGATGTAGATTTACAATGCTTATTTATAGGCTTGAATGTAAGCTCTAGGTAGTTACAACTGTATGGCTAAGGTGGCAGTAGCTTCGGGAAGCTTCTTGAAGATGTAGTTGAATTTGCAGCAGTGTTTGCAGCAGTGATAACAGAATCAGTTGGAGTAGTTGGGCCAGTGATAACAGAATCAGGTGAAGGTATGGTTCCCATGTT
Source organism: Camellia granthamiana (assembly GCA_036172215.1). Lineage (NCBI taxonomy): Eukaryota > Viridiplantae > Streptophyta > Magnoliopsida > Ericales > Theaceae > Camellia > Camellia granthamiana. Next base: position 148,110,121 of record CM069906.1, read on the forward strand.
CTTTCCTATTCCATTGCTCCATTTTTTTTTTTTTTTTTTTGTCTGTATGCAACTGATGCATGACCAAACTAAAAAGTTAGATGTCTACAAGACTACAACCTTGTCAATCTTCTCAATGCAATTGGAAAAATACGAGACAACACAAGTGACGATATTTTATAGTTAAGTTCTACATTCTAATGAGGATAAAATCTTCTGTGCATTTAGTTGTTTCTTTATAAATGACCACTTGGATTCAATCTGATCAAAACTTGGTACAAGAAATTGTGCTTGTGCTTGCTGGTGCTTCCATCATCGCAGGCGAGTGCTTACTTTTGGTGAAATGTTTCTCCTCAAGGAAAATTTATGGAAGTACCAATGCTTAGTTGAGCAATTTTGTGAAAGCACGTTGAATTTGAATGTTCTTCGGTTACATGTTTAGAGTAAATAGTGACTCTTGGATACAAGATCTTAATATATCATTTGGTTGTTGAAAAAAATGAAGGCTTAGAACATGAGGTGAATTTAAGACTCAATTGGAGTTTAGGTTTAATAACTTATGAGACTTTGGAACACCACTTACATATAAATGCCTCAACTACATTCCAAGTTGGAAGTGTTGAATTGTTGTTCTGCCAGTATCCATATAGCTACTCCAATCACTACCTTCAGAAGTGTAACCATCCGTTCTGCTAGTAAGTGTTTCAAACAGATTATCATACCATTGAGGCCATATATTAGTTGTTGATAGATAAGACCACCATGGAAGACACCCTTGCTATCCATCTTTTAAACTTTGAAATTGTGTTTTATAGGACAATTTGAATATATGTCCAGAGAAGTACAAGCCAATTTGCATGAAAAACTACAACAGCATATGGAAGGATCACAAGAATAAGATTAAGGTTAAGTATTTCAAGCCTAGAAGTTCTGATCCTAATTTGAAGGATAATGTTCCTTTGCACATTGTGCCAGGCCAGTGGGAAGAACTTGTGGAGTATTGGCGTACTTCCGATGCTGAGGTATACAAATAAGTTATATGTATGATATGTAAACATACAAATCATATTTATATACTTACATTTGTTGAACCTGTTATAGAAAATTGCAACTAGGAACGCTAAAAATCGGCTAGCTCACAGCATAACTCATACCACAGGGCGTACTACTTCCGCTCAGATACGGCATGAGGTTTATATTTTATTGTTTTATTTTTGTATATAAATAAACATTGTATATTTGCAAATTATTTGGATTCTAATTTTCATATTTCTAAAAAAATGTAGATGACCAATAAGGGGGAGTCTACTGATAAGATGAATGTTTGGCTTATGATACGTAGAGCAGATGACCCAGAGGTTATCCAGACCTTGGTAGTTTCCAAACACCTTTGATTGTATTTAAAGTTTATTTTTTTATTTTTTGTGTGTCAACCATCTTAATTTGGCATACATGTCTTATTCAATACATGATGAGTTTAATCGTCAACTCTCTATGCTACCTAAGGATTGTCAGACTTTGGAGGCTAGGAATGCCATTTTCCATGAGTTGATAGGTCATGACGGACATGGATATTGTCGCACATACGGGGAGAACTGTGCCTCGAAGAGCGGTGTATAAAGATGGTGCTGGGCCATCACAGTTAACACCCCAGCCATTGACTATTTGTTCAGATCACCCAACAGGTTTGTGCGGAGCTAAGGAATGAGTTGAGGGAGAAGTTGCGAGCAGAGTTCTCTACACATTTACAGCAGATGAGAGCTGAGATGATGGCCTTTGTGTCACAGGGGGCGAGTGTGGATCCCAACAGACAAGTTCGATATAAATTAAATTTTTTGATAGTTAAATTTTCACACAACATTATGTATAAAATTCGAATATGATTAACACATTATGCATTGACTATCATAGGTTCCTGATGCATCGAGTGGCCACCGGGCATTTGGGGAATCTGCAAAAAACGAGAATCCATATACACCACCACCAGAAGATCAGGTATAAAATGTATCTTTGCATTCTAAGCTAAAATGTATCTTTTCATTCTTTACATTCTAAGCTAAGAGACTTATGGGAGAAGACGGGACTTAAATCGGGTTCTCAGATTGGGAGTTAGAGCCGGATTTAGCACGAAACTTGGCACACACGCCCGCCTACGCACTAGAGACTTGTGGGAGAAGACGGGGCTCGAATCGGGTTCCCGGATTGGGAGTTAGAGCCGGATTTCACTTTAGGCAAATTAGTTTCTTAAGAAACTTGAATTCGAGGTGTTGACGCTCCAAAATCACCAAACGACGTCGGTTTAGCACGAAACTTGGTACACACGACCGTCTAGGCACGAGAGACTTGTGGGAGAAGACGGGGCTCGAATCGGGTTCCCGGTTTGGGAGTTAGAGTCGAATATCACTCTAGGCAAACAAGTTCCTTAAGAAACTTGAATTCGAGGTGTTGACGCCCCAAAATCACCAAATGGCGTCGGTTTAACATGAAACTTGGCACACACGACGACCTAGACACGAGAGACTTGTGGGAGAAGACGGGACTCGAATCGGGTTCCCGGATTGGGAGTTAGAGCCGGATTTCACTTTAGGCAAATTAGTTCTTTAAGAAACTTGAATTTGAGGTATTAATGCCCCAAAATCACCAAACGACGTCGGTTTAGCATGAAACTTGGCACACACGACCGCCTAGGCATGAGAGATTTGTGGGAGAAGACGGGGCTCGAATCGGGTTCCCGGTTTGGGAGTTAGAGTCGGATATCACTCTAAGCAAACTAGTTCCTTAAGAAACTTGAATTCGAGGTGTTAACGCCCCAAAATCACCAAACGGCGTCGGTTTAGCACGAAACTTGGCACACACGACCGCCTAGGCACGAGAGACTTGCGGGAGAAGACGGGACTCGAATCGGGTTCTCGGATTGGGAGTTAGAGCCGGATTTCACTTTAGGCAAATTAGTTCCTTAAGGAACTTGAATTCGAGGTGTTGACGCCCTAAAATCACTAAACGACGTCGGTTTAGCACGAAACTTGGCACACACGACTGCCTAGGCATGAGAGACTTGTGGGAGAAGACGGGGCTCCAATCGGGTTCCCGGTTTGGGAGTTAGAGCCGGATTTCGGTTTAGGCAAATTAGTTCCTTAAAAAATTTGAATTCGAGGTGTTGACGCCCCAAATTACCAAACGATGTTGGTTTAGCACGGAACTTGGCACACACGACCGCCTAGGCACGAGAGACTTGTGGGAGAAGACAGGACTCCGATCGGGTTTCCGATTTTGGAGTTAGGGCCGGATTTCTGTCTAGCCAAAATTATTTACCAAACTATCTTTGTAATTATATAGTAGTTAATTTTTTATGTTTTTCTGTAATTAAAATATTAACACAATTATATTGTCATTAATTATTTTTATTTTGTTATTTTCAGATATTTCCTGAATAGCAGTTTGCTTCTTATGGAATGCAGGCGGGTAAAGATTATGACTAACTTTTGTTTTTGTAACCCACGGAAGAATCATGACGAAAACTTTTTGTTTTTGATTTACATTATTTAGATTTGTGAACAACATTATGTATGTATTATGCAACATCATGTAGTGGGATAATTTTGCTGATGTGTTGTTATGAATGAAAGAATATTTTAATTATGGATGAATTTTTATTTATATATTGGACTTTTTATATTATTATGTAATTATCGGTTTTTTTTATAATTATTTTTCATTTAATACAGGGCATTTTCATATTTTTAATAATTTTATTACAGTTTTTTTTTTTTTTTTTTTTTTTTTTTTTTTTTTTTGAGACGGCACCACACACACCGTCTCAAAAAGAAAAATAGAACCAGGGTTTTTTGCGATGGCAGTAATGCTGTCGCAAAAGATAGGGGAATTGGTTGAAAAGGAAGACCTTTAGCGACGGTGTTATTTGCCGTCGCCAATAGTACTTTAGTGACGGCATCAGGTGCTGTCTCAAATAACCCTCTAGCGATGGTATTTTTGCCGTCGCAAATAACCCTTTTAGCGACGGCTACACAGTGCCATCTCAAAAAATCTCAGATTTTCACGCATTAATGCCGACAGCATTTTTGCCGTCGCAAAAAAAAGGCGACGGCGTTATACCGTCGCTAAAACCCTTTTGCAACCTCCTTTTTTGCGACCCTCTACTTGCCGTCGCAAAAAACCTTTTGAGATGGAGTTTTGGATATTTGCGACGGCATTTTACCATCACAAAAAGCAATTTTTTTGTAGGGTCACAAAAAGAGTGCTGCTAGCACAGTAGGCACCCCATATCCGAAAAGCATGAAAAGCGTGGCAATTGTCAAGGCACTTGCATATACAATTGTTTCAAGCGTTAGACCAGCCGAGGATTTTATTATAAATAGTGAAATATTGTGTACAAAATTTAAATAAATAAAGTACACTATTTTTTTTTTAAAAAGGTTTGAAATATGCAAATTTTGTATTATTTGAACTTTTTATAATTTTTAATATGTATAACAGGCTTTGAATCTTTAGAGGTCCTAAACAAATTCTCATGTGGAGGCCCTTTGTACATATTTAAAATAATAATAATAATAATAATAATAATAATAATAATAATAATAATAATAATAATAATACTGTGAGTGAAATGGAAAGTATTTACAATTTTTTTTCATTTTCTATTTTATATATATATATATTATTAATGTGTATCACACATGATGGGAAACTTATGAAAATTGTACCCTACGTGAAAATGAGTGTAATAGAGAATTATACCTAATTAAGATTTTATTTTAGAAAAATCTTAAATTTATCTTCTATCTTTAAAAAGTGGATGTAAGTTGTTCTGGTAAATTTTCTTTATGAGGGTTACCCAAAAAAAAGAAAAAGAAAAAAATTATAAAAATAATGATAATTAGCTATAGTATTTTCCTACTTAACTTCTACCATAACTACTTACTTGCCTTTATTTAGTATCATATACTGAATTTCTTGTATAAGTTAATTAATTGTCTTTAAATTTTTTGTTAAGTTATTTTAATGTATTTTTTTATTCTATTACTATTTGTTGTAAAGTGTTATTATTAAATTATCTGATTCTACTTCTTTATCTAATACTCATATAATTTTATTGACAATGCTAAAAAATTAGGCTCTAATACCAATTTAAATACACAACGAAACAAAATACATTTTTAAAGAGAAAATATAAATTTAAGATTTTTCTGAAATAAAATCTTAACTAATTAGGGTCTTTTTCTAATTTATAATACTTTTGAGCTTATATTTTATTTTTGTAACGTTTCAAAGACTACAAATGTTTGAATTAAATATTTTAAAAACTTAATAGATTCAATCGATAATTCAGAGATTAAATAAATTGATTTCTATGCTTTAGAGACTTAGTAGGTTCAATTAATAGTTTATGAACTATGTAGACAATTTGACAATAGTTTAGAGATAAAAAGTGAAATTAGCCCATATAAAATAACATACTAGTTTATAGTTTTTTTGATCGGAAGAAGAATCCATTAAGGAAGGCCAAACGGCACTTACAAGAGTCTATCCAACCCAAAACTTACACCAAACAAAGGAAAGATATAGCAAGAAATACAAAGGAAAGAACCTATAAAAATATTCAAACCCATATCTTGTGCTCGTGCTCATACTGCGAAGCAGAACTGATCATAAAAATCGATAACAAAGCATGTCTGGGATAAATTATAGACACTAACCACATAGAGGGTAAGTTAAACATCACCACCGATATACTCACACACACACACACACACACACACACACACAAAACAACAAGAACAAACCCACAAAACCATAGAAAACCAGAAGAATAAAACAAACCCACAAAACAAACCATAAAATAGCTACCACTAGCAAGGCAAACCCAAAGAAAAACCAGAAAAAAATAAAAGGCAAAACAATCCGCAAACCAAAGCATTAGCAACGGCGATAGCGAATCAGATGGAGAAGGATGTGGCAGAGTTGGCCTGGAGAAAGTAGCAGAGATGACGATAAAGGGCGGCAAAACTGGTGATGGTGGACAACGCTAGAAGGAGGTGAGACGGAGGAGAGAGGGTAGATTCGATGAAAGTCACGGCCGCAGTTGAGGCGAGGGGAAACAAATACCTTACGAAAGAGGGAGAGGATGGAAAGCCAAAGTTTCTAAGTTATTGGACAAAACCAAGGAAAGTGAAAAAAGAAAAGAAAAGAGGGGTAGAAGGAGGAGAGGGGAGGTCGGAGGCTGTCGGAAGCCCCTTCCCCACCCCAACAACCGCTGCACACTTGAACCCTAAGAGGAGAAAAAAAGTTTAGAGAGAGAAGCTCTCAACTAGAGAGAAGAATACTAGTTTATAGTTAGTACCACAAATTATGTTTTGTGAAAGTGAACTATATGCATATCAAGATTAGTGGGTCTACAAATTCAAAAAAATAATCAGAAATTTATCTAAAATTTCTTAGCAAAGGCCAAGATTTATTCATACTATGGGCTTACAATAACTTCTTTAAATGTACACTATTGATTTGATATTCTAGACATTTACTGATTTTTTTAAGTTATTTTTATTTTTTTGGAGACAATAGACTTTCTATATAAAGATTAGGTTCAAAGTTGAGCATAAAGGCATCAGACCTCCATTCTCCATTCTCACTTTTCAATTTGTGTTTTTCTATATAGTTTTTAATTTTCATTTTATTTTCATTTGCCATCTTAGTATTGTTATGTTTGTTTTATTTAGACTAGATAACATGAGAATATTAGTTATATTCTAAGACTTATAATGACATAAGGCTACTTATGCTGTGTTTGGTTGGAAGATTTGAGAAAAAATTTGAAAAAAATGGAGGAAAATATGTGTGAAATTAGGTAAAATATATATATATATATATTTTATTCATATTTCATCTTTTTTTTTTTTTTTTCCTTTTAATCCTTCAACCAAATATAGCGTTAGGGTAATAACAACAATTTGAACATATTTTAGTTATACAAGATAATGTATTAGAATTAGAAACATGTATATAAGCTTTGGGCTTGTTCAGGGAAAAACTAGGGGTCCGTTTGGTTTAATTTTAGAATTATAATTTGAATGTGGAGTTGTATTTTGAGTTTTGAGTTTTGAGTTTTTGAATCATGATTTGAAAATAGAAAATTTGTTTGGTTATGAGTTTTGAAAATAGTTTTGGGATGATTTGTAATTTTTTTTTTTTTTGATTGATTGATGTATAAAATGTGAGAAGAGAATGGAGAGATGAGAGAGAGAAAAAGTGATTGATTGATTAATAATAATAAAAAGATAGAGAAAATATGGGTTTTGAAAGTAATTTTGAGTTGTATTTTAAAAATTTATTTGGTTATGAATTTTGATTCAAATCATGATTTAAAAACAGATTTGAGTTTTGAAAAATAAATCAAACGCTACCTAGTACCCTTTGAAAAAACTTATCAGCGTTTAAGTAGAGATTTAGTAGAAAAAATATATATGAAATATAGTTATATTTTTTCACATTTTACTTTCCTTTTTTCCCTTTTTCTTTCCATTTTCAAATTCCTATCTAAATCTATAAACCAAACACAACTAAAAAAGAATTTTTTTCATCAATAAAATCTTACTTTTGCCAATAAAAAAAGAAAAAAGAAAAAAAATGATTCTCCTTTGTCTCATCACTATGTAACTAATGTGAGTTAGCTTATCCTATAAAATTTGGCTACATGATTGGTGTGGAACATGCCTATCCTTGAGTAGAGGCCACGAAGGCTCTACCTCGGGCCCTACATTTTGGACAAAAAATAGAGCCCCCAAATTAGACTTGGGGTCAACAATGACTGTTATGTACCATGTGAGTTTCACTTTAGGTTTTACTTAAATAATTCAAATTGTATATTCTTTTAGAAAATATCGAGTTAAATATACTTGTAAAAATTTAAATTGATCAGATATCGATAAATCTTTTATCTAATTACATTTGTATTCAATTTTTATATTTAAAATCACACTTTCTATTTTTTTTTATATAAAAATGTGATCAACTTAATTTTATATAAACATATTCTACTCCTAAAAAATAAATAATTTAAATTATCAATATATAACCCTAAGTGGGCCCCCAAAAATATACAACAATCATTACCATGCACATATCACAACAGTGACCCAAATCCCCCCAAATAAGATCTACTATAGTATTTGAAAGTTCAAATAGGTCCAATCTAACAGGACATTTAGGCCCAATTGAAGAGTAAATAAGTTTAAGGGCCCAAAGAAAGTTGGGCCCATTTACATATTGGAAAAACGTTGGATCCAAATTGACTTCAAACCCGCAGGGCAATGAGCTAGTGTTGTAACGCTTTGAAATAATAACAATAGTGCATCTCATAATATCCCTTACAATTGATCAATAACATCATATCTTATATTCAATTTATAAACTTGATCATACAAAAGATGACAAATGCGTATATACATTCATAAATCATAAATCTTGAATCTATAACATATGACATGGATATATGAATTAAAAATAAAAGTAAAATCAAGTAATTATATACCTTAATGGCTATATCTTTTCAAGTCAATACTAGGATATATCAAAATGAGTTCAACCGAATACAATTAAAACTCAAGGCTTATACAAAAATAATTACATCAAATAAACAAAAGAAACTCTTGATTCCAAGTCCTCTCAAGCTATGTCCTTGGTGTAGTCATATTATCAGCACCTAAAAGTTGTTTTCCACATAGGGTTAGCCAAAGCCCAGTAAAGATATTTTCACACAATATATAAATCTTAACAAAGTCATAAGGTGAATGCACATGCATGCCATTTTTCAAACATTTCGCATTTTCTATCTCAAACTATGCAATGCTAGATTATATATCTCTTCATGAAAATGATCCTTTTATAATAGAAAACAGGCATTGAATACAAAATACTTGGAATCTCTAGGTACATGTCTGCCAGTAGGCTATACAATTACTACAAAAGCCATTTTACCAGTACTAACCAGAATGATTGGCACTTAACCGCGCGGGTTTTTGGACTTTCACCAAGGACACACAGACAAACATAGTAACCACAACCACACCCCCTAACCAGATTCACTAAGGTATTCACCCATTTTTCTCAAAACAATACATTTTCAATGTTTAGATATGCAACAATGCTCAATGTAAGATGTATGAGTGATTAGTTTCAATTCACCTAATCCTTATGCAATTCTTACAACAATCAAAGTTATCATCCACCGATAACCCAAAATAGATATTTCTATACAAAAGATAATTCCCAACAGAAGATAATTTCATAATTTTTCAAAATAGGAGTGATATTACATGTCTAACTCCACAACCATCATTATCAAAATATACATTCGTTCTATTCTTGCCAAATCCAACATCATTTTCCATTTTCTTTCATAAACCAAATATCCATAATTTTAGAACAAAACCCCCTTTACTTACAAAAATCAATTTGAAGTAAAGAAATCCATCATTTTAACATATTTCAACTATAAACACATCCCCACAACCTTTCTCAAGAACCCATTTTCAAACCCATTTTTTTAATTCTAACCAAACCCTAAGTTTAACCTAAAATCCCCAAATCACTAGATTCTTTCAATAGACAGATAACTATGGTAAAAATCATACCAAAGGTTGAAGAAATCTCTACCTCAAAAGTAGAAGACAAGAGAGAACAAGAGTTGAAGTTTGGCGGAGTCAAAATTTGGGGAGTCGAAAACGATAACTTCTCCGATTAAAACAAAGCTCTCGATGTACTCTATCTTTTTCTCCAAAGGACTATGGTGAAGAAATCAATAGATTATGAGTATTTGGAGCTTGAATGCAAGAACTAGAGAGAGAGAGTAAAGAAATAGGGTTTTTGGAATGTTTAGAGAGAGAAAAATTAAAAAGTGACTCAGAAAACCCTTTTCTCAGACTGATATACAAGAAGATCGCTTGAGCAACCAAAACACCACTCGAGCGTCAGATATAATAAGTGACACCACTTGAGCGGCCAAAAACACCACTCGAGTGCATAATGACCCCCTCCCAGAAGTTCAGACCTACAAAAGACCGCTCGAGCGCAAGAAATACCACTTGACTGAAGATACTATAATTCCAACAGTTTTGCAGTCTATAAAAGGCCGCTCGAGCACAAGAAAGACCACTTGAGCGAACAAGCAAAAATCTGGACAATAACTTTTTTGAAAAACTAACTCTAAACCTATTTCAAACACACCTTAGCTCACAACTAATGATTACCATGATTACCATAAGGCTTATTTCAAACACATGATTACCATAAGGCTAAGTGCTTGAGTGATATAACTCTTGAATACCCGTGGATGAAGGCCAATTGCTTGAATTGGAATAATTTGAGTAATGTACATATAAGGTCATTTTTTCAAGTGGTACATATTCTAAACGATTTCCAAACAAACATGAAATCAAAGTGTTCCAACTTTTGCAAGTTAGTCTATACTTGTGTGCATTATCTAGTAAAGCTAGACTAATAAATCGGAACAAGAGCATAAAATGTAAATAAAAATCACATCATGATTAGTGGAGACTGATCTTTGATCGGGTGAGTGGGGTGCTCAATTCATGACCTTCCACTCTCGTACCTAGGTTTCCGAGCCGAGACACTTTAATGATAACAGACACGTGGCCTTTGGCACTGTAACACTTGGGTCTTTTAAACTATTGGAGGGTGTATTTAATTTCATTACTTTAATTTTAGGAGTCTTTGGGGTTGTTGTATCTCGGTTTGGAGGAGTATAATTCGATTTAGACTTGTTAGGTTTGTTTGTTTGCGCTTGTTCTTGTCAAAAAGCTCCTTGGGAACATAAAAATTCTGTTTTGGGGTGGACACCAGCCTTCCTAAGGGTCGACCCTTACCTGTTGGTAAAGTTTTTGGAAGTGTTGCTGGAATTTAGGGTAGACACCAACCTTGATGGTGTCGACACCTGCCTCTTGTTGCTGTCCATAAGGGTCGACACTCAAGGGTCGACACCAGTCTGGGAAAGGCCGACCCTTGTATGTTGCTGAATCTGAAAGTTGCTTGCTGAAATTTAGTGTCGACCCTTCCTGTCTAAGGGTCAACACCTTGCTTGTTGCACAGATTGCTTTTCTTCTTGAAGGGTTGACACCTTTGCTCGAAGGATCGACACCTGTCTATAATTTTTAGCTTTTTGGGGGGTTTTTGACTTGTTCTTTTCATTTGGCTTTGGAGCTTTTGTTCTATTATTACCTTGCTACTATAAATAGGCTCCAAACATATATTTATTTCACTTTTTCTCCTATTTTCTCTCTCTCAAGTCGTGAGTTCTCTTCTCTTTCTCAAAACTCAAACTTTTTCATCCAAGATCTTTAGAACTACTTACCTAGAGTGATCTTTTCACCTTGGTCCTTTGAGAAAGGTTGTAGATCTCGTCAATGGCTTCCTTTTGATTTGAATAGTTCGTGGTTTCGTCGCCAATGATTTTTTGGTTGTCATCTCTTTGTTCAAAGAGGTAGGGGTTTCTAGTTCTCCTTCAATACCCTCATTCATAGATAGATTTGTGGTATTTTCTTTATACAAATACAAAGTCCATATTTTTATGCATATTGTGATTAATGGAGGTTAAGGTTTGAAGAGTTGGGGTTTACTTGTTGGGTTATGTTTTGGGTCATGAGTTTGGGTGTAAAAGTAGTAGAAGGGTTGGAATAAAATGTGTTTAGTGAAAAGCTTTAATTTCTCATAAAAATCCTAGTTTGATTCATGAAGATAGATGATAGTTTTACTTAAATTGGAAGTAGTATCATGAAATTGAGGTGTTAAATTACTCATATACAAGTTCAATTGAAATTGTAAAGAATTTGAAAATTTATGTAAAAGTTGCGATTAAACTCTTAATGTTGATATTTTAAATTATGTTATAATATAAAATCAAACTTGGGGAAAGAAATTACTAATGGTATGGATGATATGAGTTTTGTGATGAAATGATGATGTGGAGGTTTAAGTGTTGTATTGGATTATGCCGAATTGTATTGAATGGTGTTGAAATGGTTGTGTGTTATGTTGAATTGCACTGAGTTTGTTGAGTTGTGTTGAGCTGGGTTGAGTTGAGTTGTGTTGAGTTTGGTTGAGTTGTATTGTGTGGAGTTGAGTTGGGTTGGGTTGAGTTGAGTGTGTTGTGTTGTGGTTGGTACCCGCGCGAGGAGTTGAAAATATTTTTTGGGGCCCACGTCCCGCCTTATAATAGTCGGCAAATGTGGGGGTGGTTTTAAAATTGAAAATTGGTTTTCCGGTGCCCACGTCCGTCCGTATAATAGCCGATAAATGTGGGGGTGGTTTTGAATTCATGGTGCCCAATTGCCCTGTCTAGGCTTATCGCTGGACGAATGTGGGAAAAATATTTTTGGGTGTCCACACAATCCTCCCGTATTGTAGCCGGCGAAAGTGGAAAAATGATTTTTTGGGTGTCCACACAGTCTTGCCATATAATAGCCGGCAAAAGTGAAAAAACGGATGATTTTCAAAAATATTTTGATTGCCCACGTCCTGCTGTATAATAGCTGGCAAATGTGGGGAATGGTTTTACAAGGTTGAAAATGGTTTTTGGAAAAGTGTGGTTTTTGGAAGAAAATGATTTTTGAGAAAATGGTTTTTGGGAGTTCACTTCCCGTTGTATAATAATCGGCAAAAGGTGGAAAATGTTATGGATTGGGTGCCCGTTGTCCCGCCGTATCAAGTCGGCAAAAGGTGGAAGGTATTATGAGTTGGATGCCCACTATCTCGCCGTATTAAGTCGGCAAAAGGTGGAATGTGTTGAGGTTGGTGATAGTATGTGTGAATTGAGATGAACTTATGAAATTACAATTGATGTGTAATTTGGCATGGAAAGGGAACACATATAGAAACTATTTGAAGAAATTGAATTAAAAGGGTTTATTATCCTTGTGATATGTTGAATTATGATTGATAACACACATGTGGATATGATGTAGTTGTGATATATTGAATTATAATTGATAATGCAAGTGTGGATGTGATGTAGTTGTTAGACCAGTAGGAGTTGAGTGTAGGATAACAATTATTGTATATAAAGGAGATTTAGATTTCTACATTGAGGAGTTATAGCAAATATGAATAGATTGGTGGGAATAGCATGTATGTGGGATGTTTTGGAGTATTAAGGGAACTTGAACTTGAGGTTGTGATGTTATAATAAATGTAATTAGAAAAAGGGGAGAATGGAAATAAAAAGAGGAATTTTAAGATAGAAATTAAATGAGAAATATTTTGGAATGGGTTAATAAATTTAAAATGATGTTGTTCCTTAAACATATTTGTTTTCAAAAAGGATTTATGGTTTTCTAATGAAAATGGATAGTTTTTGATGGTTGAAGGTTTTCCTTAAATGTTCAAATAAATTTTAAAAAAAAGATACTCTACGTATGATATTTTGAAATTACAAAATGTTACCGTACTATATGGTATCACCCTGCATGCATGATCGTTTCTATCTATAGGATGGTTATTGTTTTAGAACTATGAGATTCCTACTGAGCAATTGCGCTCACCCCTTGTTGTTTCATTTTTTTACAAGAAGAGTATTCGGATTGGTTGGTTGGAGGATTAGGAAGTTCATGTATCTCTTTTGTGTAATCTGATTGTACATTGATGTTTGTAGTTATTTATTTGTAACTCCATAGCGGGAGCTTGGCATGTATTATTATTATAGTTGTATTCATCATGAGAGAGAACATGTACTATTATGTTTCTATTACTCAAGGGTAATAGATATTTTTTTTCAAAAAAAAAAAAAAAAATGGACCTAAATTTTAGTCTCTTGGTAATGTTTCCGAGTAATTAAAATTCGGGACGTGGTAGGCACGAGTCATGGGTTTCCTAAATTTTTCAAAAATATTTAGGTGGCGACTCTATAATCTGGCAAAGCAGTCCATTTTTGGCATTTTGATTCAAAATCAATTTTTCAAAAGAATTGTCGGATTTGTACTAATTTGTGTTTATCTATTTCATATTGCACTTGTAGAATTAGATTTAGAACCACGTGAGTCCGAACTATAGGGCTAGTCGTATTCGAAAGGAGCACGAAAAGTAAGCTACAATGGGGCTATGTATGTCTAATTAATCTCATTTTTTATATGAGTAATATAATCGACAAATCCTATAATATGAATGGTTCAAATCATTAAAATAAAAATAGAAACGAACCTCAATTGGGGCGTCACAGCAGTTGTTGTGACAGCACCCTCCCTGTGTCCAAAAGTTAGACCCACTTTTCGAACCTAATGATATGATAATCAATTAGAATATAAATTTCTCTCTTATATCTTCTCTAATTATTAGCCAATCATCTCTCTTACACATCATTAAGTTTAAAAAACATACTTGTATATCATTTTCCAATCTTTACGAGTACTACATTTGCAATTGTATGCTCTAATTCAGTGCCTTAATTTTTGAGGTACTCAAGCCACAAGTTATTTTTTGAATTTTTGAACCAATAGGCACTACAAGAAATTAAGGTTTAATCTGTTAGGACAAAAAATACGTCTATTTTTTTTAAATCTTACCTATTTATCTATCTATCTAAATGTTACTTATCTGTGCATATGTTACCTATCTACCCAAATGTGACCTATTTGTGCACGTGTCACTTATGTGTCCAATGTCACCTATCTATCCACTTTACCACTACCAATCGTCATAGCTAGTAACTACCAACAACTTTTTTGATCAATTTTTCGGTGACTTTTTTGGCTAATTTTTTAGTGACTTTTTTGGAGTGTCCTTATCACAAAAAATTATTAATCTACGGACCTAATGCTAGATCTCTCAATAAATATGGACTTCTCACCAATAAACCCTAATTTTTGTGCCCTAATAGAATAATTTCTAAAAGGATATTCCTTGTAGATGCAAATGGGATTTTATCGATAAATTTTTTTCTTAAGTTTGTTTGTTTGTGTGTCTGTAGGTTACATTTTTGTAAATTGTGAAATTTTTGTAATGATTTCTTCTTATCATAATCTATGCATGTAAATTTAGTGATTTATATATCCAAGTAAACTATGTGGATATTACTAGCAAATAAATAAATTTTGATTTTAGTATTTACCATTTCACTCAAATATTATTATTATTTTTAAAGAATTTTTTTTTTATTTTTAAAAGGGCTTCCATTTAGGAGTTATTCTAGGACTCTATAAAACTCAAGGTCATCCTTGGTTTGGAGCACTATGTAGTCAATGTCACATAGTGTTACCGGATTACTGAATAATTACCTACTACAAAGGCATATCCAACCCAAAATCCAGTGGTTATGGATGGATGGATGGGCTTCTACAGTATAGGAATAAAGTTTGGATGGCTTAGAGACAAAGATAGACATAGGATTTTGACGTAGAGGAGGCAAATATATATGCTAACAAAATTAATATATATATATATAAATTACAACATAAATTTTTACTGACATAAAAAGTGAAAAATTACATAAAAATATATATAAATAAATATTTTTTTTTTTCCGTATCCATATTGAGTTACAAAAGTTAACTATAAGATAATTTATCTATGAAAGTGAGGCATCTTAAATTGTACTCAATGATCTTCCATGTTATTAACAACATCTATAATAGAATTAATATTAACATTTTGAATAATATTTTTCTTAACAAATGTGATCAAGTAATTTATTAAATCCTCCTCCACCATATTTTCCTCTTGCAAACTAATGTTTAGAGTTGATAATGCGTATGAGAAGCTAATTTCTTTTATTATATTGGAAAAACTACCAATAAGTCTTAATAGTTTTACTTAATTTCCATCAAGTCTTATTAAAAATAAGTCATAGTAAAATCATCATTAAAAATAATTTTTTGTGACGATTTTTTGCGTATGTCGCTAAAAATTGACAATTTGTGACTTTTTTTGTTATGATTTTTATAAATTGCCTCTAAAACTTACAATTAGTAATGTTTTTCTGTGATGAATTTTCAAACTGATATTGAAAGTTGAAAATTAGTAACATTTTTTGTGATTTGTTTTTAAACTATCGCTAAAACTTATAATTAGTGACATTTTTTTGTAACAATTTTCAATTGTCACTAAAAATTAACAATTACTGACATTTTTTTAATAGTGTTTAATAAAAAACGCTATTAATTATCACAGGACTTATTAGATAATAAGTCCACCTATTAGGACCTACACATAAATCCCTCTATTATATTTTGTGCAAATTTTTAATTTCATCCTTCAATATCTATGTCCCATAGATACAGAGGAATGATCACTTGAACTTTTTCAAAAACGGGATAGCCAGCTAAAAGCTTTTAAAAAACGTAAGGGGGCGAATTTATATAATTTGAAAATAATTATTAACTACTGATAGTATAGTAAAGAGGATTTTTAAGATTGTAGGGGGGAATCGCTCCTCTTGTCCCCTCTAGGTCCATCCTTGCTTAGAGATGATATAAAATAAGTGTCTAACACTCTTCATACATGTGATCCCGTCACGACCCAAACTCGCTCCTATAGGTTTAGCGTCATGACATGCCAGTAATCTTAGATCACCTACGGCCTCTATTAACAAAAATCAATTTGAGTATAAATTATAGGGTTTAGTGGAAGCAATATAAGACTTGAAAATAATTCATTGAGCTGTGCTTATATAAAAAGACCTCATATGGTAGCTATATATATACATCACAAAGGTTTTAAACATCATGCTCATACATCAAAACTCCACAACTCATAATTAAACAAAAACCTACAAATACCAAAACGAGATTACAAAACAAAAAGGGGTTAGACTTTGCTTGGCCCACTAGAGCCCAAGCTTGCTCCTTCTCGGGAGCTCATCAAAGAGGTTGACATGGGGTCGACTCCGAGGCTTTCTCTAACCTTGATGCTCAGCTTGCTCACCTACATATACATATAAATAGTGAGCTAGGGCCCAGTGAGTAATAACAAAATAAAAAGGTTATATGAATGAAGTTCGATAACATTTCAAATATCAATTTCCAATTCTATCCAAATCTCGATATCAATAGCATTTCAATCCATTTACGTGGCACATCCAATAGAGTAACAATGCATCAATGACAATGGGACCACGATGGGTCATTCAATGTTTCATATTCAATGTGACCCTGTGTGTTTAACATTAGAGGTCTTTGTGCTTCAGTTAATCCAATAGGCCATGGTATTGTTTCCCCCGGACGAGGGCTAATGGGCCCTGATATTGTTTCCTCCAGGCAAGGGCCAATGGGCCATGGTATTGTTTCCCCCCAAGCAAGGGCCTCACTAAAGGATGTCACAAATATATTTTCAAAAGGGAACTTCATTCATTCATAAGAAAATAACGTTTCAATAAACCATTCCATCATTCATCATAACGTTTCAATCAACCATCCAATCAATCATATATCGATTTCAAGAGCAATAACAGTTTCAAAAATAACTATAACTTGAACATATCTTTATAAAGTTACTACTCACAGTGGGTTCTATCGACGCTAGGCCTCGGGCGTCCACCTAAACAAAACACGTAACAAATACAAAATTGAAGCACCAATGAATACCCATTTTACTTTAATTTAACTCTTCTTATGTGTTCTAACTCATTCCATGGTGATATGAGTCCAATTAGTACTTAAGAATACTTGAAATGATATGAGGATGCAAGTATGCACTTAAAAGAGTTAGTCAAAATTTGCCGAAAATAGGGTCTTCGCTCGAGCACAACTTTAGTCACATGAGCAGTATGTAAAACTATACAAATGTACTGGTTACTGGATTTTTACGCTCGACGGTCGCTCGAGCCAAGGACTGAGTAAAAGTGGGTTTGCTTGAGTGCACACTTTGTCGCTCGAGCCACCGTGCAATTGTCTACAAAACTACTAGGAGCTTGAATTTTACGCTCGAGCGATTTGCTCAAATTCTAGAATCTCCAGAATCGTGTTTAAAGCTCAAACTAACAATTCAAAGGTTTAAAGCTTGTAGCTTGGTACAAAAACATGGAAAAACATTGTGTAACATGAAAACACTCTCAATTTGACACTAATTACTCAAAATCCTAAACCAAATTCCCAAAATCAAGCTTAAATCATGAGGTTGAAACCATGCATAACATGAATTGCACTCTTTTCTTTTCAAAACTCCCATGCATGAGATGAGAAGTGTTAGAACCACTACAACAAAAAAGGGTTTTTACGGCACCAAATGCACGTTGTGGATTCGATTCTACGATGCGCAAGGTAACGTGATATTATGACCAGTCATGGAAAGTCATTCACTTTCAACGGCATGCCGTTGTACGCTGTAAAAAGCCCTGTAACAGTGGATCTTGTGAGTTATGTTTGATTTTTTTACAACTATTTTTGCACGCTGTTAAAAACCCTTTAACAGCGGATCTTGTGTATCGTGTTTGATTTTTCTACAACTATTTTTGCACGCTGTTAATTCTTGGAACAAATCACAACTCTCCTTGCGCGTCGTAAAATATGTAATACGACGACTTATTATGCTTGTTGTAAAATATGCATATTTTTTTTTTTTTTAATTCAGCAGGTTCTATTTGACCAAGCTGACAAACATGACAAGCAAGCCTCAAAAAACATCAATCAACCACTTAAATATTGTTTGAAGTATAAAAAAGAAACTATATCCATAAATTATAAACATTCAACAATTGTTTATACATTCCAAACATTCGAAAACTATATCATTAAGTTCTAAACTGTCCAAAAAGTTTAAACCAACCAAAACTATGCATATAAACATATCCAAAACTATTCAGAGATTATCTAAAACTACCGGCAACAGTTCCTATAGCAGTTGCAGCTGCAGCAAACCCACTTGCTCCTATCACAGGGACGATGGTGCCCTATGTATGTGCTAAAGCACCTAAACCTGCGACAATAGCTAGAGGAACTAACCCTGTTGCCAATAAAATCTGAATTCATTGGAAAAAAAACACTCATGTCATCTGATTCTAAATGCATTATATTTGATTACATTTTAAGAAGAATGCTATTAAAAATGTTATTAAAAATATTTTTTTGTTGTAGTGGGGATATGTTATCTCTTTTGATGTCTGGTCTAAGATAATTCAACCATCTAAGCTTGCAACTCTTACCACATTCCTTCAAATCTGCATTTATCAAAACAAACAAATAAATAAATAAATAAAATAAAAAGGGCAAAAGCAGAGATCTAAGTGAAACAATGATTGAAGAATGAGTAGAAGAAAACATAGAGAGAGAGAGAGAGAGAGAGAGAGAGAGAGAGAGAGAGAGAGAGAGAGAAGTTCTAGCTCTCTTTGGAAGGTTTCTCCATTTGCCTTCTCCATGAACTTTAATATAAGCTGCAAGTATTCTATCTTTTAATTAATTTTTTAAAAAAATTGGTGAAATTTCTATGTAAAAGTTAGCTATAGATCAAGACAAAACAATATATTATAACAGCTTGAAAGAAGCAAGTATTCCTATGTGCACTCATCAATACCGTAACAACGGTTACTTCATCCTTCCATTATGTCATAATCTACTCATTCTAATATTCGACATGGAAACTCTAAATTTATTAAATAATCATTTTTTTGATCTCAAAAGAACATAACAACACCACAACTAAAATTGTGATATCATGCAAGAATAACATTACTCGGGATTTAAGCAAGTTCCAATTTATTCAATAATATTTCATAGGATTAATTAAAATGTGGCAACCATATACCCCAAAGTCATGAAACCCATCAACTTAGGACACTTTTCAAGTCTAGAATATGCAAATACAACTTTAACACAAAAAATTAGTTTCAAGTGTCATAAACTAGCATGTATCTCATAGATTTAAATAAAATAATTTAAATCATGCTTTTCATACAAATTCACTTAATCATGCCTTTGAACACTTAAGAACAAATAACACAAAGGTAATAATTTTCAACAATTTTCTTTTAGAATAACAGGCCGAAAGAATGGATTTGTAAACCATTTAGGATCTCTTTAGGTTCTGAAATTTGAACATAACATAGAACAAGTCCACTTTCATTTCAAATTTTCTTTTATAAGTTGCATAACATAACTAGAGATTTATCTATAGGTCATTTACTATGTTGTGTCCATATTCTCAATAGTGAACGGTTCTAAAGAAAAATACAAGCTCATACCAAATGAAGTCAAATGATCACGATATTTTTACTGGAATAGTTCAATAAGTTAGGAAGATATTTCAAGAAGATCTCTAGACCTAAAAATCACTTTATGATGGAGAACTCATTTTTGGAAGAAAACTGATATATTCAAACAGTGAGTTCAGCAGACTCCAGCACAGGTAGGCTAAGTTAGAAAAATGAATAGAGGTATCAAACGATGTCCAAACTAAGTGAAACTAGAACCATTGGAAAGGTATTTGAGTTGGGGATATTTTATCAGAAGGATGAAAAGTCTAACAATCACGTCAAGGGGGTGAAAATACAGGTTCAAGAAGTACTGGTCTGTTCCTGTCGCGTTTTAGAAAAATGATCATAACTCTCTCAATAATT
Source organism: Camellia granthamiana (assembly GCA_036172215.1). Taxonomy (NCBI): domain Eukaryota; kingdom Viridiplantae; phylum Streptophyta; class Magnoliopsida; order Ericales; family Theaceae; genus Camellia; species Camellia granthamiana. The sequence continues at coordinate 148,130,666 of CM069906.1, forward strand.
AATATTTTTCAATGATTCTTGTGTACATAGAAAGGTATCTCATATATCTAACACTTGGCACTGGTTTCACTCCATAAGGATTGTTTTAGAGAAATGGCATAGAAACAAAGTGAGTTAACTGCTACTCCCAGAAATCTGTAGGATCCAACTGTAAAGACGAGGTTTTTGAAACTCAAAACGCATCCCATGATCTTACAAAAATGCAAGTATACAAATAACTCAATGGTAGAGCGTATATTAAAATTTCAGAGCAAAATGATTTTTTTTTTTTGGGTGAATTTTAGAAAGTCAACAAAGTTAATGCATATGAACAGAATCAGAGTGGGTAGGAACTAAAATCATACCAAGTGTTAAGCTCTACTCCTATTCAATCAATTTTCACCATACACATACATGATACAAAAATACACAATCAAAACAACCAAATATCGAAAAAAATGGGAGGAGAAGGCAAGGGTGTCACAAAACATAAAATGAATTCCTAAGCTAACCCATTAAGTTGAATCCAAAAAAAAGAATATACCTCAACTCCTTTATAGTTGAATACTCACCGAGTTTCAGTGTATCAGCTGAAACTTTACGAGGTGGAGGTAGCCAATCATCCTCTTCCTTATCTTCACAATCAACAACCTCTATAAATTTCTCATTCTTATCTACCTTCTCAACCTAAATTCAAATTAATACCAACACTCAAATCAATTTCAAACAAAGACTCACATTATAAGTTGCTAAATCATTCAAATTCAATAAAATCTACAAAAAAGTAGAGAGCTTTATAGCGATATACGAAAGCTTCCTTCGTTTAGGAGAGAAAGCTAGGGATGAATCTGAAGCATCATCTGCAAGAGTGGCAAGAGTGGAAAGCTGTGGGGCTGGAGAAGAAACAAAGTATTAGAGAGTAAAGTGATGAAGAGAGAGGCATTACAGAGATACTAGTATATGGAACAAAAGTTGGAGGGTTTTTTTAGATAAATATTCCTTTAAAATCCAGGAAAAGGGAAGAGTTTTTTTTTTTTTTTTTTTTTTTTTTTTGAATTTCAACTTATTTTACCAAACAATTGGCAATTCTAAGCAGATTCATCAACTAACCCCTACAATTTTAACACAAATTTTCACTCAATTTTTCCTAATTACCCAGCAATTTTTGCGTAATTCCATATAAAAAAAAAATTACACATTCATATTCGCCAGACAATCCAACAATTTCACTCAATTACAGTAAAATTCCAATTCAATTTCATCATATATCAAACAAAAATAGCTACCTACTTCTCTCTGAAGCAGCAAGAACCTGATACTTTAAAAAATAACACCGCGATCGCATACATCAGCCAGCAAAGAGACATCAATGACAAGCTCTGAGGTCCAAAATAGGACACTTTAAACTCATAGCAACCGGATTCAACTCCCTCGCATCTCTATTCAATACTAAATCCACCAAACCAATAGCTTCCCTCACAATTGCTTTCAAACAAAGTTGAAAAAACAAAACTATATGGTCCCTCATAGGCACATCAATCACAACATCATAACGAGGCGAATTCACAATTACTCATCTAAGGAAATCACAATCTTCAGCCATAACAAAACACAAAATGATCCGAAGAACTCTATACAAACAGGCAATAGGATAATCCCTCCATGACTTGATTTCGCTCATAACAAGCCACAACTCCGAAGAAAGAAGCCTAACACAACCCCTAGAAAAACCCTTAATTTCACTATTATCACTGCCTACAAAATTTGCACATTCAATCGATAGAATACCTAGGAGAGTGAAGGTTTGGCTCAAACTATCTTGATCGGCAGAGCTAACTACATCGAGGCAATTACGGTAGAAGGAATTGGGGCCGAAGTCGCAATAATCGTCGAAGAAGAAGTAGAGGTCGGAGTTGGGATCATGTAGGGTTTGAAGGAATCGATTCTAATTGAAGAGTTGTTGGGAGGGTTTGAGAGTGTTAGGGTAGCACAGTGATTGGAGTAGGAGGGGGTTGAGGTTGAGAATAGGAGAAGGAGAAGAAGGGCATTGGAGGGAGTGGCGAAAGAGGGATTCTGGCAGAAGGCGGTGGTGGAAATTGAAAGAGCAGGGGCAGAGGGTGGTGGTGAGGAGAGTGGAGATAGATTGGAGTGTGGTTTCGGAGAGGTGGATGAGGTGTTTGAGTGTTGAGAGAGCGGTTAGGAGATCCAAAGGATGCGGTAGAGGCGGAGGTGGCAGTGGTGAAGTGATTGAGTTAATGGTGGTGGTGGAAGCGGGATGGTGGTGGAGATGAGAATAGAAGAAGTTAGGGTTAGGGTTATGGGGTAAAGGAAGAAAGGTGAGTTATGGCGATGGAGATAGAGAATTCATCACAGTGTCTCGTCTTCTTCTTCATCGCCCTTCTCACTGCATAGAAAATGCTTTGAGTTTTTTTTTTTTTTTTTTAAGATTGATGTTGGGGCTGAAAAGTTAGGGCTTTTGATTGTTTCTTTCTTTCTATTTTTATTTTTTTATTTTTTGGTGTTTGGCACTCAAAATTTTTATTTTGGCGCTACTTTTTTTTTTCGGTCATCCTTTTCACGACAGCAATTGTGCGCCGTGGAAAGTGTAATATTTTAAACGACTGGCTTTTTGTGTGTCGTTGAAAGTGCAATTTTTAACTGCTAGCTTTTTGTGCGCAGTGAATGCTCAATATTTTTAACAGCTGGTGTACGCTTGTCGTGTATAGTTGATGTATTTACGACATGCCATATGCACGCCATAGAAAATTTTATTATTTATGGCTAACATTGCCAGCCATAAAAAAAATCATTGTTATTAGTATTCACGACCTACGCAATAGACACGTCGTGGTTGGAAAATTATTTACGACATGCAAAAAAAACAAGTCATAAAAATGAGAAACTACGGATTGCATTTACTGTATGCCGTTGATGTGAAACCGTAAAAACTTAATTTTGTTGTAGTGAACTATGGAATACCTCCAAAGATGTCAAGTATAGCTTCATGCATGTGAAAATTTCATGAAATTCAAACTCAAAATGATGATTCATGTATGCATGTCTCAATTATGCTCTAATTTGACAAATCCACAGAAATTCTTGCATTCACTAGTCAATTACACGTAATTAACTCTATGAATTCCATGAACCCAACTGCTACTTAAATTATTTGCAAAGAATATGGTCGAAGATCATACCTAAAGCTTGAATTCAAGTGTACTCTAGTTCAATTCTTCAAATCTCCTTCAATTCCTTTACAATTGTCTTCTCTCTAGAGTTGATTATCCCTCTCATTTATCTAAAATCTCAGCTAAGTATACATTTTTGAGCTCAATTAAGCTTATTTAAATATTGTAATATAATACTACGGAGGTCGGGATTATTACATATCTGGTCGCACATGGAGGTGATAGAGAGATATGAGATGAAGAACGAGTTCAAGATGAAGACTTGAGCTACGAGGATGCCACTAAAGACCTAACTTTGAGACTGTTTTTGTCACCCATTTGAGGTCTTTGGTTTGATTTATTATTATTTTTATTGAAGAAATATTTTAAGACAGGATCGCTTTACACCCACTCTTACAAAGTAAATTTTGAACAAATGCAGTTACCTATCAAATATGTGTACTGAGTTCAGACATATCACCAAGAAAAATAAATAAATAAATAAATTACAATTATAGTCTTTAAAGTTTAACACTTTTTTTCGTTTAAGTCTCTAAAATTTTAATTTTATCAATTAAGCCCTTAAAATATTAAATTCGAATCAGTTTAGTGTTGAAGACAATATAAAAATAATATATAAGTCCAAAGGTTATATAAAATTGTTATATAAGGTCTGAATTTTAATTTGGGTCCAGCTTGTCTCAAGTTGAGATCAAGACTGGACCCGTCCAGTTCGGCCCATGGGGCCCATTTTTGGGCCCGTTTTGATAATCCGAACCCTCAATGTATAGAACTCGTCGAGTACTACATGCCTATAAAAAATTACGTTGATCGGATATCAATAGCTATGTGATCAAATCAGTTTTGTATAAAAAAAATGGACGGTGAAAAAATTAACGGTTGATAAAAACTGTTTTGTTCACATAGCTATCGATATCCGATCAACGTGATTTTTTACAGGCATATAGTACTCGACGAGTTCTACACATTGAACGATTCAGATTATCAAAACGGGACCTGTGGTGGGCCCCCACGGGCCCAACAGCACCGTCCAGTCCGATCTTGGACTGGACCAAAGCCACTGCCTTTTAATTTATTGTTAACTTAATTATCCTCTACGTTTGTGTTTTAGAATTGATATTAGAGTTTGGTTTATCAGTTTTTCCAATATTAATTTACGAGCATCAGATACATTGAAAAAGTCGAATAAGATAATTTAAATAATAGTACTGCACTACAAAGAATTATCGAACAACTATAATCAGATTATTAAAAGAACTTAACAAAAATCTTAAAGAAAATCAATTAGAAATTATACATGAAGTTCAATGTCTATTATTAAATAAAGGTAAGTAGTTAATTATTGTAGAAAATAATACAGATATTATCCTTATCCTTATTGGGGAACTCTCCAAGAGAATCTTTTGAATTAATACCGCCAAAAAACAAAAAAAAATGGATCAAAGTAATTATAGTGTAGACAAATTATAAATGATGACGGAACAAGAAAAAGATAATGGAATGAAATATAAAATAATATTAGAAATAACCAAAAAAATCAGATAAAATGGATACTTGCGCATTAGAAGAAATAAATAATAGAATAATAGAAATAGAAGAAGACCTATATAAGCAATTAGAATTAATCAGTCTGAGAGAAATATACCAATTATAAAAACATATATGCAGAGGATAATTAAATTAACAATAAATTAAAATTTGGGTCAGATCATAATTTTATATAACATTTAGGCTTATGTTCTATTTTTATATTATCTTTAGGACTAAATTGATTCGAATTTAACATTTTAGGGACTTAAATGAAAAAATGTGTTAAACTTTAAGAAGTATTATTGTAATTTATCCCAAAAACAAAAAAAATCACAAAATATTACCTGAAATGCCCGAATTTACGGTTCAAAGAATCCTTAACACGTGAGTTAATCATGCAAGTTAAAAACACATGGGACGCATTTCATTTGTAAGAGTAAAGTCATAACTAGGTAATCCGAATCCGATCTGAATCTAATCTGAAAATCGGAATTCATTTACAAAAAAATCCGATCAAGTAATTTGATAATCCGAATCCGTTTAATCTGTTTATTAAACGGATCGAATATGCAAAAATCCGATTCAATCCAATAATCCGATCCGATTATTTTCAATTTAAATGAAGAAAACACAAAATGAAAAAAAATCAAATCAAATCAAATTATATAAAATTGTAGCTCAATAAATAAATAAATGGATCGGATCAGATATCCGAAATCATCGGATTCCGATCTAGGTGATCTATAATCGGATATGGGCTAAATAGATTCAGATCAGATTTTGACGGATCTGATCCGAATCCGATTCATTTACAGGCCTAGTCTAACCTTTCCTGATGAAGAGTCACAATGACCAATCAATTAGCTCAATTTTGATATTCATGACAGTTAGAGCAAGTTCAGTTGCTCTGTTACTCTAATCTGTCCTTTCTTTATTGACATGCCATGCTGGTGTACCATGCCATCTTAATATGTTGAAGTAGATTAGACAATTGGAGAACAAAATTATCTATGTTGCTTATATGACTTAACACAGAGTGCAAGATACAATTTTATTGTTCAAGGTACTCAATTTGAACTTTATGTGACATTGTGCTAACTAAGCAAGAACTTAAAGTGACTAAGCAACAGAAATCAAAATTTTGTGCAACTTCCTTCCTTTGCTATAGTGATGTGCTTCAAGCAACACATTCTGAAGGGAGGCCTTGTGGGAAACGCTTTGAGTCCGTGCAGTAATTGTATATCATGTAATTGTTTCGCACCCATTTAAGCTTTTGTTGGCTTGTTGAATCCAACTCTTCTGCTAGCCATGCATTGCTATTGTTAGAGCTTGAACTACAAGAAGATGCTCCGGACGACCATATGCAAGCGTTGGCGTTGAAGTTTCTGTAGGAGGCAGTGAAGGGAGCCTGTGTCCAGTCAGTCTTAACAAGTCCACCTCTTGTTGCCCAATCATCAGCATTCCACAGACTAGAGTATATCCTCATTGGTTGGTCCTTCGGGTATCGAACACCGATTGATTCTAAGTTCTTGAACTCTCTAATTGGGGTGCCATCGACAGAAAAGCTGGATTGGAAAGGGTAAAAAGATTGATCAATTCCAAGTTCAAAAATGTTTGTCTTTAAATTTAGTTTTTGGGTATTTTTAGCTCTACTTACATGATGTGTTTGGGGTTCCAGAGGACGGAGTAGGTGTGGAAATTGGCAGTGGGGTCGAACCAGAGGTAGAATTGTTGCTCTCTGTTACCTTTGCCTTGGCCGAAGACATTGGTGTGAAGAATATAAGGATCACCACTTAGGTTCCCCAAGAACTCAAAGTCTATCTCATCATGTGTTGGCCCTTGTGAGGACAACTGCAACATACAAACAAGTAAATAAAACTCAATTATTGGGGGACTTCATAGCTCACAAATTGACTGATTTTTGCCTAGTCAACTTTCTTCAACTGTGGGTCAATGTTTTTAATATTTTATTTTAAAGGTTTGTCTACACTACAACGTTACTAAAAACAAAGGAATAAATTCCTTTTTTATATTTGGTCTTTTTTTCACTTCGGTTTTTAATTTTTTTAATTTTTTTTTTCACTTTAACCTTCATTTTTCAATTTTTTTTTTCAATTTACTCTTAAAATTAACTTTTGTTAAAAATTAAACAGAAAATGATACATTAATAATCGAATATTTTGTTATACATACACATCTGATACATACTCAAATCCTAATATAATAAATTTTTTATTTTATTTTATGTTATGTGACAATTATCGTGGTATTTTCTATTTAATTTTGAAAAGAAGTTTAATTTTAAGAGTAAACTAAGAAAAATTTAAAATATCAAGAATCAAAGTGAAAAAAATAAATTTTAAAAGTCAAAGTGAGAAAATGACCAAATTTAAAAGGATTAAAGTCTAGTTTATCCAAAACAAAAACAAGTCAATGTGTTTTAGGCTTTTTTGAACAAAATTTGCCTTATTTTCATTTTTAATGGATTTATTTAGAAGGTTTTTCATTTTAAAATTATTTTTTATTGGATTGTCTTGCCTTGACAGATACTACCGCATATAACGATAATAGGGACTAAATTTTTGTTCCAAAACATAAGAATTTTATTACAAAAAAAATATTTCAGAATAAATTTTGTCATTGCGAGGATTATTACTAAAAGATCGTCTCATAGTATATATAAAAAAAGATTTTAACAATAAAATTTTAAAAATATTGCCAACAAGTGTGCTTTTAGAAACAAAAAATTTGGTACAAAAAAAGTTAATTTTTTGAGACAAATGTTCATTAAAAAAGATAATAATTTATTACTCCATCCGTCTCAAAATATTAGTATCTTATTCCATTTTTCATTGTCCCAAAATATTAGTCCCACTTCAAAAATCAAGTACAAAAATAATATAAATTTCCTATTGTGCCCTTCTTTTAAATTAATAAACAATATAAAAAGTACAATTATGACATTAATATTCCCAAAAAATGTACTATCAAAAGGATAATTTTGGAAAATCAACTTTTTTCAAATGCAATAATTGTACTACCAAAAAAAGTTGGATTCCCCAAAAGGGACCATTATTTTGGGACGGAGGGAGTATTAAATATTTAATTTCGTCGCTACAAATACGATACTTTTGACCGTTAAAATATTTTTAGTGTGTTTGGTTTGATTTTGAGAGATAAGTTTTCAAAAAATATTTTGGGGAGAGAGTTTAAATTTTTTTTTGGTTTGTTTGGTTGTATATTTTGAAAATATTTTTGGAGTATAGGAGTTTGTGATGATTTGATATTTTGTTATAATTGAATAGATATGGGTCAGAGAAAAAATAATTGAGAGAGAGAGAACAGAGAAAAAGTGATTGATTAATGTGTATGAGAGAAAGTGATTTTGAAATTTGTTTTCCAAAATCACTAAACCAAACAAAATTTTGAAAAATTTTCTCCAAAATTTATTTTTCAAAAGCAAACCAAACAAGCCCTTTATTCTTAAGAAGTGATTTTATTTTTAAATTGTTATATTTAAAATCTTAAGCTATGTTTGATTTTGGCTTTTTGTTTAAAAAAGCACAAAAGACAAAATTAGTTACATGAGTCAATAAGGCAAAATGTCACATCCAAACTATAATTATTATATTTCTTTCCCACAAAAATCGAAAAAGCCAAAAATAAAAACCAAACGAAACTAAAAAACAGGCTAAAATAGCCAAAAAAAAGAGAGGTTATTTTAGCTCTTCCAAAGCGAAGACTTAATTTGTTATAGTAAGATTTAAAAAATAAAATCATTTAATTCAAAATTAAATAAAATTCACTAAAGATAAATAAAGATAAATAAATAAATAAATACATAAAAAAATTAGCCAACTTATAAACTGTTTAATATATACACCAAGGGAACTCACATAGTAGGCAGTGACAGTGCCAGCTGAATTTCCAGGCACAAGCTTGAGTTGCACATCAATCTTGCCAAAGAGATACTCATTCTTAGACTGAAAACCAGAGCCAGAAGGCTTGTCAAGTGACAGAGTAAGAAGATCTCCATTGTTGAGTATCTTAGCACGGCCATCGCCCCAAGTGATATCGAAATCTTGGTAGAAGTTAGAAGCAGAAGTATCTAGTACCCAACAACTTATAATCAGCAGAGACATCATAATCAGAAGAAATGGTAGTGGAGATGAAGAAGTGGCCATTGGGATTAAGAAGATTGCTGTGATGGGAAGAGTTGGGATGGATGGTTTGAGGGGCTTTGAGAGTTTGGACAATTTGATAGCTATTTATAGGGGTGATTATTCATTATTTTCGGAGAGACATCTGTGCTCTATAAGGTTTTAATTAATAGAGAAAAATAGCGATCCACGATTTATATTGAAAATGAAAAAATAATATAGAATTAAGTAATTAATGATTGATTTAGAATATGGCACGTGTTATTTGGAGATTGTTGAATAATTTCACATTTATAAGAATGATGAGAGAGCGGAAGGTTCTGTTTGGGATAAAGTAAACTTTTAGCTGGACACAGATGAGATGGCCATGCAATTGGTTGGTGAATTCTAGAAAAGTGCATGCCATACATATGACAGCCCAACACGCATTAGTTTTTTATTTTTATATTTTATTTTTTTAATAATAAAAATAAGGATAGAGTACAAATGCCTCCTTCACGCTTACTTTAAATACGAATTGTTTTTTATAATTTTAGAATTATATTTTGTTTTCTTTAAATTTTTGATTATATAATAAATAAGTTATTTTATGAATAAATCATTTAGTCAATTAATAGTTTTTGATGGTGTCAAAAATATATTTCAATTAACGATTCAGATAATTTTATTGTTATATAATAGAACAGTTAGACATTTCATTTTTTTTTTTGTTAATTTTGTTAAATAAAAAATTTAGACAAGGGAATATTTGTAATTTTTAAAATCACAAAAACAATCTATATTTTAAATAAATCTCAAAAAATATATTTATAATTTATTCAAAAAAAATAAGAACCTCTATTTGGGCCAAGTACAAAATAGACTCAAACCTAAATTGAATAAAGGACCTCATACAAAAGGTTCATTTTTGAAATTATTAAGATAATAGACTCAAACTTAAATTATTTTTGAGTCAAAATGATAATATTTATTTAAAATGATAACTATCTATTCAAAGTTTATCTATCTATTTATATGTTCAAATGTCATATATCTATTTAAATATTTAACTATCTATTCAAATATATACATGTATCATGTATCTGTTCAAATAAGAAAAGAAAAGCTATTGTGTAAACTTTTAAAATGGTCTGTATGATGTATTATTTTAGGAAAATTATAATATACACTCTTTTAAAAAAGGTGTATCATATGCGTCATAGTTATATTATTTTCTTCTTTAATTATGATTAATTTTTTTTATAAGTTATGACATTATTTTTGTTATAACTCTTGATTTCTTTAGTTAGATCTCATGTTATATTTAGTTATGATATTTTTTTTTTAGTTATAACTCACAAATTTAAAATTATGTCATTTTTCTTACACACATTTTGAAGGTGTGCAGTTCCATTCTTTTATAACTGCATTATAAGAATTTGTAATCAATATTTTTTGTAAGATGGGTTCTTTCTAACTACTACCGACATCATAACAATAATTCAAAATGGTCTATATGATGTATTCTTTCATAACTACATTATAAGAATTTATAATCATAGATTATATTTATAATCATTCTTTCATAACTACATTATAAGAAATTGAATGTTGTCATAGATCATATCTACATAAACGTAACGTAACGTGACACTTATGATCTATGGCAACATTCAATTTCCTTACCATAGATCATATTTATATGAAACGTAACGTGACACCAATATAAGCCAGCAATATTTTCACATTCAATTTAAAAAAATAAAAACTCATTAAGTTTGCGAAACGTAACGTGACACGTTACGTTACGTTTATGTAGGTGTCACGTTACATTACGTTTATATAGGTGTCACGTTACGTTACGTATATATAGGTGTCACGTTGCGTTACGTTTATGTAAGTGTCACGTCACGTTATGTTTATGTAGGATCTTGTGAAATACATTCTTATTTAAATAAGACTTGAGACTCTATAAGAAATTACACAGGACTTAACCTAACACAAGTGTTTGAAAAAGGATTTATAAATAAGTCTCCCTATATATATATTATTAAAATAAAATGAAAAAGATTAAAATAATTTTTTAATTTTTTATTAAAAATGAGAGAGAGAGAGAGAGAGAGAGAGAGAGAGTTAGAGTTGTGAGTGTGCGCGTTAGTGAGAGATGGACGAAGAGAGAGAGTGAGGGTGTTTTGAAATTTTTGAAAATTTTGAGGGTGTCAGAATTCTGTGTTTGTGTGAGGGTGTTTTGAAATTTTTTTGTTTAAAGAAACAAATCTGAGCCACTCATCTTCTTGCAGGTAACGTGGCCCCATTTAGGCCATCCTCCGCAAAGGCCACTGGAGAGAGGGACTGGACAGAATCCGGACTCTGTCAGTATATATGGTGTCAAAGATGAGAAGTAATAGAGTAGCTCCGACTTATTTTTTTCAAGATAAATTATAAATAAATTTTTGAGATTTGTTTAAGATAAGATTTGTCTTTTATAATTTTGAAAATTATATTACGTTTTTTGAAATTTGTAATTTTATAATAAATGATTATTTTTGTTAATAAATTATTAAGTTAATTAATAATTTTTAATGATGTCAGAAATTTACTTCAATTAATAATTTAAGTAATTTTATCATTGTATAGGAGAACAATCAGAAATTTTATTTTTTTAGTTAATTTTGTTAAATAAGAAATTCTAATAAGGGGTGTTTGTAATTTTTCAAATCACATGATATAATACGTATTTTAAGTAAATCTCAAAAAATATATTTATAATTTGTGTGGTTTTGGTTCACTCTTTACAATCTATCGAGTAAATTATTTATGTAATAAATCAAGTTGATTGTATATTAAAAATTATTTGATAGTATCACATTTATAAACGAGGAAATACCATTTTTCTCCCAAACTAAGGGATTTTTTTTTTTTTTTTAAAAGTTACTGTTATTAAAATTTTATAAGATAAGTGAAATAAATATTTTCATAGTAATTGGGGTTCTTTAACATTTTTACAGAGAAAATTTGACACGATAAATTTTCCCTTGACACAGATAAGTTTCACCCCAACATTAAGAAATTTCAAATTTCACAGAAAAATTTCGAAATTTCTTTCGTATGATCACAGAAAAATTTCATCAAGGAACCTTAGCTAATAAAAAAAACCATATTTGATCTCTTATACTATCCAAACTTGGAGGGGGTTGTTCACTAATTTTCCTCCCAAACTATTACGCAATTTTCAATTTGGTACCCAGACTGCATATTATTTTAATTTACCCCCAAACTTTTTAAAATTTGATTAATTTACCCCTATCGTCTGTTTCCGTCTACAATCAAATAGAATTTGTTGACGTAAAACCAAACTTCATTCGGAATTTCATTTTACCATCCAAACTATGCCTTAAGAATCAATTAGTCCCCCAAATATATAAAAAAAATTTAAAAATAAATTAAATTTAAATATTTAATAAATTATCTCAATAATGAAAAAAATTAAATTTTAAATAATATACTTTGTAAAAAAATAATAAAAAATATAAAAATGCTCATTTAGAATTTGTCTCTTGAAGTCTCAAATTATAAAACATGGGTATTTCGACAAACATACTGTACCTATACCGGGTACTTACTAGCGTATGGTATTTCGTATGGTATTTATACATACATATCGGATACACAAAACACGTACTTATTTTTTTTTTTCCTTAATTTTTGGCGTACCAAGATGTACCTAGTATATACTCGAGTTGTGTCGTACCTAAGTCGAAACAATATTTTCTTCTACTATAAAGATAAAATTTCGTTTACAAGATTTCTTTTTCATTTTTAGTTTTATCCTTAGCATGATTTTAAAATTAAACAATAGTTTGTAAGTTATTTAATATAATGACATTTAATTTTGTTTTATCTTATACATGTGCTTTTGGTATTAAATATTAATTTTATGTTGGATCTTAACAAATTAAACTATTTAATCAATTTTTACATTACTTCAAATTAAAAATAAATATTATTTTACAAACATAACAAGCCATACTTGTATCTCACTTCTTTTTTTTTTTTTTGGATTTTACTGTACCGACACACTTGTATTGTACTATTACCAGTATTCATAATTGTGCCTGTGTTTCATAGGTCTTATATTACTTCGAGTCGATCCTAGAGAAAGTAATTGAGTAGAAAATTTCTTGACTATTCTGTGTGTGGACGCGTGCACAATTATAAATAGTTTAGTCTCCAAATTAATTTTAATACAATTGATCAACTAATAGTAATTTCAAAATTGAGTGGGAAAAGAAAATTAAAATTCAATTACTGTCTAAAGAATACTCAATAGGATTAATACTCAATTTTTATATTTAAAATTAAATTTTTTTTTTCATTTTTGAGATAAAAAATTATAATTAAATATTTAAATTAAATTAAATTAATTTTTTTATATTTGGGGGGTAATTGATTTTTAAGATATAGTTTGGGAGGCAAAATGAAGTTCCAAAGGAAGTTTGGTACCATGTCAGCAAGTTTTGTTTGATTGTAGACGAAAACAAACAGCGGAGGGTGAATTGATCAAATTTTAAAAAGTTTGAGGGACAAATTAAAATAATACGAAGTTTGGGTGCTTAATTGAAAATTGAATAATAATTTAGGAGACAAATGACATTTCCTCTTTATAAACTGATCATAAGACTACCAAAATCGAACCAATTTAATTTTTTTTTAAAAAATGATTTACTAATAAGATCTTACAAATTATACATTCTAAAAACAATAAATTCAGAATAAGCACACACTGACCCATATTAAAAATCCTAAGGATGCAACTTGGACTGGTTCAGTTGGGTTGGGAGGTAGTTTAAACCCAGCTTAAGTTGTGCTAAGACCTGCCCAGGCCCGTGCCAAGCCCAAATTGTAACCCGATGTTACATACCTAAGCCCGACCCGAATTAAAACCGAATTGTCCGAGTTGCTTGAATATTAAATGAATTTTAGTTTTTTTTTTGGCACCTACATTATTAAATTATTAAAATTTAACTCTATTTACATTTTTTTTATATACAAAATCATTAATACCATCAAAATAAATAATTCATATAATATAAGAGAGAGATGCTGCTATAGTAGTCTTTACAATTTATGAGTGAAAAAAAAATATAAAATTTTATGTTATTTGTATATTTAATATGATTTAATAATCTAAATTACTTTAATATCATATAATAACTAATAATTTATATGTTTATTTAATATTTTTATATATCCATATATGTATAATTTGAGTTTCGGGTTGCTCGGGTTATTTGACATCTTTGTCCAAGCCCGTCCAAATTTAATTCGGGCTTCTAAATTTTTATCCAAGTCTATACCAAATTTAAAAATATCTTATCTAAACCTTAAAAAAATTCAAATTAAATTCAAATTGCTCAAATTAAACCCATCCAAATTGCACCCCTATTAAATCCTGTAGTCTGATTTGTTTGATTGAAGGTAGCTTGGTCCGTTGCAATAAAACAAGAAAAATGCTTGGGACCTCTAATTAGAGGTACCACTAATGATGTGGCAGTGGGTCCCACCACTGCCACAACCAATCCTGTGTTTTGATTTTTTTTTTTTTTCCTTTTCCACCTCATTAGAGGTGTGTTTAGAGGTGTGTTTTTAGAGGTCTCTAGCATTGTTGATAAAACAATCAAAAGGTTTTGTTGCCTTACAGCTGAAAATGGTTAGGTGTGTTTTATTTGTATCTCACCAACTTTGGGACCCTTGAGGTCGGTCATTTTAATATTGGAGTGAATGAAAGAAATTGAGGTTGTGACAGGGGATAAGCTACACTCTATATCTCATTTTTTAATATTTTTTAAGGATGTTATATATAAATTTTAATTTATAAATTTATATTTTATTAAGTCTTAATTAAGTTTTTTTTGAATTTTCAAGTTGCATTAAAATTTTAATAGTCAAAATTATCTTTTAAATAATGATTGTTCAATTATATATAAAGGAACATGATAATTTGATATTTATTTTGATTTTTAAAATTTTAAAATATCAACTTTCAAATTAAAAAAAATTCAAAAGAATAATTATGTGCAATTTTTTTAAAAATAATAAAAAAAAAACTGAATTATTTTTTTGTGTGTAAAGCTGAAGATTTTGTGCCTATAAGGGAGCATGGTGATGGAACATTGATGTGCAAAAAAAAAAAAAAAAAAAAAAAAAACTGTAAAAAAGAAAAAACTGATAATGTTCTCAGTTTTAAAACTGAAAAAAATGAAAGCTTCTCGGTTTTATTGGATAGTTGAATCAAACAAATAAGTAAAAGGGCAAAAAAGTTTAATCTTATGACTTGTTTTTTTTTTTATCAGTTAGTAAAACATTTATCTGGAACATTACTATACAAAATGGATAATATTCTTAGTTTTAAATTTTTTTAAAAAAAATGATAATATTCGAAGTTTTACTAAGTAGGACTTATCGGTTAAAAAATCTTAGATAGGACCTGAGCTACCGTAATATTTGTAAATAGCACTTTTAGATAATTAACTCTTCTTTTTGTAGGTTTTAATTTGAACTCGAACTGATAATTCAAACCATCTATCTCGTAGGCCTTACAATAAAAATTAGCTTGAACTCTTCTTTTTGTAGGTTTAACTTGAACTCTTCTTTTTGTAGGTTTTAAATGTCATCTATGAAAAAAATTAGCTTCATAAAAAAATTGTAAATACAAAAATAAATCGCATTTTATTTTATAAAATGAATAGTAATTATAATTAAATTTAAACCATCCATTTTATAAAACAAAATACAATTTGTTTCCATATTTATAATTGTCTGATGAAGCTAATTTTTTACATGGATGACCTTCATTTTTAGGCCTACGAGATAGACGATTCGGATTATCAATGCGGGTTCGAATTAAAACCCATAAAAAGAATATAAAAAAGTACAAAAAGACAAGATATAAAAGAGAGTTTATCCCTTCAAATGCCTGGTTCCATTCCGTAGGTTCACAGTTGGCTTCTAAAATTATCTATTTACTAATGCTTTTTTTGGTACAGTGGTGGGGATAAGGGAATGGAATCTTATTGATCACAAAGTTGTTAGTGTTGTAAACAATTCGAATTGAGCTAAGTTTTACAGAGTTGGAGCTTGACTCATTTATTTATTGAGCTCAGAAATTCAACTCAAGTTCAACTGAACTTGTTAATATTAATCAAGTTTAAATTTGGCTTGAAACTCAATAAAACCTCTTTTTTTGCCCTGTGTTTGATTTTTGTTGGGTTAATGTGTCAAAAAGTTTTATCTTTAGTTTAAAATACCAAGTGTATAAAAAAGTTCTCCATAAAACGAACTTATACCAAATAAAATTATTCATAAAATTATCTGATTTTTAAGTAAATTTAATTTCTCGAATTTACATAAATTATATGGCATTATTGTAATTTTTCACTAGATTAACTCCAAATAGTAGAAAACAATTCATTATCTCCAATTAAAAAAATTATATTAGCCTTAAATTCTTGTTTTACATACTTCTTAATCAGGTGGATGTGACTACATAAAAAATTAAGTATAATTATTCAGTAATTTCGAAATATAGACATATAGTATTCTATAATATTATGATTAGTGAAGAATGTGAGTAGGTTGGGTATTGCGTTGGGTGATTGGGAAACATGATGGATATATTGAATAATGAGTGATTAAGGAGTACGGACATGTGATAATCCAAGATCATTTTATAATTTCCCAAAAAGTAAAAAATGTCTTGACACACTTTAATAGAAATAACATAAAAATGTATAAATAATTACATAAAAATTAAAAAATATCATGAAACACCTTAATAGAAATAACATAAAAATGTATAAATTATTCTTCATTAAATGGTTTGCTAGTGCCAACTATGGCGTTATACGGGTTCGGTACAAACCTGATCTATTTATTGTTCTTATTACTAACTCGTGTCATATTTAAATTTGTGTCAAAAAATAATTAATCCTAACTTGCAAACTTCGTGTACTATTGTGTAAAAAAATTTCACCTTTAATTCACATAATAAACCCCACATATACATCTAAGATCCACCAAATATAGAAAGGGGGACAATTTCACTTGATTTTTTTGTTCTTACCTATGAAGATACACAAAACAAATCACTCTGTTTGGTTTTCATTTTTAGAATTTTCTTTTTTAAATTTTTTTTCATTTTTGTTTTTCATATTTTTTTTTATTTTTATTGAATTTTTAAAATATTTAAAGCATTTTTAAAAATTGTTTTTAGACACATCTAAAATAAATATGCTTAAAAAGTATAATATTTGTGAAAAAATCTTTAAAATATTCATTAAATACTAAAAATACAAAAAAAAAAAAATTGAAAATTTAGTACATTTTTTGTATTTTTGTAAATTTATTAAGTTTTTAAAAATATTTTTTCACAAATATTTTATTATTTAGATACATCTAAGTGAGGTTCATATAAAAATGTAAAAAAAACTGTTTCAAAATTTTAAAATATTCACTAAAAATAAAAAAAATAGGAAAAAAAAAAAATTCAATTTTCAGAAAATTGAATTTAGAAAATTAAAACCAAACGCACTAAAAGATTTTTGAAATTAAAGTGATATTTTACTTTTTTTATTTAATGATAAATGATTTGATGACATTTTAATTTTTCGACTTCTTTTTATCACGTTGCCAAACGCCCATTTTATAAGACAAATTCATCTACTGGTTCCATTATCTCAGAAATTCATCCATTGTGTTACAATATCTAACAGAGAGAAAGAGAATATTATATTATGTGTATATTCAATATTGTGTTGAATAATTATGTAACAATATATACAAGACTCTTTTATATAGGAGATGAGAAACCTAAGTATGGTAATCCGAAGTATGTTAATGAATATAATATGATATATATGATAGATGAAATATATAGCTACTATATTTAACACCCTACCTCAAACTCAAGTAGGGATACTAACTTGAGTTTGGAGAGAGAAACTAAAATATGAAATAAAACTAAAAATAAAATAAAACATCGATAGATCCGAGGCAAATAGATTGCAAAGTTCGAATAGGAGCACAGGGGCGCGTGAGACAGATTAGAGGCAGGAGCTAATGCTGGAAGACAGTTTATGGTTATGGTAGACTATTGTAGGAAAAGGGCCGGAGCTAATAGAGTTAATGCTGGGAGATAGTTTATGGTCATGTCGGACTGTTGTTATAACAACCCTCATTTTGCCTTAGTCATAGTCATGAGAATTTACATGATTTTGGTTTCTTAAGCTTGCATCTTGTGAACTTTAATATTTTGTCTAAGTATGGGAGCATGTCTTGTTTTGTGTTGTTGTGTTTTGTCTAAGTATAAGATCCATGCTTTGTTCCTTACTTTGTGTATTGAACCTAGGCCATCTATCTTTGCTACCTCATACCTAGGCCACACAACCTCTTACGCCTAGGCCATTGAGTGTCATCACCTAGGATTATCTTGGAACCATCTTAGTTGACCTCTACCTTCACCCTTGCACCTTGGTTGAGGTGTGCATTAGCTAGAGTGAGATATGTATCACCTGGGCCGAGATGTGCATCACCTAGGCATCTGAGATCTTTGATCCTTGAACCTTGCAACCTTGTTGTGCACCTTAGCCAACACCTAGCAATCTTGTTCCTTAACTTGTGCAACCTAGGCTGAGGTGTGTCATCCCTAGGCCAAGTGTTACCCTTCTTAGCCGAGATTAAGAAGACCTCACTTATCCATCACTTGTCTGAAGCATATGTTTTGATCCAGGATCCTTGCCTTGTCAGAGTGCCCATGCCACCTTACTTGTTATGTACACTTTGACTTACTCTTGTCTTTTCATTCTAGCACCTTTTTGAGGAGATTGATCAGATAATGCCACGTGTCCCAGTAGTGGGTTTAAGTCAGTTAGCAGTTGAGAAACCCATATCATTTGCTATATCTTTGTCTTGTAGAGAGAGAAGCTCTAGGAAGAAGAAGAAGAAGAAGTTCTTAGAGTGAGAGAACTAGATTTCCAAGCTTGATTTGCAGACCTTGAACCATTTGGATTTGTGTTTTGAGGTTAGATTCTTGATCTACTTTTGTTGTTCATATAATAATTTGATCACATTGCATGATCTAGCATGATTCATGAGCTATGCATTGATTTAAAGTTTTGTTTTAAAAAGAAAAATGATGTTCTTATGTTTTTGAAGAAAAAAGTTTGTTTTGATCCAAAAGTTGGTATCAAGTTCCATGTTTTTGTGTTTGTTTTCTTGAAATCTTCAAGTATGGGTACCCAGGTCTATGTTTTTGAACTCATATCATGAAATCTCAGATTTTGAATAAGAAGTTTTGATTTTAGCATTCATGTTCTTCATATATATGTTCTTCATATTCTTCAAGAGGAAACCTAGATTTCCAAACTTTATTTCTCTAAGTGTGGTCACCGAGACCCACTCTTGTCCAGACCTCACACCTAGGCCAAGTATTGCATCTCACCTTGGCTTACCTTGCATGATCACTTGCACCTTAGTCAACCTTGCATGAACACGTTGGCCGACCACTGCACATCTAGGCCGACCATAACACATCCTTGCCGACACCTTGTAGCATCTCGGCAAGTAGCCCCACATCTAGGCCAAGTAGGCCATACCTCGGCCAAGGCCTCCTGAGTTCACCCAGCTAGGCCATTTCGGTCCAGCTCATCTTTGTGCATCCATTCTGAGACCTAGTTTGAACCCATCATGCTTTTCCAATAAGAAAAACATTGATTTAACCCCCAGCACATCTTTTTCTTTGTCTTGACTTGGTTTTGGAAAGAAATGTCGAGATCTATTTCACTCATTTGAAGCTTGTTTTGAGAGTGCATTTCATGACCATCTTTGAGTATATCTTTTTACCTTCTTAACGTGTATTCAATGGAATTACTATGTACTTGTAGGCCTTGGATTCTTGCCTTAATCCCCTCGACTAAAGAGCTATAGTGAGTGGTATTTTTGATAAAGTTATGTTATAATGTGTTCATAAAAGCTATGCTTTGTTTTGAAAAAGTATTTAATCAAGTATGAATGATTATCCCTTACTTTTGTATTAAGTATTATGTTTGTTTTGATGACATTCTTGAAAGGTCCTTCTGTGCTAGGGGACTTTAATGCAACTAGCACCTTTATTTGAGATATCTTCTTTGCCACCTACGGGTGGGTTTGTCTAATCGATTTTGGGTCAGTTATTCCTTTGTTTTGTCAATGAATGTCATCTTTTGTATTATGTAGATTTTAGTAAACATCCCTTGAAGTTTTGAAAGCCTTTGATTGATGAACTTAGTCATCCCTTATTTTGTTACAAGCTATGATATGTATTGTTTTGATAAAATCTCGAATATCATTCATTCAAACCTTTATTACTTATATTATTCACTGAGTTTTCAGCTCACCCCTCTTCCTTATATATATGTAGGTGATGATCAAGATAGTGATGTCACCTAAGCTTTATTTGGAAGATGTTTTGGTTTATGTTTTGTAGCATCTTGAACATTATGCTTTTTAGCTTTGTAAATCATTTGCCTTGCATGTTTGGGCTTGAGAAGCCTTTTGATCAATATGTAATATTAACTTCATTTTATTTTTATATTCAAGTTGTAAAACCATGTTAATATGTATGTCATTTCATTTAATCTATGCACAACTCGTATGGACTAATTAGATTTAAATTTATTGCTTCCGCATATGTATGCCCCATATGTATATTTTGTTTGTGTGAATCTTTGTAAGTTGGCCTTCGATAATCTTGGATTACTGGCCATCATGGCATCATTCTATTACCGGCGGAATGGGGTCGTGATAATTTTAGAAGAACAACTGTTGAACCAGCAAAACGTGGCATATATGTAACTTCTGATGTGGTACTGAATAGTGATGGCAACAGTTGAATCATGTGCACGGAAGGGCGGTGGCTTGGAAAGGAACCATGCGCGCCAAGGGGACATCTTAGAGAGTGCGCTAAGGGAGGCGGCTTAGGGAGTGTACCAAGGAACGACTTGGGTGGTTCGCACACCATGCTCACCATAATATATGTATAATTCCCTCCTCAAAATCAACTAGGATTGAAGATAGAAACCTATTTGAGATTGAAGCAGAGGGAAATACAGAGTGGAGCGGAACGGAGAGACCATGTCAAAAAAAATAATAATAAGAAGAATAATATTGGGTACAACTTTTCTTTTCTTTTTTTTTTTTTTTTTTTTTTGCGTGATGTAGGCTGTGAAAAAAAAAGTTGGTGGAAAAGTACAAAAGAAGAAAAGAAAAATAAACAAAAAAATAAAAAATAAAAAATAAAAAATATGTCAAGACTTTGAAAAAGGGACTTGGGGTGGAGTTTTGAATAATAATAATAATAATAATAATAATAATAATAATAATAATAATAATAATAAAAGAGAAAATTGCATGGGTGTATGGAAAAAAGAGAAAAGTGAGAGAGTAAAAATAAAAAAATAAAAATAAATAAAAATCAAGAATTGGTTTGAAAATAGAGCAAGAGAAAAGAAAAGGAAAAAAAAAAAAACTATGCCCTAGAGAGAGCTAAAAGCCGAGGCAACAGTGGAGAAAGCTATGAAGACCGATAGTTGATAGAGGAGGAGGTGGTTGCCGAGAGTGGAGTCAGCAGAAAAGAAGACAAAGGCTAAAAAGAAGCTAGTGATTTAAGGTAATGATTGGAGAGTTTTATCACCGAAAGAAAAATACGACAACGAAATAGATTAAGATCTAGCAGGCGGCCAAGGCAAGGCTCCTGCCCACCGGTGAAGCGAAATTATTAAGTACTTAACCTAACTCTGATATCATGTTACAATATCTAAAAGAAAGAGAAAGAGAAATAGAATATTATATTATGTGTATATTCAATATTGTGTTGAATAATTATGGTAATAAAAATAATATGATATGTATGATAAATAGAACATATAACTACTATGTTTAACACATTGGATGCACTTAAAGTCACAAAATATAACAAAAGCTAATTTTTTTACAAAATGACCATTGTTGATACCATTCATCATAATAAAAATGTAATACATGGATGGAACGATGAAATGCCATAAACATAAGTGATTTGTAGAAATATAAGAACGAGACAATCACTGTAAATGTATTTTGATATAGTTTATATCTTCAAAAATATGATCCTCTCATATTGATTCCAAAAACGTCCCACAAATTTATCATTTTTTACGACATTTAAGAATAATAATAATAAAAAAATGTGTGTTAGCTATACAAATTGATGAAATGCATGCCATGAACACTTTCAGTTGAAGGTATTTGCTTTTACAAGAAGTAATGAGCAATGGTTTACTGATCTACTATACTATTTATAGCCATCTTGTGTTAAAACTAATAATAACGATGTCGAACTAGACACGATCAAGATAACTTATCATAAAAGTACAAATTACAAAAAAAAAAAAAAAAAAAAAAAACAACAACAACAAATAAAGAAATCGGCTAATTTCACCAATGGTCCACCTAATTTCTTTCTAGTTTTAGTTTGGTCCCTGCTATTTGTTTTTTTAATTTTTCATTTTATGTCAAATTAGTTCAATAATTAACAACAGTTACATTTTTTTATAGAAAGCGGTCATGTGCCATGTGTGTTGCACGTGACAAGTTTTATAGATAATTTTACACATTAAAGGACATGCAATCAAATTATTATTAGATCAAAAGAGAAGAACAAAGAAAGCAGAGGATGAAGACCAACCATTCCAAACCAACTGCTCCATCTTGTTAAAAAAAAATAAGGTTGGTAAGGTACAAACAAAGTAAACCCACAAATAATAAGAACAAATTTCAGTGCATAGTGACGGGGGAAACTTGCTCTATATGAAGATTGCTTTATCTATTGAAAATTTTCTTGTCATATATATTTCTCAGGCCCTTTCTAATAGGGGGAGTTTACGATCTTGATTTCCAAATCCTTAACTTTACAAAACTCCTTGAAAAACACTTCTTAATGCCTTTATTTTGAAACTCATACTTTGAAAACTTTTAATATATTTGTCATCATAAAAAATGGGAGATTGTTAGCCCCAAGGTTATTCAAATTTAAATTCTTATTGATTTTGATTTTTGACAAATATTTTGAACTCATTTTATTATTTAAAGTTTTCAAAATAAAACTATTCAATTGTGCTTCAATGTTTCTAAAAGACATATACTTCTAAAGTGTTCTTTTCCAACGATTTTTAGTCCCTCAAAACATGAAATTAGCACATGTATGCAAAACACTATCTATGCTTGACACCAAAATAGCAAGGGTCGACACCAGAATGAAGTTCACAATACCTAAGTGTTCCAGCAGCAAGGGTCGACGTCAAGACAGTAAGGGTCGACATAAAATTTCAGAACTCATTCTAGCTGCAAGGGTTGACACCAAGACAGCAAGGGTCGACACTAAATTTCAGAACTCATTCCAGCTGCAAGGGTGGGCACCAAAATAGCAAAGGGTCGATACTAAATTTCAAAACACAATCCAGCAGCAAGAGTCGACACCAACATTGACAAGGGTCGACACTAAAACTCAGCAAACAAAGTTCAGACTTCCAGTAAACAAAAGGGTCAACATCCAATTACAAAAGGGCAGACACTTGGAATACCTGGAAATCAACTCAGAGAAGAAAAGAGAGAAAAGAGTCGACACCCAATCTGCAGGGGTCGACATCCTTAAAATCTGGGTTTCAAAATTTAGCTTCCAAATCAGATTTAGACTGACACAACTCATTTCTCAACCATTTTTTCTGATCTATGTGCAGAATATGTCATCATTTCTGATCCCTAAGTAGATTTTCTAACACTATATCTTCTACCAAGAGTTGACTTATGAAGATGAGCATTTAATGAAAAGCTTGTGCATTTAATGAAGCTCCTCTCCTAAAGACTTGATTGAAGTCTGTATACACCCACGCTCTGATCAATGCAGCTGGAAGATATCCTTCATGATTTGCTCCAACGGCTAAAAGATTCAAATTTGCTTCCCTCCACCAGCTAGAACCCATTATTGCTATAAAGAAGAAGATCTCCATGTTCGAAATATATAACTCTTCAACACAAGAACACTAGAGCATTCAAGAGCTTTTAATATACTTTCTTGAACTTCCATTTTCAAATCTGAGTCAGTCTTAAATTCCCTCTTGCTTACATTTTCATATCCATCTTTTGCGAGAGAAAATTTGTAAAATAGGTCAGTTGTTCCTCTAATTCTTATTCCTATTTTCTGAGAGAAACACTTCTAAAGTGAGGCATTTTAGTTGAGAGGTCCTTAACAGATAGAAGTAAGTCCTTCGTAAAAATCCACAAGCTAGGTGAAGCTTGGTGGTGCATTGATTCATAGTGAAGAAATTCTTAAGGAGGTATCTTGAGGAGTAGATATAGGCTGGTGAGCCGAACCACTATAAATCTTTGTATTTGAGATCTTCTTTCCTTTTCCTTTATTTTCTGTGTATTAATTGATTATCTGTTGCATTTGCTCATTTAGTCATTTGAAATCTTTTTCTGCTCATATTTTTTGATTACCCAATTCACCCCTCCTGGGTTGCCTTCCTATGTAACAAACACCTTTGCCTGCCAACAACTACTTTTCTTCAGTTGAAGAGATCTCATAGCATCAGTTTGGAAAATAAAGTTATCCACTGATAGGGATAGCCACGGGACGGGTTGGGACGAGTTTGTTATCCCCTACGCCTACCTCGTATCATATCACAATGGGGTAAATTGGGTTAATGGTGTGATCGGATCGCGAGCGGAGGACAGATGCAAGTTAGTTTTATTACTTTAAAAATAGAAATACGAATAAAAATTATAAATAAAATATGGATAGTGAATTATAATTATGAAAGTCAAAAAATATAAGATGAGAAATAAATGAGTGAAAAATGAATACTAAGTGTAATTTTTAGTGTTTTAATTCTATCATATTAAAATAAAACTAAACGATAGGGGAAACCCGTATGGGGTGGAGCGGGGAATGCGGGGCAGAGTGGAGCAGGAGAAAATGGTCTTCCCTATCCACCGAAAAGCAATGATATTCAACTTTTGATTACACCAAAAAAATTATTTTGATTTTAATTTGATCAACAATCTCCTCCCAACAGCTGTCAACTCCTATAAACACCCGGTAATTTCTTTCATTTTTTTTTGTTTTGTTTTGTTTTTTGTTTTTTTTGTTGAGAATATGGGAAATATTTATATTAATAAACAACAACATACATTAACAAGACCCCAAAGGGCTATCCCAACCAAAAAGCAAATCTGCCAAAAAAAAAAAAAAAAAAAACCAACAAAAAACAAATCCGCCAACAAAAACCCAGCTATGAGCTAGGAAAAACTACCGATCTTCTCAAAGATATAGTCTGGAAAGCAAGATCTGCTTGAAAGTCTACCATCCTCGTCAACGTTGTCCTTGTCGCTATTGCCTAACTCCGCCACCACCATCGTCGAAATTCGGACACCACCAAAAACTAGAGTTGAGAAGGAAGTACACCCACAATTGCATGAGAGAAGGCTTAAGAAATGAGGGAACCATTGTGGGTGATGAAAATTCAAAAATCTATGCAAAAATCGGAGGAAAAAACTTTGAAAACCCCTATTTCAGACATAAAAAACCCAGATCTATACTCTAAGACCGCAAATATATACTCTAGGAGTGTAAATCTACACTTTAAAAGTGTAAAGGGGGTCGCTGGAGTGTCGTCGATATACTGTTGGAGCACCACCGAAAATCACCTAGAGAGAAAAGCTCTGCTCTCTCTTGTGCCTTTTCTCTAGAACTCTTGATAATTACTATATATCCGAAAGATCAACATGATTGCAAAAAATAAAGACTCACAAGAAATTAAATTATTAATTGATAGATTCGACTCTTAATTTGACATTAAATTAAGTAGGTTTACTTAATTAAAACATTTTGTAGTTTAATTTTTCATTTTGTGTCAAAATAAGTGAATTTCATTTCAAATTGTAAGCAAAAGGTTTTATTTATTTATTTATTTTGACATGTTTATATCATTTGATATCACATTTATAAATCTCATTAATTTTTACTTGGGCTTAGGGTTGACTTTTTTTTTGTTTGTTATTTTTTAATTTTTTTAATGATTTTTTTTATAGTTAATACGTTATAATGTGACATTTGACTATTATAGTTGATGATAAATGGATGGATTGGTGACTTTTATAGCTAGTGTGGATATAAGTGTTGGGATGGAATGAAGGACTTATGGAAATATTTGAGTGTTTTGAATAAAAATGATAAATGTTACATTATATATGTATGTATAATGTTGAGTATGATAATTGAAACATTTTAAGATATTGATTCGTGATTATGTTTCAATTTTAAACAGTGAATATCAATCCCAATCAAACAATCAATAACAAATCGGCACAATAATTTAGCGTGAAAAAAATCACAATTGGAGCACCTCTAATTGTGATAAAAAAAAAACTATGGGTCAAAGCCACAAAATAATCTACTAAGAAGATAAAAAGGAATTATACACAAGTTATAACATTTCTTGCTTAGACCCGGCCCATTGTATGTTTTGGATCCAAGTTTCGTTGTCTTTTATAGTTATCCATGTATTTTTCCCCTTATATCTCTTTCAGTTTGTTTTTGGGTTGTGTTGATTGCGTTTGGAATAGGTTGGTAGCTTGTTTTTCAAACTTTTGTTGTCCAGATTTTTGTTCCTTCGCTCGAGCGAAACTTCTTGTGCTTGAGCGGTCTTTGTAAACATCCAGTATTTTTGTAGGTCTGCAAAATTACTGGGAGTTTGTATTCTTCGCTCGAGCGAAACTTCTTGTGCTCAAGCGACGACCTTTGCTTGCAAAACTACTGGGAGTGTGTATTCTACGCTCGAGCAAAGCTCTTTGCACTCGAGCAGAACTACTTATTGTGTCTGGTCGCTCGAGCGACAACTCTTGCACTCAAGCAAACTGTGCGTATATCAGTTCGTAAACAGGCCATTTTACATCATTTTTTTCACCTCTCGCTCTGTAAAACATTTGGTAACCCTAAGTTGAGACCCTTTCTCTCTGAAACTCACATTCTCGCTACAAATACACCAAGATCTAGTGATTTCTTCACCCTACTCTCTTTGTCAAAAAGGTAGAGCTCACCTAGAGCTTCGTTTTCATTTGATTAAAGTTGGGTTTCAGCTTTATCCGAGTTTCATCAGTGCTTATCTTGTCTTCTAGCTTTGAGGTAGGGATTCTCTATACTCTTTTATGATTTTTAACTTAGCTATTTGTCTTTATAAAACCATCTCATGATTTTGGAGGATTTTAAACAAACCTAGGGTTTTGGTTTAAAATCAAAAGAGAGATTTTTAAATGGAGGTATTGAAAATGGTTGGGGGAGTGGAAATAAGGTTAAGTTGTTATAAAATTATTGATTTAGATGCTTGGAATATGTTTTGGAAGAAAAGGGGTTTTTTACCCTAATTGTCTCAAATGTTTATTTTGTATAAATAAACGGAATTGGTGTTAAAAATGTGAAATTGGGTTGGTATTGATAAGGATGGTAGAGTGGGATATGTATTATCACTCATCTCTTGAGATTTGGAAAGTTTACCTTTATGGAATATGAATTATCTGTTTAGAAAATATCTATTTTGGGCTATTAGTACATGATAGCTATGATTGTTGGAGAAATTGCATGTGAATTAGGAGAATTGAAACTATTTTCTCATTCATTTACATTGAACATTATTTCACACTTATACATTAAAGATGTTTATAGTTTTGAGAACAAAGAAGAATTTTGGAAATATGAATTGAAGTGTTAAACTAAGTTGGCTTGACTGTCCAGGGTGAAAGTCCTGAAAACTGCACATATACATAGGTGTCGATCCCGCGGACGAAGTTTTCGTCAAATGGAAATAGTAGTGCTTTCATGGCCTACGTTTACATAGGTCTCGGTTTATGGTTCCCTCCAGACAAAATTTCTGGAAAAGGTTATATTCGTTTTGAAACTCCCAGAGTGTGTGATTCATTGTCCTATTTTCTATTATGATGGAAATAATTTATGAATCAAGATATTAACTTGGCATTGCATAGTTTTGAAAAGAGAGATACAAATGTTTCGGCATGAGCTTTACATATGCATTCCCCTTATAACTTTGTTAGGATTCATATGTTGTGATTGATTATTTCTATTAGGCTTTAGCTCACCCTATGTAGGAAAAACATTTCAGGTGTTGATGATATGCCTCCGCTAAGGTAGTATCTTGGGAGGATTTGTAGCAAGAGTTTCATTTCTTTTGTTGTATTCACTTTGTATAGCCAAGGGCTTTAAATGTATTGGACCTCAAAGTCTACTTTTGTTGTAACCAAGAACAATCTTGGAAAGTTGTAAGCCTTTAGGGCATTTATTATTATCTGTTTACTTTTCACTTTTCTTTAGTTCACAACATATGCTATAGATTCAGGGCTTGGCACTGTGAATGTATGTCGCATATGTTTCCCTTTTTGTAAACTCAAATGGATGTGATGGAAGATAATTACTTTATTGTTGTTGTTGTCATTTATTGATATTGTGGATGGGTTATTGTATTAAATTCGAGGTGTTACAACTTGGTATCAGAGCATACCGGGTTTGAATACTTTAACTACGTAGGAAGTGGTTATTGCTATAATGGGTTTGTCTTGCTTAATGGAGATATTTGTACGTATGGTGTGCTTATATGATAACATGCTTATGTGGTTATATCGGTATGGGATTTAGTTCCTAAGATATCGATTGGGTATACAGGTTTCTAGAAGTCCTATTAGAAGAGCACTTGATCACTGTTATTGTCACGAGCCAAACCCGCTGTAGCACGTCCGCGGGGGGGGACCTCGCGCTACAGTTCGGACTCTCCTTTTTGTTGCGGTTCTCAATCTGAACCAAAGAGTCCAAATCCGGCAAATCGTTTGAGAAAACTGATTTTTGAAAAAGTAGTGCCAAACATGGACTGCTTTGCCAGATTACAGAGTCGCCACCTAAATATTTAAAATGGGAAATTTAGGAAACCCTGACTCGGTGCCGAAGGCCACATGTCCGTCATCACCAAAGTGGTCTTGGCTCGGGAGCTTGGGTACGATCGGGGAAGGTCAGCTATGAGCACCCCCTTTCGCCCGGTCCGAAGACCGGCCTCTACTAACCGTGATATCCGTTTTTGAAAACTTTATGCGTTCTTATTCCGGTTATTAACCTAGAATTACTATGTGATGCGCGCAACACAAAAGTATAGACTAGATCGCCTAACTTGGAAATAAACATTGCATATCCGTTTTGTCTCGAAAAACGTGTTGGATTTTGCTACTCGCAAGTAGGCTAAAATACGGATTTCAATGAGTTGTTCCAACTCAGGCAATCCAACCTCCACCCACAGGCATTCAAACAGTTTATCACACATAAGCATTTAGCCGCATGGCAATCATACTGTCATAGCAAGACATTCACACGCATGTGATATGCTAAAGCATAAATACTTACATCGTACTCCGTGCCCAAAACAATAACTCGGTTAGCAAACATGCATGACCTAGTTCATGTCAAGTGGGCTAATGCAATACAGGCATAGATGCAATCTAGAGTAGGCTCGGCTAACCCTAAACATGGCATGTGGAATGTGCGAGTAGCACGTATTCAATTTGGAATTGAAAATTGCAATGCAGTTTGTATGATGTACCGAGCCCGGTGCATGTAAACAAATGCATGAATGCACGCATGCATTGCATAAGGTATGCTAAAAATAAGTATGCCCTAATCTATTACCATAAGCAGGTAAATAAAAGGGATAGAAAGAAGTGGGGGTTGGAAGACATACACCCACTCACACACACTTATTACAAATTTGCCCTCGCTCGGAGGGACCGAATAATAATATAGACCAAATAAATAATTAACTATTCTAGCTAATTAAATATTACAAATCAACTAAATTAATTAAATAAATTAATTAATCTAATTAAGCAGCAAATGGCCTCGGGATGAGGGTCCAATGCATGCGAGTGCCCGGGACTCGCTCGGAATCGCACTGTCATGCAAGTGTGCCTCTGTTTTCCCTGCTATCCTCCTCAGAAAATTGCCAAAGTCCCAGGAGTGCCTCTCAGGGCATTGGGGAGCACCACCGGCTGGGGCAAAGCACCACCGGCTGAAGGATATGGCCACCGGCATTGAATGAAGCTATCGGCTGCCAATTTACTGCCGGTCGGCACTAAACAGTGCCGGTCGGCACAAAATTCCTGCAGAACCTGCAGACCACAGCAGCAGAGGACAACAAAATGCATGGCAATGTGATTCAAGGCATGTATGCACCAAACACACCTCTTATCATGTTTTAGACTCAAAGGAAGATGTGCCTCGGTTCTCGGACCACCAATCACGCATTTCCATGCATGATGGCCCAAAGAACCGAGAATGCAATTTTGATTTCAAATGCATGCAAACCACATAGGCACAAAAGGGGTACCAAACCTCTATCAAACTCACTTCAAGAGGCTTGGTATGCATGTCAATGTGGTGAAATCCTAAGTATGTCAACTAGGCATGCAATGTGGACAATGTGATACACTTATGCAAGCATGCAAACAAGCATATAAGGCAAGCATGCAAACCAATGAAATGATGGACTTAGACATGAATTAGGCAACTCAAAATGGGCCTAAAATCAGTGGCCAAAGTGCCTAGAAAATGAGACCAAATGCACACACACACATGCAAGTGTTAAGGCTCAAGACTTAGGCATGAATCATGGAAACTCTTAAGCACACTTGAAGAGACCAACATAGCCAACTAGCATGCATTGAAAGCTCTAAAATTCATGTCAAACATGATGCCAAATCATGCAATGAGATATGCCAAACAAAGCATGCAAACGGCCTAAGCTTCAAAGCAAGTCAATAAGGCATTAAACCATGCTTATACAAGGCAAATATGGCATGCACTTAACAACCTAAAACAGAGTTTTAGCATGTCAAATTAGGCCCAAGGGACCACTTAGATGGCATCTAAGAGACATGAATTCAAAGGCATGCAACAAGGCCTAAACATGGAGCATGCAACACAAGCTTAGGAAGCAACAAAGAGGCATGCAATGTAAACATACAAGCACCTCTAGGGAACTGAAATAGCATATGAAATGGTTCCAAACCATCAAAAATAAAGCAAGCAAGGCATGCTACACTTATGCACTTGAGGCTCACAAGCCAAGGATACAAAGGAGCCATATCATGCATGCCAAGATCAACCCAAACGACCTAGGACAGACCTAAAACATGGCAATATAAGCACCAAATCTTCACAAATGCAAGCCTAAAACATGTTAGAAACTAAGGCTAACAAGCTAGTCATGTTAAGGCATCAAAAGGCATTACAAAGCAACTATGCAAAAACATGCAAGGAGTGCTAAAACCAACTTAGGAACATGTTATATCATGGCCATATAAGCATGGAAAACAAGTCAAACATGCTCAACACACACTCAAGTATGAAGCTCCATAAGGAAGCAAAACTTGCCCTTTTCAAGGACATCAAGGAGAGGGGGTGGCCCTCCCCTTTCTAGGACTTTATGGCACCATCTCCACCACTAAAATCCCTCAAGATTTCAGTGGTGGAGAGGCCCAAACACACTAGTCCCGGATCTCTCCAAAATAGTACAAAATAAGGCCTTTTCAAGGCCTAAGGGTGGTCAAACCTACTCAAACCACCAAGCACTCTTAATAAACAATAAAGAGGCTTAAAAAACAGAACTTTTATGTGTTATGGACTAAGCACAAAAAACTGTTTTAAGCTAGACAAAAATGGAGTGCAAAAATGGGGTAAATAAAGTGAGTTTCTTACCCTTGAAGCTTTTCTTTACAAATGTTGAAGTTGTTGGTTCCTTGAGCTCCAAACCAGTCAAGAACTTCAAAAACCAGCCCTTAGAACCTCAGTTGCAAGGAGAAGGTGAAACACTAGGTGTTTGTGTGCAATAGTAAGGCACAAAACACCTAGACACACAAGAGAAGGATAGAGATAGAAGGTGTATGCAACTCAAACCCTAGAAAAACCAGAGCTTCTCTCTCTCTTTTTCTCTCTAACTCTCTAAATTTTGCTAACCCTTGAGCCAAGAGGAGAGCCTTCTCCTTATAGGCAACCAAGACTTACAAACTAAGTCATTCAAGGGCTCATCCCTCCATACACGTGTATGGAGGGGAAACAAGTGCCAGAAAGCTGTCTGAAAATATCTCCAAAAACAGCTGTAAAGTTGTCGGCAGGGCAAAATGGTCATTTTGCCAAAACAAGTGCCGACCGGCACAAAAGAGTGCCGACCGGCACAATATAGTGCCGGTGGCAACACCAGCCAGCCGGTGGCCTCTAGTCAGTGCCGGTGGTGTGTGAGGATGCTTCACAAAGCATTCCCTGCCCCTCCCAGGCAAAGCACAAGTGTTTGGTGCAAAACCAAACACAAAACAGTCAAGTTCGGAGGTCCTGAGGCAAGGCGCGCGAGCTGAGAACTCCGGGAACTCAAACGAACACAAACGTGGATAATCACCGAGCGTCCCAACGGTGACGTCCAAGTCTTGAGGACGGTAAAAAATGGGGTGTCTACAGTTGCCCCTCTTTGACAGAACTCGGAAGTCATAAGAATGACGGGAGTGAATGTCAAAGCCCAGAGACGACCCATTTTTGACAAGGCCGAAGGACTTGGACAAACATGCAAGACAAGCAAGATATGCGCCCGAAGGCAGGGGCAAAATGCAACTGAAAATGCACGAAGCCGAGCATAACTTACGATCATGCAAAGAAAGCTGTAACGAAGCACGCATGCGACAGTTTTAAGCTAGAATACGCCAAACTACACTACAATGCAGAAAGGATGTAAGAGAATTATGCAATTCTCGATATGTCTCACTTGGGGAGATACAATACTTGCGCGGCTCGTCCGGTTTCACCGGCCTCGAATGAACCGTACATACAATATCGTGCCTGAAAAGAAAACAAACTTAACAGGTGCAATATTGTTAGCAACATGCATGACAATGCAATGATGAATGCAAAATGATATGCATTATATACTAGACTACGTATAAACAATGCAAATGATATGCGATGCAATTGAAACAATGCAAACAAAATACCATGCAATTGAATCATGATCCAATCATGAGCGGTTCAAAACCACACAAATGTCAAATAGATTGATGGAAGTAACAAGTCCGTCTACCATAGAAAAGGTGTCGAAGCCCTCAAGGCGCGAGCGCACGCAGAACTATGAGTAATGTAGACAGACATAAGAACAAGTATTGGGTGGAATGACATAAGTGGGGTGACGACCCGCTGGGGAAAGAATGATGATCCTAATGCCGGATGCAACAATTACACTACAATGTAATATGATGGATAGATGATACAATGGATATGGCACGCGGGCCAAACCAAATCTCGCCTAGGAAGGGCATGTACACGTACAAGCCATGTCTAACATAGAAAAGGTGTCGAAGCCCTCAAGGCGCGAGCGCACGCAGAACTATGAGTGTATAGACTTGAAAAGTATGAGCACATACCAGACCAAGCTCAACCTGGAAAGGCGCAAGCCATAGATGGAAGATGATGCAGTGGATGCATGCAACTACAATGCAATGGAAATGGATATTTACAGAAAATGCATGACATACGCACTATACTACAATGATGCATGACAAATGCATGTTCTTTTTTTTTTTTTTTTTTTTTTCGGTTTTGGATTTTTGAAAATGCATGACATATGCAATATTTACAAATGATGCATGAAATGCATGTGTTACAATGGCTATGATTGCAGCTTTCTCTATTCTCCCGACAGGGCGATATACTAGGTTGGTTCAGTATCCAGAATTGAGGCGTAAACACGCCGCCTCAACCTATGGGGCTTCCATACAGATTTCAAGCCGAGGGTACACCCCCTGGGTATTTAAACCAGACTTTAGTCTCGGAAATTCCGAACCTTTGCGTTCTAGGCATAAGCCGTTCAAACTCTAGTTTTCACCGTCCCCATTGGTCTCCTAGGAACTCACTGCAAACACAGATAGGTGGCTTTACCAGACCACGGAAAGTCGTTCGGGCACGACAAACACCGAAGGAATTGCATCTTCAGAGGATTTAAGGTCTCCTAGACCATATGCAATGCATGACAATGCATGTTTTTTTTTGAAATGTGCGGCAACACGCGGCTTTTCGAATGCATGACAATGCAAGAATTGAGGTGTGGTGCACAAGTTAGTGTGATATAATGCATGCCGAATGCGATGAAGTTCATATCTTAACGCATCGAAGCTTTTGCACCTCCCGAGGATTTAAGGTCTCTTGGACCGTGCGTGTTTAAGGTCTCGCCAGACCGGGGGGGGGCAACTGCTACACAACACTTTAAGTGCATGTGATGCAAACGAGACACACACACGGATGCAAACGGGGCGAATGAGACGTGTGTGCCTCAAAAGATGGAAAATGGAGTGCAATGAGGGTGCGCTAAACGGCGCGATGAAATGCATGCCAAATGCAATGAGGGGTGACTTAACACACCGAAGGTCTCACACCTCCCGAAGATTTAAGGTCTCTTGGACCGTGCGTGTTTAAGGTCTCGCCAGACCGGACGGGGCAACGATACAAAGCATAAATGCATGATGGTGCTTGTAATAAAGCACGTGACAATGCAGTCAAGCGGGTTTAAGGTCTCGCCAGACCGCGCGTGTTTTTAGTCCCGCCGGACCTTGCGTGTTTTTTGGTCCCGCCGGACCCGCACGTGTTTTTGGTCCCGCCGGACCTTGCGTGTTTTTTTGGTCCCGCCGGACCCGCGCGTGTTTTTGGTCCCGCCGGACCCTGCGTGGGGCAACTGTGCGAATGTGACACGCATGCCACAAGGGATGCAAAACGAGGCACGCGTACCTCATTGGTGGGAAAATGGAGTGCAAGACGAGGCATACGTGCCTCGAGATGCAATGAAATGCGAAATGAGGCACGCATACCTCATCTGATGGAAAATGAAGTGCAAAACGAGGCATACGTGCCTCGAGATGCAATGAAATGCAAAATGAAACACGTGAGGTAGCACATCTCACGCGAATCAAAGTGAAATGCAAAATGAAACACGTGAGGTAGCACACCTCACGCGAATCACAGATGAAATGCAAAATGAAACACGTGAGGTAGCACACCTCACGCGAATCAAAGATGAAATGCAAAATGAAACACGTGAGGTAGCACACCTCACGCGAATCAAAGATGAAATGCAAAATGAAACACGTGAGGTAGCACACCTCACGCGAATCACAGATGAAATGCAAAATGAAACACGTGAGGTAGCACACCTCACGCGAATCAAAGATGAAATGCAAAATGAAACACGTGAGGTAGCACACCTCACGCGAATCAAAGATGAAATGCAAAATGAAACACGTGAGGTAGCACACCTCACGCGAATCACAGATGAAATGCAAAATGAAACACGTGAGGTAGCACACCTCACGCGAATCAAAGATGAAATGCAAAATGAAACACGTGAGGTAGCACACCTCACGCGAATCAAAGACGAAATGCAAAATGAAACACGTGAGGTAGCACACCTCACGCGAATGAAAGATGAAATGCAAAATGAGGCACGCATACCTCGAAATGCAATGAAATGCAAGATGAGGCACGCATACCTCATTGGATGGAAAATAAAATGCAAAACGAGGCACGCGTACCTCGAAATGCAATGAAACGCAAGATGAGGCACGCATACCTCATCGGATGGAAAACGGAATGCAAAACGAGGCACGCGTACCTCAACATCCGATGAAATGCAAGATGAGGCACGCATACCTCCTGATGCAATGAAATGCAAGATGAGGCACGCATACCTCGAAATGCAATGAAATGCAAGATGAGGCACGCATACCTCATCGGATGGAAAATGATGCAAGCCGCAAGGGACGTGCGAAACGGAGCGAGGCGGCGCACCGGAAAGCGTGGTGAATGCGTGCAACACTCACGGGGCAACTTCTAAATCTTATGAAAGACAAAAGGATACAAAAGGATACAAACTTTGCTCGAATTTGAGTGTTACGCACAGTAAACACGGTCCGAAGTCAAAACGGAGGCCGGTTGAGCATCGGAGATGCACCTTCTTGCACTTTATTGATCTATGGAGACCCAAGACCCCTCATCTTGCCTAAAAACATCCTTGGGAACACCACCGGCTGGGTGGGAAGGCCACCGGCTGCATAAACTCATTCATCGGCACAAAAAAGTGCCGACCGGCACAAAAAGGTGCCGACCGGCAGAAAATGCCTGATCGGGGGCAGTTCTTCCATTTTGCCTCGGGTCTTTTAAAATAGGGCTTGAAACCCTATTCTAATCACTTTCCCTCCGCCGAAATCTCTCTCTCTACCTCTCTAGAGCTTTGTTTTCTCATCTTTCGCTCATTTCTTTGAGTTTTAGGCTTGATTTCGTCGTTCGATTCGCGATTTTCTTCGTGTTTCGGACATTTCCATCCGATTGAAATCTCATTTCGGTGTTCCCTTTGCTATTTCCCCCTTTTCGGGACTTGTTCCCCTCGATTTTCTCCACATTTCCGTATATTCTCGTCTTCCGACCTTCCCGGCCATTTCCAGCCCTCTCGGGGTTGACTTTTTCGGTTGACCTTTCATATTTCGACCCGGTTTTCCTTTTCCGGCTATTTTCTCGCTACCACTACCATGGCAGACGACGTTCCTCATGTCGGGACTCCCCCGGATCACGAGATGGATGCCGGGGTCGAGCTCCTTCCATTGAGCGAGCGACCATTCGACCCGGCGACCTATCGCCCGGCCATTCACGTACTTCCGCCAGATGGACTCCGCCATTTCCGCGGTTTTGACAGGGCTCTGGACCCGGAGCTTCTGCTGCGCGAGCCGACCTCGCACCTCTCATTCGGTGCTTCCGAGGTAACCCTTTTTCCTGTTTTAATTTCTGCAATGTAGAACCGTAAACTGTCAACTGCCATAGCTGATTACAACCTTTACTTGCTTAACTCTGATATACTATACTGTGGTTGATCGTAGACAACTTCACAACTGATATCTGCTTAGGACCGACACACATGTACACACACTGCATTAGTCTCAATCGCCCATACACACGGCACACCGTATTTCACTACAAACTCACCGATACCCGGTATTTATTTGAATCTGAAAACCTGCACACGTGCTAGATTTATACTGAATTGAACCACTCGAACACGCTGACGTATTACATGCTGTAGTTCACTGCAGGCACACTATGACCCGTTATCTGCTTGAATATGAAAAATGTGCACACGTGCACCATATTTGCATTGCATTTACTCAAAAACACACTGCTGCATCACATATTGTAGTTTACTGTAAGTGCAACGGCACCCGATTTCTGTTTGAATCTGAAAAAACGTGCACGCATGCTAGATTTGTATTGACTTTAACATGTTCCCTCAGAACTGTGCATTTCATATTGCTTTGCAACCATTTGTTTGTAAACAGGGAGATTCCCATACCATCCGCGGGTATGGGAATGTTACGGCTCGAGATTGGTACTTGGAGCTTCTTGAGGCAGTCCGACACATCGTGGACGAGGCGGGCTTCGGCTCTTTCTGCAGGGGTCTGACTCGACTTACTGCCTGCAGGCCTTTTCTCGCGGCCCTGGCAGAGAGATGGTGGGACACCACCGATTCATTCCACCTATCGGCGACTGGGGACATGACGATGACCCCTTATGACTTCTCGGTGCTTACCGGCATCGGGGTTGGGGTGATCCGATCCCCTTCGACATTGATATGGACGAGTGGACTGCCGCTCAGATTCATTTACTTGGCGTGGCTCCGCCTTTGGCACGTCCAGGCTTTGTCCGCTATTCTTGGTTCGAGGTGCAGTTCAGGGTGCAGCCTCTTCTCGTTGACGCGGCTCCGATGACCGAGGTGGCCGTGGAGCAGTATGCACGCGGCTTCTTGATGTTCTTGTTGGGGACCACCCTATTCGCTGACCGGGCGAACACCGTGCCTCTTTGCCTACTCAGCGCACTGGTGGACGTCCGAGATGTCTTACGCTTCGACTGGGGTGGCGCAGCTCTGGCCACTCTTTATGGCTACATGAGCTCAGTCTCTCGCGGCAGCGGGCAGTTGCTCGGAGGCTACTGGCGAGCTTGGGAGGTATGCCTTCTTCTCCGTTTTACACTTCTGTTCTGTACTTTCTGTACTCTATACACTCCACACACTGTAGTCTGCTTTACACTTGCTGTATACTGTACACACGGCACACACATACTCCCGCTTTATACTGACTGCACACTGTTCACACTGTACACTCTGCTCAATACACTGCACAACACACGGCTCCGCTATTTCTGCTTTACTCTGTATTCTGCTTCTTCTGATAAATGTTCTGACATCTGTCTTGCAGTTGTGGGTCTATGCCTACTTTCCCAGGCTAGAGCCAGTACCGGAGACGGAGACTCCTCTGGTCGTCCCCTTTTCACGCCGCTACGACGGGAGGTGTACCCGGAGGCCGCGGGAGACTTTCAGCTTCTTCCGCCGCTATTTTGACACCATCACCTCCGCCGAGGTATGTTTTATTTACAGTTCGCTTAAGCTTCACTTCTCACTGCATATTTGCAATACCAGTAGGTAATAAACTGTATTTCAATTTCAGATCACCTGGCAGCCATGGGCTCCTCTGCCGGCGATAGTTCGAGGTCGGTTTGCCGGCGCGATCGAGACCTCGCGTTACCGGATTTTGCTAGAGGGCCCGGTCTGTCGGGCTTGGCACCTGGGTGAGCGCTTCTTGCGTCAGACCTCAGGGTTACCTGAGCAGATTGTTCCGATGCATCCTCCCGAGCATATGAGGGACACCGAGGGGTTCACCGCCGAGCAGATGGCGGACTACACCATTGGCTGGGAGGCAGCCGGCTTCAGAGGCGAGGGCGATTACTCAGAGTACGTCCGGACCTTCATCATGCGGCCGCTGAGCGGTGGTCGCCGAGCTGAGCCAGAGAGACCCGCGGCGCTGGCGGCTAGAGCGGAGGTGGGAGCAGGAGCGGGATCGTCTCAGAGATCTCGAGCTCGTGGCAGGAGGGGAGTGCAGAGGGGATGAGGGACGGGCTGGCCCGCTCTGCCTACTTTACTATCTTTCCGAGGGTCGGATGGGGCGACCTATCAGATCCCCTTTGCTCCTCCCCCGGCTGGTCATGAGTTTGTTGGTATCCCCGACTTACCTCCGGTATGTATTACTGCATTTCTGTACAGTCATTTTATTTCAGTTCAGTTCATTTGATATTCCACAAAATATTGATGCATCTAATACTTTTGCAGGCTTCTTCTGAGTATACCCGGCAGCCATTGGAGCTGAATGCCTCCATGGCGGGGATGCTGCAGCGGACCTTCGAGTTCCTAGCCTTCTATGGCCTTCCGGTATGTTTTCTCCGACATAGTTCCAAACTATATACAAACTGCTTTGCATAATCTGATGCACAACACATCTGATAAACTGTTCACAGCACTTGGCACACTGTACTCATACATTGCATTCTGCACTGATAAACTGCTCACGGCATTCACACACTGTATTTCATGCACTGTATTCTGATCCGATAAACTGCTCACGGCATTCACACACTGTACAGATACACTGCATTCTGATCTGATAAACTGCTCACGGCATTCACACACTGTACTCATACACTGCATTCTGATCTGATAAACTGCTCACGGCATTCACACACTGTATTTCATGCACTGTATTCTGATCCGATAAACTGCTCACGGCATTCACACACTGTACTCATACACTGCATTCTGATCTGATTGACTGTTTCGTGTATACTGATGCTTCTGCCTTTTGTACTTTTCAGCCTCCCTTCCCGATTCCTACAGTAGGTGGCGGCGCTCCATCGGGACCTCCCCTTTCTACTCGGGATGGCAGGATATTCCCCCGCACCAAAGGGGGGCGTGGCCATGTGGGGAGCAGCTCACAGGCTCCAGTTGCAGGGGATGGCGAGTCGGAGGCGGAGGCCTCTGAGGAGGAGGCCGGGGGCAGCTCGGGCTCGAGCTCTGACAGCGACACTTCCGATGATGCTCCTGTGCTTCTGCCCAGGAAGAGGGCGAGGATGGATCCCCCGGCGCGAGGCCATTGATGATGATCACAGACTTCTGCTGTTTTTCTCTCATTTTCTTTTCTTGTACTTTTCTCTTTCTGGTAGATAGGGTACTATGTACTGCCGCAGGCAGATTTTTGTCTTTCTCAAACTTATGTACTTGAACAGATTATGAAATGAAACAAACTTTTTATCTGAAAAAGAATGTTATATCTGCACATTTCATACTTTGCATTGCATTGCATCGTATTACATCTTAAATGTAAATGATATTGATCTGTTGTCTGAAAATTGAGCACTTGCACTGTAATAATCGGATAACCAACCAACTAACAGCAAACAATCCAGACAAATCACTGCTCAAACTGAACAAATAGCCCATATTCTGCTGGGGATTAATCTACACACAGCTCATAATACAATATTCGGTCCATTCTGCACACGGCCAACTTTGAACAATTGGCCCAATCTGACAAGACGGATCACCAAAACTGAGACAGTTGAAGTTGAAACACATTCGGATGTCCCAAAATTTCCTTTTCTTCTCTTGCCTCGCATGGATGTAGAGAACGGCACAGCACCCTGAGCACAAACGATTTGAGAAAAAGAAAGGGTTTTCAACCTGGGTATCGAGCCTACAACTGAACACAGTGGAAAGGACTCAAGTGAAGAAAATAAAAGGCACACGACCTAAACAAAACGAGATACACTCGGAGAAGACTCAAAGCTAAACTGAGACCGACAAATCAAAGGACACGACACACGGACGTGCTTGAAAACAAAAGACCCTGAGGAGCCAATTCCTCCGGGCAAGTTTCCCACCCTTTCTGATTTGTGTGATTCTCACGCCACTCGGCCCTCAAGCTCGGTTTTTCTCTCAAAACCCTCTTGCTCACTTTTCTCTCGACTTACACCTCTCTATTCTTTATTCTCTCATTTTTCATCCCTCCCCAGGGTGGTTGATGGATGAATAGGAAGTGGCAGATTCATGCCGAATACAGCTAGCTCACGGCTATTTCTTCTGATAGATAAAGTGCTTTCCTGGCAGGCGCGTTGATGACAAGGGAGAGACAGAACATCTGGCTCAAACTGTGCCCCTAGTTCATTACTTTGACCATTTTTTGTTTTCTTTCTAAAACAGTTTTGATCAAAATGAACGTCAGATTAACATGCTTGTTCAATTTTTGATTTGAAAATCATGCAAGTCAGGCCGTAAGCACTGAAAGTTTTCCTTTTGGGTCCAAACATGGTCCGATTTTGGAAAATGAAATAATTTTCGAGAAAATAGTCAACCTTAGTAAAAATTTTCAAAAACTATTTTCGCAAACGGTCAATGCTCGACATGGCGCGGAACCTACCCTCGAGATACGCAACCTCGGATCGGAGGCAATTTGGGAAAATTGCCCCTTGCTTGAAGGGGGGGAAGAGGGCAACAGAAAATTGCCCCTAGTTTGGGCGGCAACTCAGGGCAACTTTATGGCGATATGAGGCAACGGAAAGTTGCCCCTTGCTTGGATGATGCCGTGGCATGCTCATCGATGATTGATCGCAACCGAATTCTCATGCACGGAGAGGACGAAGGCGGCCACAAACAATATATGGACACAGTCACCTTGACAGCATTGGTGGTTGGACTTCAGGAGGAAGTTGATCACGTAGCTCCAGTTGTTGCAACCGAGACATCGGATTCGGAGGAGGCAAAAGTAATCAAAACCATGACATGGACTGAGACGCTATGGAAGCGTTGGGGGCTGGACTTCAGAATGAAGTTGCCTACGTATCCCAAACATGGGAATCAAGCCTTACGTAGTTCCGGTTAAGGTACACTCGGGTATTTTAACCTTCCCTTTTTATGCTCTAACTTTTGCCAAGGCGCCTATTGCAGGTTTTCGACCTTGCGAGCTTTGTTCTTCTTTCTTTTCTTTCTTTTTCATTTTTTTCTCTTCTCTTTTTTTCTTTTAGGCTCTAACTTTTGCCAAGGCGCCCGATGCGGGTTTTCGACCTTGCGAGCTTCCTTTTCTTTTCTTTTCTTTTTCTTCTTCCTTTGTTCTTCTTTTTTTCTATATATATTTTTTGTATGTATTATTTTTTTTTTTTGCTTGCTCTAACTTTTGCCTGGGTCGCCCTTCCGGGTTTTCGACCCAGCGAACCTCTCAAAGGGTAAAAGTGTAGCAAGCCCATGCCAAATGGTTTCGAGATTGAAGCCTCTCTGTAACTAGGAGAACGGCTATTGTGTTGATTCGCAGAAAGGTCCATCGCGGCTACTTCTCGAGCTTTGCTTAGTGGGATCTGATCTTCCTGATCGGACTTTGATGCCTCTTGCTCGAGGGCTGCTTTGAATTGGGCCACACAGGCGTCGCCTTGATAGCTATCTTTTGAACATTCTGGATGCTGGTCCAAGGTTTGAAAATGGGGGGAAGTCTCGAGGCTGAGAGCGATCCTAAGCTGCGTAATCTCGAGAGCGATTCCACACAGGTCTTCGCAAGACTGTGCAAAATATTTTGTTTTTGAAAGTTTTTAAGAAGGTGACGAATTGCTCGTGCTGAAGACAGTGTGGGACCAATCTGGATCAAGCTAGGGTCCTTCTCAGTACTCACACTAACAAGCATGGTCTCAATCATTAAGGGTTTAGCATGCCTCTCTTTCTCTCAAGATGATCAAAATTTTACAAAACCCGAGGAATTACTTCCTCTTCGTTTTTATCACCGCAGTGTTTGAAAAAGGTTTTTCTGAAAAGCTTAGGTCATTGAGATGATGTTTAGGACACAAGAGTGTAGGCGAAATGCACTGTCGTTCCATCCAAATTCTCTGGCACGGCTAGCTCGAATAGCAACAAATTCGGCCCGTGATAGCCGCA
Organism: Camellia granthamiana; assembly: GCA_036172215.1. Lineage (NCBI taxonomy): Eukaryota > Viridiplantae > Streptophyta > Magnoliopsida > Ericales > Theaceae > Camellia > Camellia granthamiana. Next base: position 148,173,500 of record CM069906.1, read on the forward strand.
GCTGTTTCATTCAGATTTGTCGGCATAACTGGCTCCTCAGCAGAAACAAACTCAAAAGCAACTAATTGAAAGACAAAACGGTGTTTGAGGCAACAACCCCGAAATCACCTGGTATACTATACAAGAGGGACTGACTCGTTACAACAAGACAGACCCTATAAGCAAAAGATTGACTCAATACAGAGAGACAGACTAAAAAACAAAAGACTGACCCGACACCCAAGTCAGGATTTACAAAATTAGCATTGGCAGGCGCTCAAAAACGCGCGCCAAACGCCATATCCAAAAATGTACCAGATATTGCCCGCAGGCGGTTGAATCCCAATTACATACTCGCAGTATCGGTGTCCTCGGTATCTGTGTCTTCACAATCCAAGAACTCTGTAGTGACTGATTTGGCCGAGGTAGGCGGGAGGATGACCTTGTTATTAATCAAATCCTGTACCTCATGACGGAGGCGGAAGCAACTGTCGGTGCTGTGACCGGTCTGCTGATGGTACGCACAATACTGAGTGGCATCATGGCCCGCTGGGAGGGGTCTGGGGAGCGGCCAAGGATCGAGGGGTGTAAGATGCCCCTTTTTGGCCAAGATCAGGAGTGCCCTAGACAAAGGCATGTAGAGAGGATGGAAGACCCGGCGCCCTCGAGGTAGGTACTTCGAAGCCTGAGCACTTTTGCTAGATGAACTAGCGAACGGGTCAGCGGGTGCGGCTTTGGATTTCTGATTCTTTCCGGATGTCAGGCTGGGAGCGGGAAGAACTGTTTTGGCTTGACGGGGCCTATCCCGGTTCTCCGACTGACTGGAACTGCCCTCAGGCGGGGTGGGGAAAGCGTCTTCCACAGCTTTTGTCACAACTGCAGATACCTGTTGCTTGTTCATTCCCCCGGCTTTCAAAGCCTCTACTGCCCACAGCAGTTGTTCGATAGGGTCGGCATCTGCCTTCGTCTTACCTTTGTCTCCGGCTTCAGCCTGGTCTAGAACTTGGTTTGCTGCGTCGTTGCCATAGTTGGAGACCATCTCCGGTTGGCTGAGTTCGATCACAATTCGTCCCAGTAGCGGGGGCTCCTGGGGTATAAAGCCTCCGGCATACGGTGCAGCTGGTGGCGAAACAGACATCCCATAGGCGAGATCCGCTACGGATCTTTGGAGATCACCTATCATTCCCATTATTTCAAAAGCAGTAGGCTCACGAGCCTGATATAGGTGAGGGGTCCAAATTGGGTGTGCGGTAGGCGACCTGGGCGGATGCGGCATGTCAACAGTAGCCTCATCCTGTGGGGTGGTTCCTTGACTCATTGCGGCCGTCATGACCACAATCTCTTCAGAGTTCTGCGTCATGTTCAGTCCTGCCTCAGTAAGGAGAAGACACTAGCTATTCTGACTCAACTCTCTGAATCTCTGAACTGAAACGGAAAACAAGCAGTATTTCAGCCCCAAACAGATCAAACACGGGTGTAGTCGAACAACTGCACTCTACTACTGAACACTGTTCCCTGAAGTCACTGTCCCAAATCTGAATCTGACACCCGCAGATATAACCGATTCACAACATACTGATACTGGTGCCCGCAGGCCGGGTACCCGTACTGGTAAGCTGACATGTACTTTCCTGCAGAGATACATTCTAGAAGCACATAGCAGATAAACGAGAACCAAAACACCCCTATGTTGGGGTAGGGTTTCCCTGTCCTATTTTGTCAGGAGCTAGGGTTTTACTACGCACACAGCGGTTTCAAACAACTTAGCATCGGGTAAGCAACCTGTCCTAGTTTGGAATGGTCACTATGGATTCCGAATATGCACTAGGTCGAATGGTCAAAAGAGGGCGCCCCGGTAAAACCGGGGTTTGTGTTCCCATACTGGCAGAGCCCGCAACCGGTCAGCCTTACGGACATGCCTTGACAAGACAAGCCTCCGGCAAACCGCTCAGGAATAGCAGATGGCCAACACGGTATCCTAGGCGCACCAATGCACATGCAATGCAAAGAGACACATAAATGAAATCAAAACAGGATATTACGAGTTCGAGTCAAGCTCTCTAAAATCCCCAGCAGAGTCGCCAGAAACTGTAGCACGTCCGCGGGGGGGGGACCTCGCGCTACAGTTCGGACTCTCCTTTTTGTTGCGGTTCTCAATCTGAACCAAAGAGTCCAAATCCGGCAAATCGTTTGAGAAAACTGATTTTTGAAAAAGTAGTGCCAAACATGGACTGCTTTGCCAGATTACAGAGTCGCCACCTAAATCTTTAAAATGGGAAATTTAGGAAACCCTGACTCGGTGCCGAAGGCCACATGTCCGTCATCACCAAAGTGGTCTTGGCTCGGGAGCTTGGGTACGATCGGGGAAGGTCAGCTATGAGCACCCCCTTTCGCCCGGTCCGAAGACCGGCCTCTACTAACCGTGATATCCGTTTTTGAAAACTTTATGCGTTCTTATTCCGGTTATTAACCTAGAATTACTATGTGATGCGCGCAACACAAAAGTATAGACTAGATCGCCTAACTTGGAAATAAACATTGCATATCCGTTTTGTCTCGAAAAACGTGTTGGATTTTGCTACTCGCAAGTAGGCTAAAATACGGATTTCAATGAGTTGTTCCAACTCAGGCAATCCAACCTCCACCCACAGGCATTCAAACAGTTTATCACACATAAGCATTTAGCCGCATGGCAATCATACTGTCATAGCAAGACATTCACACGCATGTGATATGCTAAAGCATAAATACTTACATCGTACTCCGTGCCCAAAACAATAACTCGGTTAGCAAACATGCATGACCTAGTTCATGTCAAGTGGCTAATGCAACACAGGCATAGATGCAATCTAGAGTAGGCTCGGCTAACCCTAAACATGGCATGTGGAATGTGCGAGTAGCACGTATTCAATTTGGAATTGAAAATTGCAATGCAGTTTGTATGATGTACCGAGCCCGGTGCATGTAAACAAATGCATGAATGCACGCATGCATTGCATAAGGTATGCTAAAATAAGTATGCCCTAATCTATTACCATAAGCAGGTAAATAAAAGGGATAGAAAGAAGTGGGGGTTGGAAGACATACACCCACTCACACACACTTATTACAAATTTGCCCTCGCTCGGAGGGACCTAATAATAATATAGACCAAATAAATAATTAACTATTCTAGCTAATTAAATATTACAAATTAATTAAATTAATTAAATAAATTAATTAATCTAATTAAGCAGTAAATGGCCTCGGGATGAGGGTCCAATGCATGCGCGTGCCCGGGACTCGCTCGGAATCGTACTGTCATGCAAGTGTGCCTCTGTTTTCCCTGCTATCCTCCTCAGAAAATTGCCAAAGTCCTAGGAGTGCCTCTCAGGGCATTGGGGAGCACCACCGGCTGGGGCAAAGCACCACCGGCTGAAGGATATGGCCACCGGCACTGAATGAAGCTATCGGCTGCCAATTTACTGCCGGTCGGCACTAAACAGTGCCGGTCGGCACAAAATTCCTGCAGAACCTGCAGACCACAGCAGCAGAGGACAACAAAATGCATGGCAATGTGATTCAAGGCATGTATGCACCAAACACACCTCTTATCATGTTTTAGACTCAAAGGAAGATGTGCCTCGGTTCTCGGACCACCAATCACGCATTTCCATGCATGATGGCCCAAAGAACCGAGAATGCAATTTTGATTTCAAATGCATGCAAACCACATAGGCACAAAAGGGGTACCAAACCTCTATCAAACTCACTTCAAGAGGCTTGGTATGCATGTCAATGTGGTGAAATCCTAAGTATGTCAACTAGGCATGCAATGTGGACAATGTGATACACTTATGCAAGCATGCAAACAAGCATATAAGGCAAGCATGCAAACCAATGAAATGATGGACTTAGACATGAATTAGGCAACTCAAAATGGGCCTAAAATCAGTGGCCAAAGTGCCTAGAAAATGAGACCAAATGCACACACACACATGCAAGTGTTAAGGCTCAAGACTTAGGCATGAATCATGGCAACTCTTAAGCACACTTGAAGAGACCAACATAGCCAACTAGCATGCATTGAAAGCTCTAAAATTCATGTCAAACATGATGCCAAATCATGCAATGAGATATGCCAAACAAAGCATGCAAACGGCCTAAGCTTCAAAGCAAGTCAATAAGGCATTAAACCATGCTTATACAAGGCAAATATGGCATGCACTTAACAACCTAAAACAGAGTTTTAGCATGTCAAATTAGGCCCAAGGGACCACTTAGATGGCATCTAAGAGACATGAATTCAAAGGCATGCAACAAGGCCTAAACATGGAGCATGCAACACAAGCTTAGGAAGCAACAAAGAGGCATGCAATGTAAACATACAAGCACCTCTAGGGAACTGAAATAGCATATGAAATGGTTCCAAACCATCAAAAATAAAGCAAGCAAGGCATGCTACACTTATGCACTTGAGGCTCACAAGCCAAGGATACAAAGGAGCCATATCATGCATGCCAAGATCAACCCAAACGACCTAGGACAGACCTAAAACATGGCAATATAAGCACCAAATCTTCACAAATGCAAGCCTAAAACATGTTAGAAACTAAGGCTAACAAGCTAGTCATGTTAAGGCATCAAAAGGCATTACAAAGCAACTATGCAAAACATGCAAGGAGTGCTAAAACCAACTTAGGAACATGTTATATCATGGCAATATAAGCATGGAAAACAAGTCAAACATGCTCAACACACACTCAAGTATGAAGCTCCATAAGGAAGCAAAACTTGCCCTTTTCAAGGACATCAAGGAGAGGGGGTGGCCCTCCCCTTTCTAGGACTTTATGGCACCATCTCCACCACTAAAATCCCTCAAGATTTCAGTGGTGGAGAGGCCCAAACACACTAGTCCCGGATCTCTCCAAAATAGTACAAAATAAGGCCTTTTCAAGGCCTAAGGGTGGTCAAACCTACTCAAACCACCAAGCACTCTTAATAAACAATAAAGAGGCTTAAAAAACAGAACTTTTATGTGTTATGGACTAAGCACAAAAAACTGTTTTAAGCTAGACAAAAATGGAGTGCAAAAATGGGGTAAATAAAGTGAGTTTTTTACCCTTGAAGCTTTTCTTTACAAATGTTGAAGTTGTTGGTTCCTTGAGCTCCAAACCAGTCAAGAACTTCAAAAACCAGCCCTTAGAACCTCAGTTGCAAGGAGAAGGTGAAACACTAGGTGTTTGTGTGCAATAGTAAGGCACAAAACACCTAGACACACAAGAGAAGGATAAAGATAGAAGGTGTATGCAACTCAAACCCTAGAAAAACCAGAGCTTCTCTCTCTCTTTTCCTCTCTAACTCTCTAAATTTTGCTAACCCTTGAGCCAAGAGGAGAGCCTTCTCCTTATAGGCAACCAAGACTTACAAACTAAGTCATTCAAGGGCTCATCCCTCCATACACGTGTATGGAGGGGAAACAAGTGCCAGAAAGCTGTCTGAAAATATCTCCAAAAACAGCTATAAAGTGGTCGGCAGGGCAAAATGGTCATTTTGCCAAAACAAGTGCCGACCGGCACAAAAGAGTGCCGACCGGCACAATATAGTGCCGGTGGCAACACCAGCCAGCTGGTGGCCTCTAGTCAGTGCCGGTGGTGTGTGAGGATGCTTCACAAAGCATTCCCTGCCCCTCCCAGGCAAAGCACAAGTGTTTGGTGCAAAACCAAACACAAAACAGTCAAGTTCGGAGGTCCTGAGGCAAGGCGCGCGAGCCGAGAACTCCGGGAACTCCAAACAAACACAAACATGGATAATCACCGAGTGTCCCAACGGTGACGTCCAAGTCTTGAGGACGGTCAAAAATGGGGTGTCTACACCCGCCCCTATGGGTTTAGCACCGTAACCGGCCAGTAATCCGTGATTACCGAAGGCATGCTTAACAGTAATACAGAGTACAGGGGCTGGCGGAAGCCAAAACAGTAATAAAAGATATCCAATGAGCTGTGACAGTCTGTATGCAAAAAAAAAAGACTTTTCATACATATTCACACTTAGAACCAAAACAGTATATACATACATATACAATCATCCAGGACAGGGACCTAATCCCTATTAGAACGGTACAGTACAGGTACAGTTAGTCTATACAAAAACAGAGACAGAAAGGATGAATCTAAAACACCCCAAAAAGCCCTAGCTAGAAGGACTTGGAACCTCTCAGTGGGCACAGTGGTTGGCTTGACAAAAAAGGAGTTAAACCCAATGCTCCTAGCTCCGATCCGGTGCCTGGACATCTATATATATATAAACAGTGAGCTAAAGCCTAGTGAATAACATATGCATAAAGAGGTTAAGAATGAATGTCCTTTCAGTATTTAAAACAGTCAGTTATAACAGTATATCAGTCGTTCAGTCATAGCAGTCATATGTGGTACATCTCATAGCAAAACAGTATAGTAGGTCTTAACAGACCGAATAGTCAGTTGATGGCCATCATATCAGTAAACAGTAGTGGTTCCAACATGGGAACCGACAGAGATCTCTGTAACAGTAGCAGTAACAATACAGTAACAGTAATTGCTATGGATGCCACGAATACAGTTCGCAATTAGGACAAACATTCATTCAGTAAGAAATATCATTTCAGAAAACAGTACAGTTGGTCATTCAGAAAACATTCATGATTGAATATATCTTTACAATATTGTTACTCACAGAATTCTGGGCTACAGATAGGCTAGTGAGCGTCTTCGGATGTCAACCCTACACAGTTATAGGATGAACACACACTAAGTTGCACGTTTGGGAAATAATAACTTAGTCCCTATCTTGACTCGGTGCGGTTCTATAGCATTATCCTCATTAAGATGCCTTAAACTAGGCCTAGGAATGCCTAAGATGGAATGAGGATGCAAAGATGCACTTTAAAACACTTTTCAAATTTTTGCTGAAATAGGGGTCCCGCTTGAGCGTGGCTTTCTCCGCTCAAGCGGACATGCAGACAAAAGAGCTACGCTCGAGCGTGACTTTCCTCACTCGAGCGGACTGCAAAAGAACTGGATGCATGAAATTCACGCTCGATGGGCGCTCGACCCCCGCTCGAGCATGAGACACAAGTCCTCGCTCGAGCATGCATTCCTTCGCTCGAGCGGACTGTAAACACATGCAAAGTACTGGATACATGCATTTCACGCTCGAGCGTTACTTTCCCCGCTCGAGCAGACTGCATGAACTCAGATTGTACGCTCGAGCGTGGAGTTCCCCGCTCGAGCGTGGATCCAAAATCTGGAATTTCCAGATTTGTCTCCAAGCATGAAACTCAACATTTAAAGTATCAAATTCGATCCTTTTGGGCTAATTTTCTGGAAAACACTTTAAAACTCATAATATGACATGTTTCAAAGATCAATTTGCAAAATCAAAGCCCAAAGGTAGTTCAATTGAACCCATTTCCAAACAAAACTTCAAGAACATGATGTATATGCAACATGCAAGTGTTCAATAGAAATCAAAGCTTCAAATACTTGATCAAATGAGTCAATTCACTCAAAAACATGATGAATTCATGAACTATAGCCCAAATATGGATATGCATGTGAGGATTCTAAGAAAACAACCTCAAAATTCAAGAATGTAAACATGCATGCATGGATTACCACTCAATTCAATATTTTGAACCAAAACTTGAGTCTAAACTCTAATTTACCATGAACCATGCAAGAAGTAACTCAAATTCACAATGGAGAAGATGAATTCTCTACCTTGGGTCCTCAATTTCAAAGGTAGAAGCTCAAATATGCAATGAATTCTTCAAATCTTCTAAGTCTCAAGCAAATTTTGATGAACTCAAGCTTACTTCCAACTTTCTAGCTCTCTCTCACATTTTTGGTCTCTAGAGGAAATGAATGGCATATCAAACGTAAGGGAAGTAGAAAAAGAATGGTCTAGGATTGTCCACTAAGTGGCAATTTGGTAATAAAGCCAAACTAATGTAATTTAACCTTATTTAATCTAATTTAATCAAACCAAATCACATTTCAATTAAATCTACCATAAAATCACATAAATTCTAATTAGCATAAAACATTAATCGATTTCAGATTCGGCCGCCGATAAGGCCTTCAATTCACAGTTCGACATTTAAAGCATGAACAGATTAATTAACGGTCAAACAGATAGAAATACGTTTAAACTAATACACTCAATCAATCAGTTCAGAACGTCATTCAAATCAGTTACTTAATCATGTTCAGTCACAGTTTAGCAGTAATCAGTGGTATTATCAGTAAACAGTGGTGAGGGTTGTCACAGTCTCCCCTCCTTACAAAGAGTTTGGTCCTCCAAACTCGAATTACCTTCATTCTGGAAGAATACCGGATCCAGAGGGAACAGTTCAAGATATCTCTCGATCATATCGTCTTCCCTTTCCCAAGTGGCATATACGCCACCATGGTTTTGCCAATCAACTTTCACTAATGGAATTTCTTTGTTCCTTGACTTCTTGATCCGTCGGTTTACAATATGAATAGGCCGTTCTTCATAAGTGTAGGCATCACTTAGCACTACATGGGTAGGCTCTATCACATGGAAGGGATCCCGGAGGTAATCCCTTAACATTGAAATATGGAACACGTTATACATATGCTCCATTTCAGGAGGAAGCGCTACTTGATACGTGTAGACACCCCATTTTTGACCGACCTTAAGACTCAGACGTCACCAATTGAGCGCTTGGTGATGTTGCATATCGTGCTCGTCCAGAGGTTTCAGAGTCTCGGCTGCGAGCCTTGCCTCCGGACTCTTTCGTGCTTTGCTTCGGTTTGCGAACCAGGCTCTATTTTCTCTGTTTTCTCTTCCCGAAGGGAGGGAGACGTCTCGTAGATCATCTCTCAGTGGCCGTAGGCTACGTTTCGTGGTCGCAGGCCATTTTTCCCATTTCGGAGCTCGGTTCCCGATTTTCGGAGCCGTCAGGCCGCGTGCCTCGGTTCGGGACTGCCTAACCACCTCTGTTTCCTCCGGTTTTTGGCACACACCTTATTTCCTCCCTTTGGAGGGACACTGTGGTCCGAGAGACCAACTTCGTGGTCGGACACCACTTCCGGTGCCTAACAGCCCACTTTCAGGGCCCTGAATTGCGTGTTTCGGTTCCCGAACCTTCATTTTGCATTTTTGGGCTCCGACCCGAACTTGAGATAGTCATATTTTGAGGTCCTTTTCATGTTTGATTAAGGACCTTTTATTTGTTTGAGACCTCCTTCTGTCACTTGCCTCTTTACCTCTTTTTAGGCCTTTTTTGCACGGTATTTTAGGCGTACTTGTGGGCTGTGTTGGACTTGGTCATAAACTAAAAAGTGTCTTATTTTGATCCCCTCTTCAACTTCTTTGAAGGGCTCTCGGCCGTTTGGAACCAGCAGCTACCACCTGTCTTTATACCCCTCTTTAGGCCAATTTTTGGAGGGAAACTTGAAATATTTCCTCCCCTTTTTTCCCCCCTCTTTTCCAGCCTCTTTTTCCTATAAATACAGCACCCCAGGTCTGTATTGAAGGGTTAGAGATTTTTGTATAAGCCTCTCACATTAAATTTCTCTCTCTCTCTACTCTAAACCTCAAAACCCCTTAAGTTCTTAACCATTTTTATACACCATCACCTAGCACCACACCACCACTTCCATTTCCAGCAGCTTGGAGGTCTTTTCAGAGGCTAGGAGGCAACAAATTTGGTCCAAGAAGTTGCTAAAGATTGGTCTACAAGGGTGAGTTACCATTTCCCTCTTTTTGGCTCATTTTTGTATCATTTTTTTAGCCATTTTGCTTGCTGTTTTGAGCTCCGACCAAAACTGAAAGTAGTGTTTTTTTGAGCTCTTCTTCACCTTTCATTAAGGGTCCCTCACAGTTTGGGACCTCCTTGTTACACTTGCTTCATTATCCTCTTGGATGCCATATTTTTGCATGATATTTTTGGCCTATATATAATCTGTTTTGGAGCATGATATAAACTATAGATAGGCCTATTTTGAGCCCTTCTTCAACATTGAAGAAGGGCTCACCACTGTTTGGGACCTCCATGTACCACTTACCATTGTACCCCTCTTTGGTCCCCATTTTTTGCATGTTTTATTAGCCTATCATGCTTCTGTTTTTCGGCCATGATCAGAGCTGAAAGTGGCCATATTTTGACCCCCTTGTCATGTTTCATTAAGGGTCTTTGGCTTTTTGATGAATATTTTGTATACTTTGTGTTATAGCCTTCTTGTGGCCTTAATCTTGCATTGCATTTTGAGCATGTTTGTATACTGATTTGGGGCTTGTCATCTACTGAAAAACATCATATTTTTGGTCCCTCTTCAGTGTTGTAGAAGGGTCTTTTTCTTTTTGGGCTTTGCATCTACCACTTGCCTCATTACCTCTCTTGCCCCCCCATTTTTGCATGCTAATTTTTCCCTATTTGTACCCACTGTTTGGCCATGCTTCGAACTGTAAAAATTCTTTTTTTGGGGCTGCCTAGCTCCTGTCTTCACACTTCATGTATGAATTATGCATGCTTTGTATAGCTGTAAGCCATTTCATGTACATAGTTTTGCATTTCGGGTCTCGTTCCATGCATCGGGTATCTTTTCGCCATGATTCGGGGCTGTTTTATATCTTATTTTGCCTCTGATTTTTTGCATGTTTACATATCATATCCCATGTCTTGCCATGTCTCATTAGAGTGGCATTCCGTGCCGTAGGTTCGGTTCTCGGTTCACGCATTTCGAGGTGGCTCATTTTCATCTGATGGCCTCCTATGTGAGTGTGGCCGAGGTCCACTTGTGTTGGTGTAAGCCCATATTGCATTGTGTATGCCATTTCATTCCATAGCATTGCGTATGCTAGGCCGTATATTAGCGCATTGTGTATGCCATGTTTCCTCGTGCATCGTGTATGCCATTTCATAGCCTTTCGCATGTTAGGTTGTATCTTAGTTGCATTTCATGCATATCATGCATATTGCATCGTGTTCGGGATAGGAGTTAGCCCGGGCATGGGAAACGCGGTACGTTCCGTATTCCGAGTGACGGAACGTGTCTCAATTCCCCAGTCACCGACACTCCGGATCACCCATGATGGAGTTAGGTCTTGTTGTGTTTTCATGTGCATTTATCTCATATTGAGTTGTGCAATTCGGGTCCTCGGCCATCATGCATCGATATGCGTGATTGGTGGCACGAGGATCGAGGCATGCATACATTTGTGAAAATACATTGCTATGCCCCTTTCCTGCTCTCTGTTGCAGCAAAATCAAGAATCAGCAGTCTTCCGAGGCTTGGCACGCATTTCAAGAATAGGTGCAAACAGAGGCTAATTGGGGCATCGTCATGGATTTCCGCGCAAAGGCAACTCGGGCATGCATCATTCATCATCCGGAATGGAATCAAGGCAGTCCCTGGCTCGCATGCCAGTTTTATTATTTTCTTAGTTAATTTGTAAATTAATTAGGAATTTGTACATATTTGGACTGTATTATTTGGACTGTACTATTCTTTCATTCGGGACTGTATATTTATTTGGACCCTCTGCGCGAGGGCATAATTGTAATAAGTGTGCGTGAGTGTGATGTATGTCTTCCAACCCCACGTCTTTCTTCCCTTTTATTTACCTGCTTATGATGGTTAGATTAGGGCATATTTCAATTAGCATACAGTATGATAGCATGTTTGCATTCATTCATCTATTTTGCATGCACCGGGCTCGGCGCATCATACAAACTGCATTTGTATTTCAATTCCAAGTTGAATACATGTTAGCTGTAGCATTTCATATGCCGTGTTTAGAATAGCCGAGCCTGCTATAGTTGCATTCTGCATGTGTTGCATTAGGCATTTCAGCATATTTAGGATCATGCATGATTTCTAATGAGCTTCTGTTTTGGCTTGGAGTACTCGGTGAGTTTTATGCTTTAGCATCCTTGCATGCGTGTGAGTGTTGCCATGAATAGCATGCTTACCATGAGGCTATGTGCTAATGTGATATAACTGCTTGAATGCCTGTGGGTGGAGGTTGTGTTACTTAAATTGGGACAATTCATTGATTGTTTGTTTTAAGCCCACTAGATAGTGGCAAAATCATATTTTCTAAGCCCACTCGAGGGTGGCAAATCCACGTCTTAGCCTACCTGCGGGTAGCACCATCAAACCATTTTCAAACAAACAAACATGAAATGTTTTGTTCCAATTCAGGCGACTCAGTCTATACTTGTATGCTGTGCGCATCACATAGTAACCTAGGCTAATAACCGGAATAAGAACACACAAGGTTTTCAAAATAAGATATCATGATTAGTAGAGGCCGGTCTTTGACCGGGCGAGCGGGGGTGCTCACGAAGTGACCTTTCCCAATCGTACCCAAGTTCCCGAGCCGAGGCAACTTTGGTGATGACGGACACGTGGCCTTTGGCACCGAGTCAGGGTTTCCTAAATTTCCCCATAAAAAATATTTAGGTGGCGACTCTGTATCTGGCAAAGCAGTCCATGTTTGGCACTTCTTTCAAAAATCTGTTTTCTCAAAAACGATTTGCCGGATTTGGACTCTTTGGTTCAAGATTTAGAACCGTGACAATCGAGTCCTTGAACTGTAGTGAGCCCAAATGAACAGAACGGGACTTAACCCTCCCGGGGCGTTCGGGGACGTCTACAGTTTCTGGCGACTCTGCTGGGGATTTAGAGAACTTGACTCGAACTCGTGATATCTTGTTTTGACTACACTTGTGTGTTTCTTTGCATTGCATTTGCATTGGTGCGCCTAGGACACCGTGTTTGCCATCTGCTATTCCTGAGCGGTTTGCCGGAGGCTTGTCTTGTCAAGGCATGTCTATAAGGCTGACCGGTTACGAGCTCTGCCAGTATGGGAACATAAACCCCGGTTTTACCGGGGCACCCTTTTTTGACCATTCGACCTAGTGCATATTCGGATCCATAGTGACCATTCCAAACTAGGACAGGTTGCTTACCCGTTTAAAGGTTGTTTGAAGCCGCTGCATGCGTAGTGAAACCCTAGTTCCTGACAAAATAGGACAGGGAAACCCAACCCCAACATAGGGGTGTTTTGGCTCTCACTTATCTACTATGTGCTTTAGAGTGCGTCTCTACAGGAATGCATGTATCAGTGTACAAGTTTGGGCATCAGGCCTGCGGGCACCAGTTCAGTATTTTAGGATTCAGTTTACCTGAGGGTAACAGTTTACAGGCCGAATTTTGGGCAGAATTCTGTAGGGAGCACAATCATTCAGCTTCGCTCATGATGGTTTTGGTGAAATCAGGCAGAGATGCTGTCTGTTTTCTCTTTTGCTAAGTAGTCTTGGAACCATAGCTTCAGAAGGGTCTAATATCCCTCAGGTACTCTGGACCTGTGTTGTTATGTGATCGGGGGATGAACCACCTGCGAGCGGCACTCAGTTTACTCCAGATGTGGCGTTTGGCATGCACTGTTTTGAGCATTTGCGAGTGCTGCTTATTCTACTTTCTGACTTGGGTATTGAGTCTGTCTCATTGTGACGAGTTAGTCCTGTTGAGTCTGTCTTGTTGTATCGAGTCAGTCCTGTTGAGTCTACCTTGTTATATCGAGTTAGTCCTGTTGAGTCTACCTTGTTATATCGAGTCAGTCTTGTTATATCGGGTCAGTCCTGCCGAGTCTGTCTTGTTGTATCGAGTCAGTCCTGTTGAGTCTGTCTCGTTGTATCAAGTCAATCTAGTTGAGTCTGTCTTGTTGTACCGAGTTAGTCCTGTTTTATTGGAGTCGGGTGATTTCGGGGGTGTTACCTCGGACATCACTTGCTTGTTTTGTGTTTGTCTTTTCGTTTTCTTTTGAGTCTGTTTCTGCCTTGGAGCCAGTAACGCCAACAGATTTTGAATGAAACAGCAGTGATTTTCACATTCTTGTGCTCGCTTCTGCCTTGCGCCAATTGTGCCAGAAGTTCTGTATGAAATGGCAGCGCATTCCACCTGTTCTCTTGCACCTTGAAGTCATTGTATTGACCTAAGTTTTTCAAAACTTTTTTGAACACTGCGGTGAAAACGAAGAGGAAGGAATTCCTCGGGATTTGCAAAAATTTGATCAAACTGAGAGAAGGAGAGGCATGCTAAGCCCTTAATGAATGAAATCATGCTTGTTAGCGTGAGTACTGAGAAGGACCCTGGCTTGATCTAGACTGGTTTCACACTTTCTTCAGCGCGAGTGATTTGTCGCTTTCTTAAAAATTTTCAAAAACAAAATGTTTTGCGCGGTCCTGCGAAGACCTGTGTGGAATTGCTCTTGAGATTGTGCAGCCTAGGATCGCTCTCAGCCTCGAGACTCAACCCCTTTGCTTCCAAACCTTGAACTTGAATTCAGAAGGTTCAACGGTCAACTACGACGTGAGGCCTGTGTGGCCAGATTTGAAGCAGCCCTCGAACAAGAGGCCAGGAAAGTCGGATCAAGAAGATCAGAAGATCAGAAGAAGCTTGCAAAGCTAGAACAGAAGTACCCTTTGAATTAGGGGCAAAGATGTCAGATGTGCTCGAAGAGCCGAAGATGAATCCTCTTGCAAAACAACAGCCACTCTCTTGGATACGGATGGCTTCGAGATCCTAAAACCATTTGGCATGGACTTGTTACACTTTTACCCTTTGAGAGGCTCGCTGGGCCAAAAACCCGGAAAGGGCGACCCAGGCAAAAGTTAGAGCAAGAAAAGATATATACAAAAAGCAAAAAGAAAAAAAGAAGAAAAGAGAAAAAAAGAAAAAAAGAAAAAAAAAAGGAAGAAAAAAAGAAGAAAAGAGAAAAAAAAAAAAAAAAAAAAAGAAGAAAAGAAATGAAAAAGAAAGAAGAACAAAACTCGCAAGGTTGAAAACCTGCAACAAGCGCCTTGGCAAAAGTTAGAGCATAAAAAGGAGAGGTTAAATACCCGAGTGTACCTTAACCCTGAACTACGTAAGGCTTGATTCCCATCTTTGGGATACGTAGGCAACTTCATTCTGAAGTCCAGCCATAAACTCTTCCAAATCGACCGTGTCCATGCGATGGTTCTGGTCATCTTTGTCTTCGCTGTATCTGAGAGTCTGGTTGTGTTCGTCGCTCTGAGGACTGACTACAATGCGCTACGGTGCTATCCAAACAAGGGGCAACTTTTCGTTGCCATTCAAAACGCCGCAGTGTCATTTCAAACAAGGGGCAACTTTCCGTTGCCATGCAGTGTCCTTCAGACAAGGGGCAATTTTCCATTGCTATGGGTTCGAGGTTGTGCATCTCAAGAGTAGGTTCCGTGCTCATTGAGCAGTGGTCGTTTGCAAAAATAGTTTTTGAGAATTTTTATCGAGGTTGACTAATTTTCTCGAAAATTGTTTCATCTTTTCCAAAAACTGGACCATTTCTTGGACCCAAAAAAGGAAAATTTTCAGTGCTCATAGCCTGACTTGCATAATTTCAAATCAAAAATTGAACAAGCATGTTAATCTAACTCTCATGTGGGTCAAAATTGTTTTAGTAGAAAGCAAAGAAAAAAAATATAAAAAATGGTCAAAATGATGAATTAGGGGCGCAGTCGAGTCAGGAGTTCTGTCTTTTCCCCTTTGTCAAAAATACTTCCCAAGAAGGGCACTCTACCTGCCAGAAAAGGCACGACTGAAGGGCACAACAAAAGGCTGAAAGCTCTCACATCCTCCGAGCAACGAGGTATCAAGCCAAGTGTGAAGCACGAACTGGAATGAGACCAGAGATTCCACTCCCTCATCTGGACAGATCTGATCACGTCTGAACTCCAAGCAGAGCATCATCAATCGATGTCAGCTACAGATTTGCTACACACCCAGTTGTAGCACAACCCCTCTGTGGGAGAAACTCACTAGCAGCGTGCAGAAGAAGAAGAATCTAGCAGAATGCTAAGGGCACGAGCCCACAACTTGCTGTTTATCTATCAACCACCTAGGGGAAGGATGAAAAATGAGAGATTGAAGAATAGAGAGATGTCCGATGAGAGAAAAAGTGAGAAAAGGGCTTTTTCAGAAAAACAGAGCTTGAGGGCCGAGTGATGTGAGAACCACAAATGAGAAAGGGTGGCTCCCTGTGCACGTCTGAGTGTCGTGTCTTTTTGTTTTATCTCGATTTTGTTTTGGGTCGTTTCGAGTGTTACTCGATGTGTCTAGATTGTGTGCCTTTTATTTCCTTGTTGAGTCGTTTTGCTGTGTTCAGTCGTAGGCTCAATACCTGGTCGAAAACTCATCTCTCAATTTCGAAAATAAAATCATTTTGTGCTCCGAGTGCCGTGCCGTTCTCCACATTTGTTCAAAACAGTATTTGTTCTTTCATAAAACCGCAGGGTTCAACCCAGGTCATATGAGAACAGTGAAACCAAGACCCATTTGAAGCTATAATGGTTCCGGACTGCAAAGCAAAAGCAAAAAAAGGAAAATATCGGGCATCTGAGTTTGTTTCAACTTCAGTAAGCTCCGAGATCGCATTCCGTATACACCTTGTCAGGTCTTGTCAATGCTCCGAAGTATGAGTGTGCCTCTACCTCAAGCTCAAGATCTAGTCTGCCTCAAGCCAGAATGGCAATCAGAAATGCTCTCTCTGAATACCAGCCCCTGCCAGATGCATCTTGACTGCGTTTGCAATGAGTTCCTAGGAGACCAACTGCGACGGTGGAAACTAGAGTTCGAATGGCTGTTGCCTAGCACGCAAAGGTTCGGGATTTCCGAGACTAAAGTCTGGTTTAAATACCCAGAGGCGTGCCCTCGGCTTGAAATCCGTATGGAAGCCCCATAGGTTGAGATAGCGTGTATGCACCTCAATTCTGGATACTGAACCAACCTAGTCTGTCACCCCGTTGGAGGATAGGGAAAGTTGTGAATGTGAT
The DNA here is from genome assembly GCA_036172215.1 of Camellia granthamiana. NCBI lineage: Eukaryota > Viridiplantae > Streptophyta > Magnoliopsida > Ericales > Theaceae > Camellia > Camellia granthamiana. The sequence goes on from CM069906.1 coordinate 148,190,325, forward strand.
CAGGAAGAAAGGCAGCATCCAAAGTATTCTACGTGTAGAACCCTTGTCAGCATTCCAGAGCCTTTGTACTGTGAGTTGAAGGTAAAGTGTTTGAAGAGCACAAGGGGGAGATCCCCGTCGGAGAAGAGCGGTTCACCGCCACTCACCTCATGAGGTGCTTTCTAAAGCGCCGCTTTGTCTATTTATTGCTTTCCTTAAGCATCATGCATTGTAATGCATTGTACCTATCAAGTTTCTTTCTCAGTCATGCACGATATTGTATGTACGGTTCATTCAAAGAAGTTCCGTTTGAGATCATTTATTAGTGTATCAATCACACTTCATTCGTTTTGTGTATCTATCACACACATTATCATTTTGTGTATCTATCACGCATATATTCACTTTAGTGTATCCATCACACTTGTTCACTAAGTGCATCTATCACACTTCGTGTTCACATTCAGTATATCTATCATACTAGTTCACTAAGTGCATCTATCACACTTTGTGTTCACATTCAGTATATCTATCATACTCTGTTCACTAAGTGCATCTATCACACTTCGTGTTCACATTTAGTGTATCTATCACACTCTGTTCACATAGTGCATCTATCACACTTTGTGTTCACTTTTAGTGTATCAATCACACTCTGTTCACATAGTGCATCTATCACACTTTGTGTTCGCTTTTAGTATATCCATCATACTTGTTCACTAAGTGCATCTATCACATTTTGTGTTCACTTTTAGTGTATCAATCACACTCTGTTCACATAGTGCATCTATCACACTTTGTGTTCGCTTTTAGTATATCCATCATACTGGTTCACTAAGTGCATCTATCACACTTCGTGTTCACTTTTAGTGTATCAATCACACTCAGTTCACATAGTGCATCTATCACACTTTGTGTTCGCTTTTAGTATATCCATCATACTTGTTCACTAAGTGCATCTATCACACTTCGTGTTCACCTTTAGTATATCAATCATACTTTGTTCACTAAGTGCATCTATCACACTTCGTGTTCACCTTTAGTGTATCCATCACACTTGTTCACTTAGTGCATCGATCACACTTCGTGTTCACCTATTGTACGTCTATCACACTTTGCGTTTGCCTTTTGTGTATCCGTCACACTTTGCTCACTTCATTCATTTAGTGTATTAATCACACTTTGTTCATATAGTGTATCTACCACACACTCGCTTTGTATCTATCACACTATGCCTACTTTGTGTATCAATCACACACACTCGCTTTGTATCTATCACACTATGCCTACTTTGCGTATCTATCACACGTTCGCTTTGTGTATCTATAACACACTCACCTAGTGTATCCATCACACTCACTTCACTTTGTGTATCTATCACACATTCGCTTTGTGTATCTATCACACACGCTCGCTTCGTGCATCAATCACACGCTTCGTTCACCTTTGTGTATCTATCGTACATGTTCGTGAAGATTCCATGATTTTCTTACATCCTTTCTGCATGAGGTATAGTTTGGTTCGAGTTTACTTGCTTGTCTAGCATTCGCTTAAAATGTTGCATTTATTTTGCATAATTGCTTCATTACAGCTCTCTTTGCATGATCATGAGTGATGTTCGGCTTCACATAGCGTATAAGTCCAATTTTCAAACCGGCTTCGCGTAGCGTATAAGTCCAATTTTCAAACCGGCTTCGCGTAGCGTATAAGTCCAACTTTCAAACCGGCTTCGCGCAGCGTATAAGTCCAATTTTCAAACCGGCTTCGCATAGCGTATAAGTCCAATCTTCAAACCGGCTTCGCGTAGCGTGTAAGTCTAATCTTCAAACCGGTTTCGCGTAGCGTATAAGTCCAATCTTCAAACCGGCTTCGCGTAGCGTGTAAGTCCAATTTTCAAACCGGCTTCGCGTAGCGTATAAGTCCAATTATCAAAATCTTCCTGCATATCATTTGCATTTTGCCCCTGCCTGCGGGCACATTTTTGTCTATCTTGTCTGCTTTGTCTAAGTCTTTGGCCTTGTCAAAAATGGGTCGTCTCTGGGCTTTGACATTCATTCCCGTCATTTTTATGACTTTCGAGTTCTGTCAAAGAGGGGCAACTGTAGACACCCCATTTTTGACCAACCTTAAGACTTAGACGTCACCAATTGAGCGCTTGGTGATGTTGCATATCGTGCTCGTCCAGAGGTTTCAGAGTCTCGACTGCGAGCCTTGCCTCCGGACTTCCGGACTCTTTCGTGCTTTGCCTCGGTTTGCGAACCAGGCTCTGTTTTCTCTATTTTCTCTTCCCGAAGGGAGGGAGAGGTCTCGTAGATCATCTCTCAGTGGCCGTAGGCTACGTTTCGTGGTCGCAGGCCATTTTTCCCATTTCGGAGCCCGGTTCCCGGTTTTCGAAGCCGTCAGGCCGCGTGCCTCGGTTCGGGACCGCCTAACCACCTCCGTTTGCTCCGGTTTGTGGCACACACCTTATTTCCTCCCTTTCGAGGGACACTGTGGTCCGAGAGACCAACTTCGTGGTCGGACACCACTTCCGGTGCCTAACAGCCCACTTTCGGGGCCCCGAATTGCGTGTTTCGGTTCCCGAACCTTCATTTTGCATTTTTGGGCTCCGACCCGAACTTGAGATATTCATATTTTGAGGTCCTTTTCATGTTTGATTAAGGACCTTTTATTTGTTTGAGACCTCCTTCTGTCACTTGCCTCTTTACCTCTTTTTAGGCCTTTTTTGCACAGTATTTTAGGCGTACTTGTGGGCTGTGTTGGACTTGGTCGTAAACTACAAAGTGTCTTATTTTGAGCCCCTCTTCAACTTTGTTGAAGGGCTCTCGGCCGTTTGGAACCAGCAGCTACCACTTGCTTTTATACCCCTCTTTAGGCCAATTTTTGGAGGGAAACTTGAAATATTTTCCCCCCTTTTTTCCCCCTCTTTTCCAGCCTCTTTTTCCTATAAATACAGCCCCCCAGGTCTGTATTGAAGGGTTAGAGATTTTTGTATAAGCCTCTCACATTAAATTTCTCTCTCTCTCTACTCTAAACCTCAAAACCCCTTAAGTTCTTAACCATTTTTATACACCATCACCTAGCACCACACCACCACTTCCATTTCCAGCAGCTTGGAGGTCTTCTCAGAGGCTAGGAGGCAGCAAATTTGGTCCAAGAAGTTGCTAAAGATTGGTCTACAAGGGTGAGTTACCATTTCCCTCTTTTTGGCTCATTTTTGTATCATTTTTTTTAGCCATTTTGCTTGCTTTTTTGAGCTCCGACCAAAACTGAAAGTAGTGTTTTTTTGAACTCTTCTTCACCTTTCATTAAGGGTCCCTCACAGTTTGGGACCTCCTTGTTGCACTTGCTTCATTATCCTCTTGGATGCCATATTTTTGCATGATATTTTTGGCCTATATATAATCTGTTTTGGAGCATGATGTAAACTTTAGATAGGCCTATTTTGAGCCCTTCTTCAACATTGAAGAAGGGCTCACCACTGTTTGGGACCTCCATGTACCACTTACCATTGTACCCCTCTTTGGTCCCCATTTTTTGCATGTTTTATTAGCCTATCATGCTTCTATTTTTCGGCCATGATCAGAGCTGAAAGTGGCCATATTTTGACCCCCTTGTCATGTTTTATTAAGGGTCTTTGGCTGTTTGATGAATATTTTGTATACTTTGTGTTATAGCCTTCTTGTGGCCTTAATCTTGCATTGCATTTTGAGCATGTTTGTATACTGATTTGGGGCTTGTCATCTACTGAAAAACATCATATTTTTGGTCCCTCTTCAGTGTTGTAGAAGGGTCTTTTTCTGTTTGGGCTTTGCATCTACCACTTGCCTCATTACCTCTCTTGCCCCCCCCCATTTTTGCATGCTAATTTTGCCCTATTTGTACCCACTGTTTGGCCATGCTTCGAACTGTAAAAATTCTTGTTTTGGGGCTGCCTAGCTCCTGTCTTCACACTTCATGTACAAATTATGCATGCTTTGTATAGCTGTAAGCCATTTCATGTACATAGTTTTGCATTTCGGGTCTCGTTCCATGCATCGGGTATCTTTTCGCCATGATTCGGGGCTGTTTTGCATCTTATTTTGCCTCTGATTTTTTGCATGTTTACATATCATATCCCATGTCTTGCCATGTCTCATTAGAGTGGCATTCCGTGCCGTAGGTTCGGTTCTCGGTTCACGCATTTCGAGGTGCCTCATTTTCATCTGATGGCCTCCTATGTGAGTGTGGCCGAGGTCCACTTGTGTTGGTGTAAGCCCATATTGCATTGTGTATGCCATTTCATTCCATAGCATTGCGTATGCTAGGCCGTATATTAGCGCATTGTGTATGCCATGTTTCCTCGTGCATCGTGTATGCCATTTCATAGCCTTTCGCATGTTAGGTTGTATCTTAGTTGCATTTCATGCATATCATGCATATTGCATCGTGTTCGGGATAGGAGTTAGCCCGGGCATGGGAAACGCGGTACGTTCCGTATTCCGAGTGACGGAACGTGTCTCAATTCCCCAGTCACCGACACTCCGGATCACCCATGATGAAGTTAGGTCTTGTTGTGTTTTCATGTGCATTCATCTCATATTGAGTTGTGCAATTCGGGTCCTCGGCCATCATGCATCGATATGCGTGATTGGTGGCACGAGGATCGAGGCATGCATACATTTGTGAAAATACATTGCTATGCCCCTTTCCTGCTCTCTGTTGCAGCAAAATCAAGAATCAGCAGTCTCCCGAGGCTTGGCACGCATTTCAAGAATAGGTGCAAACAGAGGCTAATTGGGGCATCGTCATGGATTTCCGCGCAAAGGCAACTTGGGCATGCATCATTCATCATCCGGAATGGAATCAAGGCAGTCCCTGGCTCGCATGCCAGTTTTATTATTTTCTTAGTTAATTTGTAAATTAATTAGGAATTTGTACATATTTGGACTGTATTATTTGGACTGTACTATTCTTTCATTCGGGACTGTATATTTATTTGGACCCTCTGCGCGAAGGCATAATTGTAATAAGTGTGCGTGAGTGTGATGTATGTCTTCCAACCCCACGTCTTTCTTCCCTTTTATTTACCTGCTTATGATGGTTAGATTAGGGCATATTTCAATTAGCATACAATATGATAGCATGTTTGCATTCATTCATCTGTTTTGCATGCATCGGGCTCGGCGCATCATACAAACTGCATTTGTATTTCAATTCCAAGTTGAATACATGTTAGCTGTAGCATTCCATATGCCGTGTTTAGAATAGCCGAACCTGCTATAGTTGCATTCTGCATGTGTTGCATTAGGCATTTCAGCATATTTAGGATCATGCATGATTTCTAATGAGCTTCTGTTTTGGCTTGGAGTACTCGGTGAGTTTTATGCTTTAGCATCCTTGCATACGTGTGAGTGTTGCCATGAATAGCATGCTTACCATGAGGCTATCTGCTTATGTGATATAACTGCTTGAATGCCTGTGGGTGGAGGTTGTGTTACTTAAATTGGGACAATTCATTGATTGTTTGTTTTAAGCCCACTAGATAGTGGCAAAATCATATTTTCTAAGCCCACCCGAGGGTGGCAAATCCACGTCTTAGCCTACCTGCGGGTAGCACCATCAAACCATTTTCAAACAAACAAACATGAAATGTTTTGTTCCAATTCAGGCGACTCAGTCTATACTTGTATGCTGTGCGCATCACATAGTAACCTAGGCTAATAACCGGAATAAGAACACACAAGGTTTTCAAAATAAGATATCATGATTAGTAGAGGTCGGTCTTTGACCGGGCGAGCGGGGGTGCTCACGAAGTGACCTTCCCCAATTGTACCCAAGTTCCCGAGCCGAGGCAACTTTGGTGATGACGGACACGTGGCCTTTGGCACCGAGTCAGGGTTTCCTAAATTTCCCCATAAAAAATATTTAGGTGGCGACTCTGTATCTGGCAAAGCAGTCCATGTTTGGCACTTCTTTCGAAAATCTGTTTTCTCAAAAATGATTTGCCGGATTTGGACTCTTTGGTTCAAGATTTAGAACCGTGACAATCGAGTCCTTGAACTGTAGTGAGCCCAAATGAACAGAACGGGACTTAACCCTCCCGGAGCATTCGGGGACGTCTACAATACGCCACCTGATTAATCTTTTCAATAATCTCGTACGGTCCGACATATCTCGGCGCTAACTTGCTTTTAACCCCAAAATGGGTCTGCCCTTTCATCGGTGTCACTTTAACAAAAACATGATCACCTACTTCGTACTCTTTGTCTCGCCTTCGGACATCCGCATAACTTTTCTGTCGATTTTGTGTGGTTTTCAGTCTCTATTGAATCAGTTTCACTTTTTCAGTGGTTTCATGTACAATTTCGAGCCCAAGCAAAGGCCCATCTCCCACTTCTGCCCAGCAAATAGGAGATCGACATTTCCTACCATACAAAGCCTCGAAAGGCACCATACCAATACTCGAGTGAAAGTTGTTATTGTAGGCAAATTCAGCTAAAGGTAGATGACTTTTCCAATTTCCTTGGAGATCAAGAACACACATCCGCAGTAAATCTTCCAGAGTCTGGATGGTTCTTTCCGACTGGCCATCTGTCTGAGGATGGTATGCACTACTCAGTCTCAGTTCAGTACCCAATGCAGTTTGTAGACTTTGCCAAAATCTCGAGGTAAACTTCGAGTCTCTATCAGAAACAATGGACACAGGCACTTCATGCAATTTAACAATCTCATCAATATAAATTATAGCCAATTTGTCCGCATTATAGATTGTTTTGACAGGTAAGAAGTGAGCAGATTTAGTCAGTCTATCAACAATAACCCAAATTGAGTCCATACCTTTACTGGAGCGAGGTAAACCAACAATAAAATCCATAGTGATATGTTCCCATTTCCACTCCGGTATTGGTAAAGGTTGCAGTAAGCCTGCAGGTCGTTGATGTTCGGCTTTGACTTGTTGGCAATGAAGACATTTCGATACAAAGTCAGCAATCTCTTTCTTCATTCCCGGCCACCAGAAATTCAGTTTCAAGTCTTGGTACATTTTCGTATTTCCTGGATGGATAGACAATTTCGAATTGTGGCCCTCTTGCAGAATTCTTCTTTTCAGTTCAGAATCATTCGGTACACACAACCTTCCCTGAAATTTCAACACATTGTTCTCAAATTTAAAGTCCGGCCTCGGTTTGGACTCCCGTTCATCAATGACCTTTTTCAAGAAGTCATCCTGTTGTTGTTTCTCTTTAATTTCCTCAATCAGTGCTGGTTGAGCAGAAATAGCAGCTAAGGTTCCACCTTGTTCACGCAAAACAATTTCAACCTCAAATTTTTCAAGGTTACATAGCAATTCTTTCTGCCCGATGAGTCAACAAGATAAATTTCCAGTTGATTTCTGACTCAGTGCATCGGCAACGGTGTTAGCTTTTCCTAGATGGTACAAAATTTGCAAATCGTAATCTTTTATCAATTCTAACCATCTCCGTTGTCTCATGTTCAGTTCTTTCTGTGTGAAGAAGTATTTCAAACTCTTGTGGTCTGTATACACCTCACATGTCGCCCCATAAAGGTAGTGACGCCAGATTTTCAGTGCAAACACCACTGCAGCAAGTTCCAAGTCATAGGTCGGGTAGTTTTTTTCATGCGGTCTTAGTTGTTGGGAAGCATACACAATCACTTTACCATTCTGCGTTAAAACACATCCCAAACCCTTATAAGAAGCACCACTAAATATGGTAAAACCATCCGTACCTGAGGGTAGGGTAAGAATCGGTGCAGTCACAAGTCGAGTCTTTAGCTCTTGAAAAGCTTATTCTCTCTGATCGGTCCAGTCAAATGATATCCCCTTTTGAGTCAATTGAGTCAATGGTAAGGCAACCTTGGAGAAGTCTTTCATAAATCTTCTGTAATACCCGGCTAAGCCTAAGAAACTTCGAACTTCTGTAACATTAGACGGTCTGGGCCAATTCACTACCGCTTCAATTTTCTGTGGGTTAACTGTAATACCATCTTTACTGATCACATGCTCCAAAAGCATTACATTATCAAGCCAAAATTCACATTTTGTCAGTTTAGCATACAGTTTTTGTTCTCTTAGGGTTGCAAGGCAATTCTCAAATGATGTTCATGTTCTTCTGTGCTTTTGGAATAAATCAAAATGTCATCTATGAAAACAACTACAAATTCATCGAGGAACGGTTTAAAAATTCTGTTCATGAGGTCCATAAATGCAGCAGGTGCATTAGTTACTCTGAAAGGCATAACAAGAAATTCATAATGTCCATACCTTGTTCGAAAGGCAGTCTTTTCAATGTCCTCTGGTTTGACTTTCAACTGGTGGTATCCGGATCTAAGGTCAATTTTAGAGAAAACCTGGGCACCCTGTAACTGGTCAAACAAATCATCAATTCGAGGTAATGGATATTTGTTTTTCACTATTACCTTGTTCAGTTCACAGCAGTCAATGCAGAGTCTCAGTGAGCCATCTTTCTTTTTCACAAACAAAACTGGTGCGCCCCACGGTGAAGTATTGGGCTTGATGAACTTCTTATCTAACAGTTCCTGTAGCTGAACTTTCAGTTCTTTCAATTCAGTAGGTGCCATTCTGTACGGATCTTTGGAAACTGGCTGTACACCCGGAATCACATCAATGGTGAACTCAATCTCCCTATCAATCAAATCCCCTGGCAATTCATCTGGAAAAACATCTGGGAATTCTCTAACTATAGGAATACTATTCACATCAGTTTTAGCATCAGTAGGTACAGTCAATACACAACACAGATACCCTTTACACCCCTTTTTAATCAGTTTAAAAGCTTTCATGGATGAAATCAGATATGGGGGAGATACTACTCCAACTCCGTTAAACACAAATTTAGGCAGTCCAGGTGGACGGAAAACAACTTGTTTTGTTACACAGTCTATGGTAGCATGATATTTTGTTAACCAGTCCATTCCCAATATTACATCAAAATGGTAAATGTTCAATGGCAGTAAATCAATATACAAATGCACATCTCCAACAATAATCTCACATACAGGGTACATATAAGCACAAGTCATGGATCCCCCAACGGGCGAAGATACAACTAACAAATAGTTTATGGGTTCCAATGGTCTATTCAATTTCCGTGAAAAAGCATGCGAGACATACGAATGTGTAGACCTCGAATCAATCAGAACATAAGCATTTTGAGTACAGATTGAGAGTATACCTGACACAACGGTCTCGGTATTTTGTACATCTCCCGGTACGAGTGCGAACACTCGGCCTTGCCTCATAGGCTCTTTTCCAGTAGCTTTGGGATTAGGTTTTGGTGCAACAATTGATGCTGCGGCGCTGGCTGCAGTTTTACTATTGCCCTGAGGAGCAGAAGGGCAATCTTTGACCATGTGGCCCACCTTGCCACACCTGTATCAAGCACCAGATATTTTATAGCAAACCCCTTTATGTTTCTTACCACATTCAGAACAGGGCAGTATGGAACCACTTCCCCAACTGGAACTGGTTGTTGACCCTGTATTTTGCTTTTTATTCAATGAACTATTCCGGCCTTTCTTAAACTTGAAGCCTCGTCTCTTACCACGCCACTCAGTCGTTGGTGTTTCAGTCTGTTTCAGTGCCTCGATGTTCGACTCAGCCATTATTGCTCGGTCAAGAACATCTACATATTTCAGTAGTTTCAGAACATTGATTCTGTCAAGGATTTCAACATTAAGGCCGCCTTCAAACTTCCTGGCCTTTTTGTAATCAGTGTCTACCATGTGTGGTGCATATCTGGCGAGTTCAGTAAACTTCGATTCATACTCTACCACTGACATAGTACCTTGCTTTAACTGTTCAAATTCAGTCACTTTATGATCTCTGACACACTGAGGAAAATATTTCTCAAAGAAGGCTCCCTTAAACTGAGCCCAAGTCATAGCAGTATTGGTGTCATGACAAACATCCACCACCTTCTGACCTCTTCTTATAAGGTGAAGGTAGCTAGTAGCACTTTGTGTGCTTCAGAACACGGAAAGACTTCAAACAATTTCTCGGTCTCTAAGACCCATGCTTCGGCCTTTAGCGGTTCGAGGCCTCCTTGGAATGATGGTGGTTTCATTTTACTGAACTTCTGTGTTAGAGCAATTATATCATCATTCATATTCGGTTCCGGCTGTACCGGAGGAGGTGGGGGCTGTTGGTTATGTTGTTGCCTTAAGGCCTCAGTCAGCAGTTCAACTGTTCTTTCTAATCTCCCCATTCTGGCGTCAGATGATTCAGTTTCATTAGTAGTTCTTGCATTCTCCATTTCACTATAGGCAATTATGGCAATAATAAACATAGGCAGTTGCATACTTTAAACATATTAACACATTAGCACATATATTCATGTCATGGCGACACACACTTTTTCAATGCTCATGCAATGCCCTATTCACTTTTCCAGGACATCCTATAGCTCATTTGGACACGTGTGTGCGGTATAACTCGTGGTTTGATATCGCTCTGATACCACTCTGTCACGACCCAAACCCGCCCCTATAGGTTTAGCACCGTAACCGGCCAGTAATCTGTGATTACCGAAGGCCTGCTTAACAGTAATAACAGTAATACAGAGTACAGGGGCTGGCGGAAGCCAAAATAGTAATAAAAGATGTCCAATGAGCTGTGACAGTCTGTATGCAAAAAAAAGACTTTTCATACATATTCACATTCAGAACCAAAACTTGACTCTGAACTCTAATTTACCATGAACCGTGCAAGAAGTAACTCAAATTCACAATGGAGAAGATGAATTCTCTACCTTGGGTCCTCAATTTCAAAGGTAGAAGCTCAAATATGCAATGAATTCTTCAAATCTTCTAAGTCTCAAGCAAATTTTGATGAACTCAAGCTTACTTCCAACTCTCTAGCTCTCTCTCACGTTTTTGGTCTCTAGAGGAAACGAATGGCATATCAAACGTGAGGGAAGTAGAAAAAGAATGGTCTAGGATTGTCCACTAAGTGGCAATTTGGTAATAAAGCCAAACTAATGTAATTTAACCTTATTTAATCTAATTTAATCAAACCAAATCACATTTCAATTAAATCTACCATAAAATCACATAAATTCTAATTAGCATAAAACATTAATCGATTTCAGATTCGGCCGCCGATAAGGCCTTCAATTCACAGTTCGACACTTAAAACATGAACAGATTAATTAACAGTCAAACAGATAGAAATGCGTTTAAACTAATACACTCAATCAATCATTTCAGTTCAGAACGTCAGTCAAATCAGTTACTTAATCATGTTCAGTCACAGTTTAGCAGTAATCAGTGGTATTATCAGTAAACAGTGGTGAGGGTTGTCACAGTTATTTCTAATTGGAACTTCGACAATGTCACGGAACAGTCATTATCAAGGAAGGGAATTCATATGTGATTATGTGCTTATGTGGAGTGAATTACTATTTTTCATCGCATTAGGATGCGAGTGAGTTAGCTTCGGCACATTTGTAAATGTGCTAATCTCTTTTGTTACCTTCATTAGGATGTCAGGACGTGGACGCGGTGGTGGTAGGCGTGGCAGGCCTAGAAGACATGAGGTGCCTTTACCGGATGAGATTCCGGCGCAAGAAAAAGGGGTTGGTCAGCAAGCCATGGGCGTTTTGGCCTGTGAGATGGCCGAAGCCTTGTGGGAATCAATGGACATTCTCAGGGTTGAGAATCAAATCCAGGGCCAAATTGCTTAACTAGGGCCATCTTTCTTGAAGAGGGAGTTCTTCCGGTCTAATACGGACTAGTTTTTGGGTGATCTAAAGGAGCCACTGAAGGCGAATGAGTGGTTGGAACAAATGGTAAAGATGTTTAAGATGCTTGGCATCAAAGACAACGGGCTGAGAGTGACCTTGGCATCCTTCCAGCTAAAGGGGGATGCGGGTCAATTGTGGAAGTATGCGTGGGGGCGCATTAGGGTGACTTGGGAGGCCTTTGTCAACTCATTCTAGGACAAGTTCTTGCCTCCTACTGCTAGGGAGAAGTTGAGAGACTAGTTTTTGAAGCTTAAGCAACTTAGTTTGCCAGTAGCCGAGTTTGAGACAGCTTTCACAAGCCTTTCTAGATTTGCACCAGAACTCGTGGCGATAGAGGAATGTCGTTGTATCTAGTTCGAGAAGAGGTTGAGGACCGGGCTCTTTTCAAAGTAGCTGGGTCGATGATTAAGGATTACGGATGCCTTGTAGAGGCGGCGGCTTATCTTGAGATTGTAGTTCAGGCAGAAGAGGAGCGGATAAGGGGCCCTAGGAGGAGTCAGGTGGTTCAGGGGGAGAGTCGGGACAGTAAGAGACAGAGAGGTCCTGCACAACAGTAGTCCCAGGCTACACAATCTATGTCCACCTCTCCTGCGCCAAGTTTGGGTTCAAGGAGAGGTAATCCGAGAGGCTTCTCTTCTTATAAATGTGGCCAGTTGGGTCACAAGTCTCCAGCTTGCCTACAGGAAGGAGAAGGAGGGAGTAGGGCATCAAATTGCCACGCTTGTGGCTCGTTCTCAGAGCTAGAGTCAGGGGAGAGGTCATTCACCCACTTGTTATCAGTGTGGGGAGTTAGGGCATATGAAGAGGTTTTGTCCTTAGTTGGGTAGCAAACCTGGTGCGTCTGGTTTGAGGTAGACATAGAGCCACTAGCTTGCATAATTAGCACAAGCCTCGAGGGCCAATCAGGGAGCCTCTTCGGCTCAGTCAATGTATCAGACTTATGCTCTGAGGGGTGAGCAGGTGGAGTAGAGACCTATAGGGCGTGTGTATGCTATTACCACGCCTGACCTAGTGCCAGTACCTTTAATTGTGAGAGGTACTTTCTTGTTATGCAATTCTATTGTTAATGTGTTAATTGATATAGGAACATCTTAGTCATTCATCTTGTTTGCATTTGCATTGGCATTGGCATTGGGGTTAGAATTGGCTCGGTTAGTGATGGGTCGTTTCGCACACCAAAAATAAACACTAAACTAAACCAAATTCTTTTAGAATAATGGCAAGTCCAGGTATCGATCCACAGGGACAAATGGAAAATTAAACTAATTTAATTTTTAAATTCCTAAATTAATTTTGATAAAAAGATTGATTGTTCATAACCTAATAATAATTAAATTAAACAAAGTGAATAAACTAGCAATTATAAATAAAGATGAATTTATTGATTTGAGAAAAAACCTAGGGCAATGAGTTCACCACTAGTTACATAAGTAAGGTTTCAATTTGAAATTAATTATGCTATGGTTCGAACTAAATAATACTTTGTAACTACAAGTTCGAAGCATTGATTAAGAGAGTTATCACGTTCAATGTATAGGTATGAACCATCTCAAGTAGTACGAGTCATTCGCTTTAAACTAGGGTAACAAAATGACTCGTCCGTCGTAGTATGGCTCGTCTCATACCTTGAATATGAAATAAAAGAAAACTCTTGTATGGAAAGCATTCAACAATCACAGAAAGCTAAATACTCGAAGAAATAGTAGAAAATATATATTTGAAACTTCTAAAACACCATACAATTGTTCAAACCTTTACATAATCAAAAACCAAAAAGAAACCTCAATACATAGCTAGGGTTTCATCAAAACCCTAGAAAAGAAGAGCCTAGCTACTCATGGAGGAGTGGGAAGAGGTGGAAGAGATGGAAGAGGAAGAAGCCCCCATGAAAGTTGCGTTTGACGCTTGAGGAAAATCACCTTCTCTAAACCCTAGCCTCCCTTCTTAGAATAATTTTTAGAACCCTAGGTTAGCCTATTTTTCTTCCTTTTATTCTCAGCAGAACAAACCTAAAATTTTGTGCACGCATCCCTAGGTAGGCCGCTCAAACGGTAGTGGGCCGCATGTGCGGTAAGATGGTTGGCTCGGATTTGTTGCTTCTCGCACGGAGAATCTACTTTTGCGCCCTTTTTGATTGAATTTGCATATTTCCTGCCAACTCTGTACAAGTGCACAAAACACATTATCTTCACCAAATAAACAAAATTGAAAGACTATAAATGTAACAGAATCGAAAACCGAAAAAAAATCAAATTTAAAAACTGCATAGACCGACTCTTGTTAAAAAATAGACCAAATAGTCGGTTCGCCCCGGTTTAATCGATCTGATCAAATTTTTTTGGGTTTTTCTTACAGTCCTAGACACAGGGGATTTTATTGTTTACAAAATAAAACCTTGAAAAAATTAGGTTGAGAGTTCTAACCTTACACACCTCATAATATTTTGCAATTTATAGGGATAATTACCAGTATGTCTTATTGAGTGAACTTATTAAGTCATATGCCTTGAGTGAATTTTTTTAATTTTTTTTACTTTTATACTTATTTGCCTATTGTTTTCATAATGAGAAAATTTTAAAACTTTTTATATGTGTTTTGTGTTTGAGGAATAATTATTTAGCATTGGTAATCATATTGATAAATTTATCAAAATGATAAATGATTAGAATATTGTCTTTTTAGTTATGAATTATGATTTATTTTCTAGTTTATTTGTGTTAGTAATTGATTTGTAATTTTTGTTTTAAATTTTTTTTACAATGATAAATTTATCTCTAAAAATTAAAATAATTTTTTCTGATAAATAAGTTAATCCACAAGACAAATGCTACCCCAATTATAATAGTATAGATGAGAGGGTGGTAAGTGCTTATTTAACGTCGTTTATGCATGTTTTACCAAATGGCTTTTGTATGTTTTTATTTATTTATTTATATATTTTCATATGCTCCTCATTTTATTTTATTTTATTTTTAATAAAACTTGAATAGGGATTTTATGAATAGGTCTCATTTTTTTATTGGTACCTAAGCCGACAAATTAAGTTACAAAATAACCTACATAGTTGTTTCCTAATTAATATTTTGTTTCAAAATGTTATCATTTGGGTAAATTATATTAACCATCCTTAAAATTATATTAGGAATTTAAATAAAATTAGATTATGTGTGAAGTAGAAGACAAGCTTATTGATTTTTTAAAACAATATTGATATGTTTAGGATAGTTATATTTTCATCTAATGATATCATTTGCATTTTATCTCTATTATGTGAGTAGCAAAGTACAAACGAGATCACAATATATATAATGCAAAAAATCATTATTTTTAAATAATCCCCCACACGAATAAAATTGGCTGAATGAAGAAAAACGAACAACACTTAACAACAAAGACTCGAAGAGAGAGCACACAGAATAACCCTGTTTCAGAAAAGGTAGTTGTTGGCCTTGAATCTTTCATAGTGAAAGCTTATCGGATTTACTGGCTAACCAGTGAACATGATGTCTTGAACTGTTCTGTCGTTTGTATAAATCGAGACAATAGACCACACACAGGAGTTACTCCAACCATTATTCTTGTTCTCACCAGTGTGTTCGGTTTAACCCTGGAACACTAGCTTGATTCAGTGAGTGTTTTTAAAGAATTCATCCTTGTTAATTCTCAAAGAAGCAGCACCACTTTGCACTCACATAGGTGTCCTACATAAGGTATCTCGATGTACTACGGTTGACTATTCACAACATTTAGGCCATTAAAAGCATCAGCTTAACCTCCCACCCCACAGGATATCATTATATAAAAGAATAGGCAGAAAGATTTACGTCCAAAGTGACTCATTCGTTACACACAATTAGGTTGTTCCTTTGAACTTAGATCTTGGGATCTCTAATCAACTAGGTTGGGTTTTCCATTCCGGTAACATTCGCTAAAGGTCTTAATCTCATTCCTCTTGATGACTTCTTACTAATTCTCAATTTAATCCTTAGGTTAATAGATTTGTAATATTGTCCTTAAATTGTATATAGCCTATAGTGACAACACATGAGAGTAGTTGTCGTATGGAATTATGTTTTCGACGAAAATCTCTAGACCTTCCATTACACGTATTACTCTGTGCCCTGCCGATACTTGATTGGTTGTCGCAAAGTATACAAAATTGCTAGCACAAGTTTCAATCAACATAGAATATCTTCAAGAAAATAGCAAAATCATTCAGCTACTTCAGTTGCTTTATCTAAATCACTGAATTCCGATTCCATCATTGATCTCAGAATACACATCTGCTTGGAAGATTTCCAAGACACAGTTGCACCTCCAATAGTGAAATCAAATCTACTAATGGATTTGTAGTCTTTATATCAAATATCCAGGTGACGTCACTGTACCCTTCTAGTACAACTAGATATCTTGGATAATGCAACCCATAATCCTGGCTTCTTTGTAAGTACTTTAGTATCTACACAAATGCCCTCTAAAGGTAGGCGTTGGGATCACTCGTGTATCTACTTAGCCTATTTACTGAGTAGGCTATACATGGCCTTGTACACCTCATCAGATACTTTAAACTTCTAATGACTCGAGAATATTCTAGTTGAAATACACTCTCACCATTATTCTCGGCCAAATGTAGACTCAAGTCTACCGGTGTCCTCGACAAACTTGTATCTGATTTACTAAATTTTTCAAATATCTTATCAACATAATGAGACTGAAAAAGTGTAATACTACTAGATGTTCTGGTAATCACATTTGTAAGGCCCATATCTTTTATGTCAAACTTAGAATTTAACAAGTTCTTGGTAATTCTGAACATCTTCTCATTATTGTATAGACACAAATTGACATATCTATTTGTCAGTGTCTTTGACATTCACATATTTGTTAATCCCTGTTTATTTAAAACCCTCTTGACAACATTGTATTGTCAAATTTCTCATGTCATTATTTCGGTGCTTATTTCAAATCATAAAATGATTCTCAAACTTACAAACTTTCCTTATCCTTAAAATGAAAAACCCCTTAGGTTGTTCTATTTTCTAATCTTCATTTAGGAGAGCTGTCTTTAACACCCATTTGATGTAACTCCAGATTTCTTGTAATTATGATTACATCCACCATAACTGGTGATCACGTATCAAATTAATCCAAGCCTCCTTTGATAACAAGATTGTCTCATCGGCTTATATTCACTTGCATTCCAAGGCTTACTACCTGTGCAAGATCAAGTTAATTTAATAACTTCTTTATAGAGAAATCACTGCTTCAAAGAAACTTTTAGCCTTACTAGCTACCATATAGGTTTAAGAAGATTAGACAGAAGAACTTTAAAGTCCTATCCTTTTAACATCTTCTAGGCTCATCTTTCTTCTCATGAAAATTGTTTCCTCAATTCCATGATGGTATTCTTGCGTTTTTTTGAATATTAGATTCGTTCACAAGAAAACCGATATGCACTACTTTATTGTGCATAACCGTTGAACATAAAGTCAACAGATTTTTAGGTCTATCCTACCCGCTTGGGTTTAGGTATTGCCACATTCTATATAACACCCTCACATTTGCCACCTTTTGCATTACACCCCCACGTTTGTAGAATTTATTCGAAGGCTCACAGCCTCTCCAAAAATTTATACAAGGTCTTTAAACAATTTCTTGTGTCACAATGATTATGAAACTCTCAAAATCATGTCACATAAAACATATTCCCAGATCGTTATTAACTGAATTAGGTCTTTCTCAAACTCAAGGCACTAATACAAGTTTGGTCCAACATGTCACTCTAAAGTCAATAGCCTTACTATTTGGAATCACAAACCTAGTGATCAATAGTCCACTATTCGGAACTTCATAACATGACCAGTAGTCTTATTAGTAGGAATCACTAATTTGTCATCATGTGGTCAGTAGACTCTCCACTACTAGGAACCACAATGTTTTAAATGTGATCAGTAGTCACTTTCATTACTAGGAATCATCATGTCTTGACATATGATTAGTATCCTCTCCACTACTAGGAACCATCATATCTTAACATGTAATCAGTAATCTGTTTACTACTAGGAACCACAATTTCATAACTGTGTAGCCAGTGGTTTAACACCTCCTAAGAACCACAAGTTTTCTATCTCTGTGATCAGTGATCTTATACTCACTAGGAGCCACCAATTTAAGAATATATTTAGAATTTAAAAATTCAAAAAACATATTCACTTACCCTAATAGGTTGTCTCATCTTTGCTTTTAAGCAAAGTCACATAGCAATCATACTTGACAAAAGGATAATAGACTAATTGCCTCTGATTCATTCAGAGATATTATCATGCAATCTTATGATTTCCTCTAATCACACTTAATCTCTCTAGATCTTCCCTTAAGAACCTCGCAAGGCTTAAGGTTGTCAGGTGGAACAACATTTTTTGTTGTCACATCGTGAAGTCATTTTTGAAAAATCACAACAGAATTTCACCATTCTGTTTTTTCATAAACCAACCTTAACACTAGAAAATCCCAAATTCTAAAAATTAATTCAAAATTAATTTCTCCATGTACCCTAGGATCGATCATGGTTAGGAAAGTTTCCAGGAATACTGGAGGGGTCACACCGGTCCCATTTAAGATCCAATTAACCTTAGACGAAACTTTCAAGAGTATGTTGACTCGTAGTCATGAGAAACAAATTTAGAATTAAGTCTTTCAGGAGATAAACTAGGTTAAAACAAACCAAGTTTACAAAACTTATATGCAAGTAAAAATTGCTATCAGAATTACACCGCTCATAAAAAGTTAACCGATACTCCCGTAACTGAGCTCATTATTTCTGAATAAAAATCAGAAATATTTTAACTAATGCTAAAAGTTGGTTTCTTTTCCCAAAACAAAACACTTTGGAAATAATCATATTATAACCAAAGATTTACTCAAAACTTGGTTTCCTATCACTTTGGGAATAAAAAAATTAAACCCATATACTTTCTTTAGCCACAAAGGTTTGAAACCAAACCCATCTTAGTTGCCATTTTTGAACAAATCAGAAATACTCTTTAGCCAAGGCTAAACTTTGGTTTTTATTACAGAAAACCAAAACACTTTGGAAATAATAAAATTAATCCCAAATACTTTCTTTAAACTCGAAAGGTTATAATTTCTCTCATTCCCCATTTCTTTTCACTATGGTGAAACTATTACAAATTAGAAATTAAAACCCACTACAAATGGAAATGTAAATGCAACTATTACAATTACAAATTGTCTAAATCAACAAAACGGAGTTCATGGTTGCATTCGAAATCGTCTGTTTAGCCAAGAACACACTTCGCCACTTGTAATGCTTATCTTTATATAAAACACATTATAAAACTCTAGCCATTAGGGCTAGAGTGACAAATGTTCAAAACTCTAAAACCATTATATAAATCATAATGTCTATATAATGTATAAGTTTTGAGAATTAAACTAGATGGGTTGCAAAATGGATATGGGTGTTGGATCACAACCCGATCCAAGCCCAATCTCAAACAAATGTACAAACTAAGCCCAGCACAGCACAGCTCAGCCCAAAGCTCAAGACTAGCTCCAAGTCCAAGTCTAAGACCAAACCCAGCACATGCACAAGTACAAGTCTAGGCTCAGTCCATACCAACAATAAGTCCAAATCTAAACCTAACTTTATTGATGTCCACTTTATGAGACAATTCTCATTCATAACTCGATAGTTTTGGCTCATTATTTTTGTATTGCAATCTTTTCACTTAGGATAATACAAAACCGCTCAGACCCACCTCAACCGGTGGTAGAATTAAAGTTGCCCAAAAATCATTATTTTCCAACAGATAAGAATATTATTACTCCAAAAATTCAATAAATGTGTCATGTACTTAACACATGATTTGATTTTGTGTAAATCCTAACAGAATTCTAACAAAAAAATGTTAACTGTAACAAGATAATATTTTGAGCGACTTACTTGTTAAGTTTTGAAATTCAGGAAGCAAAATACAAAAGGGTAATAGTTTAAAAGTGTTTACTATAATTTACCCTATTATTTTCTAAATATGTAGGTGTACATACTATGACAATTTAAAGTTTTAGAAACAAAAATATAAGAATAAAATCACTTTTTAGGAACTAAATATTTTTGTTGTCAAAATTGCCATTATTATATTTTTAACAACGAAATTAGACATTTAGAAATGAATTATTATCTTTTTGGGATCAAATTTTTTTATCTCAAAAAATAAACCTATTTGGGACTAAATTATTTTCTCCCTAAAATTGTATTTGTAAGCGACATTTTAAAAATTTTATTACTAAAAGTTATTTTTTTGACTTTTCAAGTTAATTTTTTAGTGACTATTCTCGCCACAATAGAAATTGGTTCCCAAATTTTTTTTTTACAACAAATTTTTTATTTTTAAGAACAAAAATGTTTGATTTCTAAAATTCTTATTTATTGTAGTGACATATAGTATTTGTTGTATTGATATCCACTGGTATAATTAAGAAATCAATGAAATCCATCCCTATTATTTTCTAGATATGGTGGGTCTTTACATGTAAATGGGTTTGTTATGTAAATTAACCGCATAAATTTTCAACATAATATGGTAAGGATTAGTCAATTTTCAACACTAATATGAATGGCTAAAAAAAAATTGATGGCTAACACAAGAGGGTTTTAGTGGATTGCGGGCATACCTCTAATTGGCCGGTCATTTTTTGTACAAATAAATTTCTTATGAATCTCCTATATAAACTGTTATTGGCGGGAAAAATATTTAAGACTTGTGGGGACATATTTTTAGGTAGTTCATGTGGCCGAGGTTGTTGGCCGAGGTTGTTAGCCGAGGTGCCACGTGAGCGGACCATGGTGCCGAGATATGGTGCGATAATACCGGAATTCAAGATATTTGGATAGAGGACTAGAGTCCTAGATGGCATCAAGCTACCTATTTGGATAGAGATGGGACTCTTGAGGGAGTTCATCTTAATCTGAATAGTGTGAGTTGTGATAAATGTTATCCTTGTAAAGGATAGAGTCCCATGAAGTAAGACTTCTAGGGGAAGTTAGACACTGATCATTATAAAAGTAAGGCACCCTCGTGGGTCTAAGGTATGCTTTGTTTGAGAGGCTTTTATGCTTTCATTGTTGAAGTTTAAGTACTTGTACTGATATCTGTGAGAGATAAGATTACTGACTTGATCGTCGAAGTGCCCCTGGGTGGACGAACGACCGTGGTATTCTCATATTCTTGTTGGCAGGTGTTCGAGCTTAATCTATTCTACCGGTGCACTCCAGCTGAGTTCCCCGTTTGGTTGTGTGGTCGGAAATCAACACCCACAATTTGGCGCCGTCTGTGAGAACTTAGTTAGAATAGATGGCCATCATCGTGCAAGATCAACATGTCGGCAATGACTAGTTTAGCTGAGATAGAGAATGTGTCGACATTAATGGAATGAAGACCCTTCCAGAAGGAATGCAAAGACAGGAGGCATGAACGCTCCCAAGGAGATGGCTTTCAAGTATAGAAGGATCAGCCTAAGTGAGCAAATCCCAGATCTCAAATCCTAGAAAACAAGATCTCAGCCTAGATGATTAGGTCCGAGAAGACAAAAGCTTAGCCTAAGTGAGCAGATTCCGGATCCCAGATCCCAGAAGACAAGATCTTGGCCTAGATGAGTAGGTCCGAGAAAACAAGAGCTTAGCCTAAGTGAGCAAATCTCGGATTGCAGATCTCGGATCCCAGATCCTAGAAGACAAGATCTCGACCTAGATGAGTAGGTTCGAGAAGACAAGAGCTCAACCTAAGGGAGCAGATCCTGGATTCCAGATCCCGGATCCCAGATCCCAAAAGACAAGATCTTGGCCTAGATGAGTAGGTTCGAGAAAACAAGAGCTTAGCCTAAGTGAGCAGATCCCGTATTACAGATCTCGAATCCCAGATCCTAGAAGACAAGATCTCGGCCTAGATGAGTAGGTCCGAGAAGACAAGAGCTTAGCCTAAGTGAGCAGATCCCTGATTCCAGATCCCAGATCCCAGATCCTAGAAGACAAGATCTCGGCCTAGATGAGTAGGTCTGAGAAGATAAGAACTCAGCCTAAGTGAGCAGATCCTAAATTCCAGATCTCGGATCCTAGATCCCAGAAAACAAGATCTCCGCCTAGATGAGTAGGTCCAAGAGGACAAGAGCTCAGCCTAAATGAGCAGATCCCAATCCCAGAAGACAAAATAGAAGCACAAAAGATCAGACTGAAGTCGCCCAAGTTCTGTGGGTCGGCAGAAGGCAATCAATACAGAAGGACTTTTACTGGACCTCTATTACGATGTGTACATCCTTCCCAGGTTAAAGACTTTTTATACGAGATCCATGTAGGGGGCAGATCCCTTGCCCATAAAGCTATATCATAGGGATTCTGGTGACCCTACATGCAAAAGGATGCTGAAGCCTATGTAAAAAAGCGTGAAAATGTTGTTGGAATCTATGATTGTGCGATAAGACTGAAATGTTTTATCGCTATTATGGGGACATATTTTTAGGTAGTCCACGTGGCCGAGGTTGCTAGCCGAGGTGCCACGTGAGCGGACCATGGTGCCGAGATATGGTGCGATAATACCGGAATTCGAGATATTTGGATAGAGGACTAGAGTCCTAGATGACATCATGCAACCTATTTGGATAGAGATGGGACTCTCGAGTAAGTTCATCTTAATCTGAATAGTGTGAGTTGTGATAAATGTTATCCTTGTAAAGGATAGAGTCCCATGAAATAAGACTTTTAGAGGGAGTTGGATACTGATCATTATAAAAGTAAGGCACCCTCGTGGGTCTAAGGCATGCTTTATTTGAGATGTTTTTATGCTTTCATTGTTGAAGTTTAAGTACTTGTATTGATATCTGTGAGAGATAAGATTACTGATTTGATCGTCGGAGTGCCCCCGGGTGGACGAACCACCGCGGTATTCTCATATTCTTGGTGGCAGGTGTTCAGGCGTAATCTATTCTACTGGTGCTTTCTAACTGAGTTCCCCGTTTGGTTGTGTGGCCGGAAATCAATACCCACAATTTGGCGCCGTTTGTGGGAACTTAGTTAGAATAGATGGCCATCATCGTGCAAGATCAACATGTCGGCAACGACTAGTTTAGCTAAGATGGAGAATTTGTTGACATTAACGGAATAAAGACCCTTCCAGAAGGGATGCAAAGACAGGGGGCATGAACGCTCCCAAGAATATGACTTTCAAGTATAGAAAGATCAGCTTAAGTGAGCAGATCCCACATCCCGAATCCCGGATCCCAGATCCTAGATCCTAGAAGACAAGATCTCGGCATAGATGATTAGGTCTGAGATGACAAGAGCTCAGCCTAGGTGAGCAGATCCCGGATCCTAGATCCCAAAAGACAAGATCTTAGCCTAGATGAGTAGGTCCGAGAAACCAAGAGCTTAGCCTAAGTGAGCAGATCCCAAATTGCAAATCTCGAATCCCAGATCCTAGAAGACAAGATCTCGGCCAAAATGAGTAGGTCCGAGAAGACAAGAGCTCAGCCTAAGGGAGCAGATCCCAGATTCCAGATCCTAGATCCCAGAAGACAAGATCTCGGCCTAGATGAGTAGGTTCGAGAAGACAAGAGCATAGCCTAAGCAAGCAGATCCCGAATTACAGATCTCGGATCCCAGATCCTAGAAGACAAGATCTCGGCCTAAATGAGTAGGTCTAAGAAGACAAGAGCTTAGCTTAAGTCAACAGATCCCAGATTCCAGATTCCGGATCCCAGATCCTAGAAGACAAGATCTTAGCCTAGATGAATAAGTCCGAGAAGACAAGAGCTTAGCCTAAGTGAGCAGATCCCGGATTCCAAATCCCAGATCCTAGATCCTAGAAGACAAGATCTCAGCCTAGATGAGTAGGTCCAAGAAGACAAGAGCTCAGCCTAACTGAGCAGTTCTCGGATTCCAGATCCTGGATTCTAGATCTTAGAAGACAAGATCTCGGCCTAGATGATTAGGTCCGAGAAGACAAAAGCTTAGCCTAAGTGAGCAGATCCCGGATTCCAGATCTCAAATCCCGAATCCCAGATCCTAGAAGACAAGATCTCGTCCTAGATGAGTAGGTTCAAAATACAAGAGCTCAGCTTAAGTGAGTAGATCTCGGATTCCAGATCCCGAATCCCAGATCCTAAAAGACAAGATTCGGCCTAGATGACTAGGTCCAAGAAGACAAGAGCTTAGCCTAAGTGAGCAGATCTTGGATTCTAGATCTCGAATCCCAGATCCTCGAAGACAAGATCTCCGCCAGGATGAGTAGGTTCGAGAGGACAAGAGCTCAGCCTAAATGAACAGATCCCAGATCCCAGAAGACAAAAAAGAAGCACACAAGATCAGACTGAAGTCAGCCAAGTTCTGCCTATCGATAGAAGGCCATCTATACAGAAGGACTTTTACTAGACCTTTATTACGATGTGTACATCCTTCCCAGGTTGAAGACTTTTTACACGAGATCTATGCTGGGGGCAGATCTCTTGCCCACAGAGCTATATCATTGGGATTCTTGTGACCCTACATGCAAAAGGATGCCGAAGCCTATGTAAAAAAGTGTGAAAATGTTGTTGGAATCCATGATTGTGCGATAAGATCGAAATGTCTTATGGTTATGTTCCTATGGTGAACATGACGAGTAACTTAGGCTTATCATATGGTAGAGTTGAATTATACTTGCATATGATAGAGTTGAACTAAGTTGGCGATGTTTCTGAATGAAACATGACGAATAACTTAGACTTATTATATGGCAGAGTCGAACTATACTTGTATATGATAGAGTTGAACTAAGTTGGCGATGTTTCTGAATGGAACATGACGAATAACTTAGAATTATTATATGACAGAGTCGAATTATACTTGCATATAATAGAGTTGAACTAATTTGGCAATATTTCTGAATGAAACATGACGAATAACTTAGACTTATTATATGGCAGAGTCGAATTATACTTGCATATGATAGAGTTAAACTAAGTTGGCAATGTTTCTGAATGAAACAAGACGAATAACTTAGACTTATTATATGGCAGAGTCGAATTATACTTGCATATGATAGAGTTGAACTAAGTTGGCGATGTTTCTGAATGAAACATGACGAATAACTTAGACTTATTATATGGCAGAGTTGAATTATACTTGGATATAATAGAGTTGAACTAAGTTGGCGATATTTCTGAATGAAACATGACGAATAACTTAGACTTATTATATGACAGAGTTGAATTAAACTTGCATATAATAGAGTTGAACTAAGTTGGCGATGTTTTTGAATAAAACATGACGAATAACTTAGACTTATTATATGGCAGAGTCGAATTATACTTGCATATAATAGAGTTGAACTAAGTTGGCGATGTTTTTGAATAAAACATGACGAATAACTTAGACTTATTATATGGCAGAGTCGAATTATACTTGCATATAATAGAGTTGAACTAAATTGGCGATGTTTTTGAATAAAACATGACGAATAACTTAGACTTATTATATGGCAGAGTCGAATTATACTTGCATATAATAGAGTTGAACTAAGTTGGCGATGTTTCTGAATGAAATATGACGAATAACTTAGACTTATTATATGGAAGAGTTGAATTATACTTGCATATAATGGAGTTGAACTAAGTTGAATTAACCTTGACTTGCCATATCGGTAGAGTCAAACTCAGAATGGAACTAAGTTCATTAATAGAGAAACCAAGGTTGAAACACCTTAGGAAGCCTTTGTTTGAATATGACTTCGGCAAAAGACCATAGTTACATGCTTAATATGAACTTAAGTGGAACTTAGGTTCACATTAGGGGGTAAGGAGCTGGAGTGATGAACAAACTTAAGATTTGACACTTGTTGAAATTTTCAGAAATGGGCTTAACACTTGTTGAAATTTCGGAGAAATTTACCAGTTAGAGTTTGCTGATGCAATTGTGAATGAAGTATCCAAGGTACATGTTACCTGAGCTGACCAACCAGGTTGTCAAAACTTGGAAAGGGTGAAGTCTGAATAGAAGATAACGTATGGAGGCAAAAAAACAATAACACTTGTAAAAATATTTTTATTTTTAAAGTGTTAGCCGAGGTATGAAAATGGTTAGCCGAGGCAAACAGTCAAGGTTTATCCGAGGTATTGTATCCCGGAGTAATTATACAGTTAAGGTACACTTTGAAGAAAATATTCTAAGTTTGGAAGCATGAAAAGCATGAAAGAAAGCAGCAAGCATGCATAGAAGAAAAGAAGGCATACATTCAACACTTGGAAGAAAATATAAGACTTGCATTTAGAAAAGAAACTTGTTCAGATACAAAAAGGCACTTTGGCCTGGCATAAGAGATTACTTGTTCATCTACAAAGACAAAAAGGGCACATCGGCCAAATATAAAGCTAACATTTTTCAAACAAAAGATTACAGCTGTCCAAAAGTAAGAAGGAAAAGTACAAAAAGAAGGAAAAACCAAAGTTTATGCATTTTCGATAGTCTGCCCTGCCTTGACAATTGGCGTTGTGTCAGCCTCGGCAGACAGCTGGGCAGATTTTTCAGCTTGGACCTCAGCGTCGATCTCACGCAGTGTGTCATCTAGGCTCTTGTTGGCAGTCTCGACCTCGACTTCAGAAGTGGTCTTTTGAACCCCATCTCTCCTCATCCTGAGTTAAGTCAAGGACTTGCTCATTCAGAGTTAGGGACTTGGCCCAAGCAGCAGCTTCAGAATCTTTCTCGGCAACCTCAGCCTCGGCCTCTTCCTTGTCTCCGGCCTCCTTGTCGTTGGCCTCTTTTACTTCCTCAGCCTCATCCTCAGATTGATTAGGAGAGGGAGGGAAAGGGACATTGAGTTGACCTATATCACGGAGGGGTGAGTCCTCAGGGACATATATCTTTTTGAGGGCTGTCATCCAGTCAAGATAGTAGCCTTTGTTGCAGGCCATGTTGACTTGTTTTTTCGGCCTTAGCAATGGCCTTGGCTTTGGCAACAGTAACTTGGTTCATTTGCTTCATATGCTTCTCTTTCGAGATATTGAGTTGCTGGAGGCATGAGCATGTTGGATTGACTATAAGGAGATGGAGTGGATTGCACAGTTATGACATTAGGGATGTCAACAAGAAGGTCTTCTATGACAAGAGTTTGGTGAGACATGTCGTCATTGGTTATGGCGTTGGTTACTCACATATAAGGCGATTGGAAAATTATCAAGGTCTAAGCTGGGAGCTTAGGACCTTGGTGTTTCCTGTTCCTGGTTCTGGCTGCAAGATTGTCATTATGTCAGTGTTTTCATTGCCATTGAGATGGTGGGTTGATGTGTGGAGCAGCTGATGAATTGCTTGGTTGTTAGTCTAGTTCAGCTGGTAGAGTTTCAACCTTGGACACAAAGGGAGTCTTCATAGTAATGAATGCTTCAAGAACATCGATGATGGTTTATTGAGGCCAAGAGAAAGAGAGTCTAGGGACACAGATAGAGATGAAATAGGAAAATGAAATGGTTTTGCTGGAATTAGAAAAATATGGCAAAAAGTTATGATTTTGAGTCCTGACGTGCCTGTGCTGACGTCAGACGGCGGGGGCAGAACTGATGCGACGTGATGGAGACGTTATTGGTACGCTCCAATCTCATGATGATCTTGATTGACAAGTGCGATCTCAGTTGAGATATTGATCTTGGTAAAGATGATGATCTCGGTTGAGATGACGATCTCGGCTGAGATGGCGATCTCGATTGAGGTGACGATCTTGGTTGACATGATGACCTTAGTTGAGATATTGATCTCGGTTGAGATGGTGATCTTGGTTAACATGATGATTTCAGTTGAGATGTTGATCTTGGTTGAGATGTTGAATTTGAATGGAGGCAGAACTTGTTTATTCTTGGTTTCTGATGTGTTGATACTAGGATCTTGATGTTCTTGAACTAGCAAGTCATGATCTCTGCTAGCAGTGCGATCTCTGTCAAGATGTTGGACCTAGATGAAATGGAACATGATGGTTCATGGTTCTTGATTCTTGATTCTTGACGAGTGGACATTTGATTCCTTGTTTCTTGGTGCCAACGAGTCACGATCTTGGTCGGGAAGTACATGTATAGGTTCCATCACCTCAGTTTGCCGAGGTAATAGAACCTAGGGGGCAGTTGTAGGGACATATTTTTAGGTAGTCCACGTGGCTGAGGTTGTTAGTCGAGGTGCCACGTGGGCGGACCATGGTGTCGAGATATGGTGCGATAATACCGGAATTCAAGATATTTGGATAGAGGACTAGAGTCCTAGATGATATCAAGTTACCTATTTGGATAGAGATGAGACTCTTGAGGGAGTTCATCTTAATCTGAATAGTGTGAGTTGTGATAAATGTTATCCTTGTAAAGGATAGAGTCCCATGAAGTAAGACTTCTAGGGAAAGTTAGACACTGATCATTATAGAAGTAAGGCACCCTCGTGGGTCTAAAGTATGTTCTATTTGGGATGCTTTTACGCTTTCATTGTTGAAGTTTAAGTACTTGTATTGATATCTGTGAGAGATAAGATTACTGACTTGATCGTTGGAGTGCCCCCGGGTAGACGAACCACCGCGGTATTCTCATATTCTTGTTGGCAGGTGTTCGGGCTTAATCTATTCTGCCAGTGCTCTCCAACTGAGTTCCCCGTTTGGTTGTGTGGTCGGAAATCAACACCCACAAGACTCATAAAATATCAGTCGTAAATTTACCTTCAATGACATAGACTATTGCATGTTAATTGTTGATTTGTAGAAATTAACCAAGACAAAAATCTTATGTCACATCAGTGTAGGTTACCTTATTTGCATTTTTGTAATTAGTTGGTAATTCTGAAACATCACATGACATTGTCATATTGCTAACCAATGACATACTGAAAAACTTGAGGAAATATCATTTTGTCCTACAAATTTTTACTAATTTTTTAAATTTGGTGCCATACTTCGATTAATATCAATTTTACACTCAAACTTTCGAAATTTTGATCAATTTGGCCCCGACCATAATATTCTGTTCTAGAATTAGATGGAATGTGCTGACGTGACATTAAAATGCATTTGAAATTTCATTTTACTCCCCAAGCTATATCTTAAAAAGCAATTTGTCCCCCAAATATAAAAAAATTAAATTTAAATATTTAATAAATAATTTTTTATCTCAATAATAAAAAATTTAAAATTTAAATAATATATATATATAAATTCTCATTTAGAATTATCTTGAGACTATGAAGTATGGGTATTTCGACAAATATACCGTACTCGTACCGGATACTTACCGAATTTTGAATTTTTTTTCTCACTCAATTTTGAAATTACTATTAATCGATCAATTCTATTTAAATTAATTTGGGTAATAAACTAGTAGCCAAGATTTTTTTGGCTCAATAAGTTTCTTCAGGATCGACTTGAGATAATTTGAGGCATATGCAACACAGGTACGGGTATGAATACTGGTATTGGTACGATATAGGTACGTTGATACGGTAAAATCCAAAAAAAAAGTGTAAGGGTACAGATACGAGTAAAGATTAATACGTTAGTAAAAAAATGTTTATTTTTAATTTAGAATAATACAAAAATTGATTAAATGGTTTAATTTGTTAAATCCAGCATACAATTGACATTTAATGCCAAAATTACAGGTATAAGATAAACCGAAATTAAGTATCATTATATTAAATAACTTACAAATCATAGTTTAATTTTAAAACTATGCTAAGCAGAAAACAAAAAAAATGAAAAAGAAGTCTAATAAAATGAATTTTATCTTTGTAGTAGAAGAGAATATTATTTCGACTGTGGTACAACATGGTTTGAGTATATACTAGATATGTCTGGGTACGCCAAAAATTAAGAAAGAAAAATTTGAATACGTGTTTTGTGTATTCAGTACAGGTATGACATGTTTGCCAAATTATCCATACTTCATAGTCTCAAGATAAATCTAAATGAGGATTTTTATATTTTTTATTATTTTTTTGCAAAGTGTATATTATTTAAAATTTAATTTTTTCATTATTGTGATAAAAAATTATTTATTAAATATTTAATTAAATTTTTTTTTAAATATTTGCGGTGCAAATTGATTTTTAAGGTATAGTTTGAGGTGTAAAATGAAATTCCAAATAAATTTTGGTGCCACACAAGCACATTCTCTCAAATTATAGACGCAATGTAACGGCAGGAGCCAAATTGATCAAAAATTTGAAAGTTTGAATGTAAAGTTGATATTAATCGAAATCTAGAAATCAAATTGAAAAAATGTGCGAAAGTTTGGGGGTAAAATGATATTTGCTCAAAAAACTTTATGAGTAAGACAATATTGACTCACATTTATTAAGTAATTGAGTGATAAAAATAACTCACATAGGGTGCATTTATTTGGACGGATTGGATAAGGGGGGATTGTAATCCATCGGACTATTAGTCTTGGGATACATTGTCCTGGGACTATTTGGTTGGACTAAATTTGTATCCTATGTTTGTTTAGTCATGGGATTAGATGTTTGGATTGGACTATTTTTGGTTATCTAATGTTTGTTTGGAATATTATGGAGAAGGATAAATGCTCAAATGACTATTTTATCCTTTTCAATTATTTACTAAGTAATAGCATTATTAAACATAACTTTAATATTTTAATTATTTTTAGCTAGATTAAATAAAAATTTGTTTTATTTTATTTTTTGCACAATATTTTAATTTATTATTTTCAATTAAATTAAATTTATAATTTATATTTTTTATTTAATATATAATTTTAAATTAACGACAATAAAAAATAAATTTATTTAATATATAAATTAAATTTTCAACAACACTAAAAAAATTTAATTTATAAGGTCATAATTTATAATTTATTATTTTTAAATAAATTTAATTTATAATTTATATTTTTTATTTAATATATAATTTTAAATTAACAACACTAAAAAAATTTAATTCATAAGGCCATAATTTATAATTTATTATTTTTAATTAAATTAAATTTATAATTTATAATTTATAATTAAAATTTTTTATTTAATATATAATTTTAAATTAACAACACTAAAAAAATAATTTATAAATGTTCAAAAGGCTGTTTTATCTTTTTCTAATTGTTTGCTAAGTAATAGCATGGAAGGTAAAATGGACATTTCACAAAATAATCTCATGGAATACCAATCCTATGGTTTCTATCCCACCTCCCCCATGGGATAGGATAGTCCCATATTTGTGGGACTAATAGTCCGGGGAGACTATTAGTCCGGAGTAAAAAAAATGAAACAAACAATGGACTATTAGTCCAGTGGGACTAATAGTCAAATCCCACTCCCTAATCCTCCAAAACAAACACACCCTGTGTTTTTGTGGTTTCGCATTTACAAGAGCACCATGTAGACAATTATTTGTTATGAATACTGAGAAAATTCTTAGTTTTAAAACTGGGACTTTTTTTTCAATTTTCAAAATGAGAAATTTTTTTAATTTTCAAATGGAGTTGAAATTTTTTTTAAAATTCAGAAATTTATTAACTTCAAAACTATGAAACTTTTCAATTTCTAAATTTTCTCAATTTATTTGTATGGACGAGAGAAAGATTTCATCTATTTTATTTTTTCGATTTATAATTAGAAAGAAAACCAATAAAAAAAAAAACTTCTCAGTTTTGACGTCATCTTGTGGATAACAAAGTTTTTTTTTTTTTGAATGTTTGTACCCTTCACCCCAAAAATTATTATGTAGTTCAAGAGTATCATGTGACATTATACATGTGTTGCTTTTGACAAATGACAAATTATAAAATATAGGAGGAGGATCCCCTCCAGTCTAGGAGGGCGTTGTTTAGGCCCGTGAGGTTTACCACAGATCATGTTTCGATAATTCGAACTGTTCATTTTATCAGACACTTCATATATTTCGCCTACAAAAAAAATTAGGTCGAAAACCTAACAAAAACCTAACAACATTACTTTATGACAGTTATTTACAACAAATATAAATGATAAATATTATTTCAAAATTAAACAATTCATATTTTGGCTTTAGCAATTTTGTCCCAGCTATTATGCTCTATGTGATTTGTTGTAAAGGGGAATATAATCAGGAATATAAGGAAGGGCATTTTGGTAATTTTGTTTGAGTTTGTCATTTTGAACAAAATGTTTCATTGTCTGAACTTTTGAGCAAGCAAATTAAAATTTGAACTTTACACTATTTGTTTTGTACACGTTTATTTGCATACACATTTACACAGAGAGTCGCTGAGTTCTAACAACAACATTGGCATATAAGCTGGCATAAATAAATTATTTAATACAATTATATTTTTATTTATTTATTGATGGGTTATCACTATAATAGGGGCATGCAAAGGTGGAAATCAATGGGCTGGGTTGTATTCCGAGGCCCAGGACAACATAGGCAACAACCTATTTTTTATTTTTATAATTTAAGCTATTTTCAATAACACCTTCGACTCTCTTATCCTCACCACTTTATCAAAAAAATAAAAAAATAAAAGATAAATATTTGTTTTAATGTAAAATATTTCAGGCATTTCTTATTATTTGGTTGAACGAAAAGCAACTAAATATTTCGTAAGAACAATATTTTTCATCAAAATGATTTATCAATAAAAATTTGGTAAGTAAATTTTTGTGAAGTTCACTCCCAATCCCAACCCTTTTCAGCACATTTAACCTGTTTAAAAATATATCCTAGCTAATTAATTGTTTGATTGAATGTCATAATAGACATTTTATTTGACAAGAATTCTGCTTCCAAACAATAAAAAAATGTGTGTCTCAAGTAAGTGTTAACTAAATGCTAGAAAATAAAAACAAAAATATAATTTTGTGAGAAATCAGTTTACGTGAAAAATACTTTTTAATACAAAATATTTGACATCGAAACAAATAGAGAGTAAATAAATAATCTTAGATGACAACTACAAACTTCAATTTCTTTATCATCCAACTTGTGATTTATAGCAAGTTCTAATGGTCACAACCTAAGTATGTGTTTTGAAAATTTTAAAAACCGTTGAAATATTGATTTGTAATTATGATTCAATTTTAAACAATGAATAGCAATCACAATCAAACAATCAACAACAAAGTGACACAATGATTTAACATGGAAAAACCCACTATTGGACTCCTCCAATTGTGATAAAAACCATAGGCCAAAATTACAAAACAATCCACTAAGAAAACAAAAATGAATTACACACGAGAACCCTCAATTACCTAACGAATCCACGCTCGAACTGAACTGAACCCGATGTGCCTCTTCCACCATTGTCTTTACCTCGGAATTACTTTGCCCAATGTCGAATCCACAACGCCGATGTCAAATCCACGACGACAAGCACTCCGGAATCCACCAAAGCTTCCGGCTCAAGTTTTTTGGAATCCACCAATGAACATCTCTCTCTTTTTGTGAATGAAAAAAAACAAAAACAGCCCTTGATGTTTGACAATACGTAGTTCGTTGATTAATCGATCATCTTCTATACATCAAGGAAATTCATAAATAAACACCCTCCAATATAGAATATTTCATATTTTTCTCCTCTCTGAGAATCTGGACGGGTTCAACAGTAAAAATAGCGAACGACCCACTTTATAATAAACAGAGCAATGATGACCGCTCGAGCGCACATTTTACCACTCAAGAGGTGTCACTAAAGGCAGTGCTCACATATAGGCCAACTGCTCGAGCACCACATTTATTGCTCGAGCGGTAAAACATGTCTTCAAGAAGTTCAGAATGCAAGTAGAGATATTGGATGAACCACTTCACCGCTCGAGTGCATAAATGACTACTCAAGCGAAGTGGAAAACAAGAATGCTCAAGTCAAGATATGGAATATCAGCACAAACTCTTCTGGACAGGCATAACTCGTGTTGGATTTACATCTAACCTCTTATAGCCTGACAAATACAATAGAGCGAATAAAAATATAACTGAATGGAGTTTTTTCCAATGAGATTACCAATTACAAAAACCTAACAATATCCCCTTTTGGCAATTCCGTGACAAAACCCACCTAAAAGGAAAATTCTAATCATCCCAACCCATTACAACCAACAGAGACAACTTTCTCAAGATTATGATCTGCAAAACAGCTATTAGTACCACAAGAGTATATATATGGTAGCATGAAACATATGACAATATGAAAATCTGAAAAGAATCAAGCAACAAATCTCCCCTTCAAACATTCTCCCCCTTTTTTGTCATGAATTGTCAAAAGAGGCTCAATCAACAAAAGCAAGGACAAAAGCCACATAAGCAAGGACAGGATGATGTAATAACTAATAACATGTTATAAATAAGCAACACATAGTAACATGCAAGCCAACATGCACCAATCTCTGTCACAAAAACCAATCATGTATTTTTTGACTTGTTCGTATCAATTTTTTTTATCTTAAACTTCATAAGCTTGTGTATTAATGAATTTCGTTTCTAGCTTACTTTTGAATTGGGTGACCGGTGAAGATAAAGAATGACAATGGCTGGTGATGATATTTGTTAGGTTTTTATTCTTGGTAATCCCGTTTGACAAAACTCATTTCAGTTGTAATTATATTTGATCTTTTTTATTTTAGTGAGGCTTTGAGTTTATATGCAAATCCAACCTGAATTGTGCCTTACAGAGAAGTTTCAGAAGATAATTCTTTCTTGTTTGCCACTTCGCTGACTATGTCGGGAATCGAACTGCAAAATGCAAAAATGCATTAGAAGTTGCTTGTCTGCTTGAGCGGTCGTTTGTGCGCTCGAGCGGAGAATGTTTGGTTCCAGAAGTTTGACCTGTCTGCAAAAGTACCAGAAGTTGGGATTTTATGCTCGAGAGAACTTTCCTGACCTCGAGTGAGGTCTGCTCGAGAGGCCATTCATGCGATCTCGAGCAGAGATCGCGGATCAGTTTTCTATAAATATGTGGTTTCATTCATTTTTAGGGTTACGACTTCCAGATCTTCTTCTTGGATATTAGGGTTTATATTTGGAGCTTCTCTGCTAGTTTTTTATTTTTTATTTTTTATGTTTGTTTGAGTTTAACTCATTATTTGAGAAGTATACATCAAAAGATTGTTTGTTTTATTCAATACAAAAGAGAGAATTGTTTTTTGGTAAGTTCTGTAGAATTTGAGCCTAAAACTTTGGTAGATTTTGGAGTGGCTTATCGTTGTGGATTCGACATCGGCGTTGTGGATTTAACGTTGTACAAAACAATTCTGAAGTGAAGACGGGGCTGGAAGAGGCACAGAGGGGTCGGTTTGATTCGGACGCGGATTTGCTAGGTAATTGAGAGTACACTTGTGTAATTCCTTTATGTCTGCTTAATGGATTGTTTTGTGGCTTTTACCCGTGATTTTTTTTATCACAATTGGAGGCGCTCCAATTGTGGTTTTTTCACATAAAATCGTTGTGTTGATTTGTCTTGATTGTTCGATTGTGATTGTTATTTACTACTTAAAATTGATACATAATCACAAATCAATATCTAGGGGATTTCTAGATTTTTTAATATTCTTACAAAATTGAATAATCATCCTGAATTTTAGTAATTGAAGGCATAAAAAATTAAGTGGTTGCTTGGCAACATACTAAAAAGGCCAGCATTATCTAAAAAAAAATAATAATAATTCACCAAGTCATTTGTCATCTGTTAAAAAAGTACAAATGTCATATTAACTTTTTTTACTCACAAAAAAAGTAAATTTTTTTTTTTTTTTTTTTGGGTAAAGAAACTTCCCAAATGCATCAATTAAAAAAATACTAAAAACAAGCTAAAATGTCACTAAAAATGTCAACTCCAAACCCAAGTCCAGATTAGTGAGATTTATAAATGAGAAATCAAAATGATATGAACATGTCAAAATATGTAAAACTCTTTTCTTTACAATTTGACACCATATATACTTACTTATTTTGACAAGAAACTAAAAATTAAAAGACATATATGCTGTAATTGAGATAAGAGGGACAAATTTGTTCAAATTCAATATCAAATTAAGTGACAAATATGTCAATTAATAATTTTTTTTTTCCATGTCCTTTATTGTGTCAAATTACTCCTAAAACTTGGCATGTGCTTTTTTTTTTTTTGTGCGTGTGTGTCAAAAATGGAACAATCGTTAATTATTGGACTACGTTGACAAAAAAAAAAAAAAAAAAAAACTAACAGGACCAAATTGAAACTCGAATAAAATTATGAAAACCACTGGTAAAATTTTCCCGTTCCTTTGTTTAATATATATATATTTTTTTTCATAATTTTTGCTTTCCAGATATATTATTCTAATATAGTGACCTGTTCAACATCGTTAGACCATTTGCTCTGTTCGCTTTATTATTTTTTAATGCAAGATGGCCATAAATAGGATAGTAGATCGATAAAGCATTGCTCATCAATTCTTGTAAAGCAAACAACATCAACTCAAATTTATTCATGGCATTAATTTGTATACCAACTAATGTTTTTTTTGATGAAATGCCACGTACAATGACTAGTTTGTGGGATCTTCTTTAAACTGATAGTAGATATGCAAATTGATAAAATGCCATTAGCATGACTGGGTTGAAGTAGTTCACTTTACCAAAATTGATCAACAATAGTTTACCAATCTACTATCCTATTTGTAGTCATTTTGCATTAAAACTAATACCTGGAAAATTGTCTTACAATATTGAACCAGTCACTATATGAAGACAACCTCTTTAAAAAAATAAGAATTACAAGAAAAAATAATAAATAAAGTAACGTACAAGTTTTACCGATGGACCCCGTAATTTTTTTCGAAATTCACTTTGGTCCTTGTTATTTTGTTATTACAACATATTTCTCCTCAAATAGTTAATTTCATTTCACATTAGTCTAATAGTCAACAATTGTTTTATTTTCAATAGAAAATGGTCACGCGGGTTGAATGAAACAAGTTTTAGGGATAATTTGACACATTAAATGACATGAAAATTATTAATTGACATATTTTCCCCTTTGACATTAAAACACATTTGTTTTGTAACTTTTCGTTTTGTGTCACAATAGGTGACTTTCATGTCAAATTGTAAACAAATGACTTTTACCTATTTTGTGATGTCCCGGGTCCTGGATTCGACTGGTATGGCATATTCATATGGTTTGTTTTACTTTCGTCGTCTTGATTCTCGTATTGAGTTGTTGACATTTCAATTCCGTTCTTACTTAACCTCTTTTAACATTTTTGAGTTAAAATTTTGAGTTTTGGGGGTAAGAACTTGTATCGGGGTGTGCAATCAAATTTTGGCTTTGGTTGACAAAATTGCTCATGCGGATTTGGTAAAACCGCTTGTGTAGAATCACTTTGAGAATTTGGAAATTTCTGGACAAAAAATTGCTTGTGTGGATTTGGTAGGAATCCTATGTTCTTCTTTGGCTCAAACCACTCGTGAGGGATGTGTAAATCAGCTCGTGTGGATTTAAATTTCCACTCTTGTAGAATTTGAAACCGCTAGCTCGTGCGGTTTTCCATGTGTCTGTCTTGAATTTTGAGCTATTTTTCTCAAATCTGATGCCAAAAACGTGTTGTACTCACTTTTTTTCATATCTTCCTCTCTCTCTCTCTATATATATATTCATCTTTTCTCCTCCATCTCTCTACAAACCCATCCAAACTCAAACTTCTCTAAAATTTAGCAAAAATTATCAAGATTTTGATTGGGGTTCTTACACCAAATCGAAGATGGCGACAAAGGCTACGTTTTTACCGATCGAATCAAGATTTCATTGACGTTGAATTTTAGGGTTTTTCTTTCCTTCCTCTCCCAAGCTTGAGCTAGGGATATTCTTAGAGTTATATATATATATTTACAAGTCTATGCTTGTTAAACACTATTTTCTTATATTTTGAACTATGATTGGGTTCATGAGCTCTAGATCATTTTAAAAGTAGATTTTCTCTATACTTACCCAAACTTCTAAGAGTGTGAGCTATGTTGTTAAGTATGAGTGTTGTTTTGGAAAAATCCTTTCAAAGAAATGGGAAGAATCTAATTTTGTGGAAACCCTCAGAATTGGGAATTTGGGAAAAATGTTGAGATGTTATGAAATTCATGTTTGATAAAGTATTATGGTGAATAAATGATGGAGGGATTACTATATTTGTATCTAATGAGAGATTCCATGGAGAAAAAAAAAAAGAGAAATGATTGATTTTAAAGCTTGATGAATAGCATATTATTTCTTTGTCTTGAAATGACGAAGTTTGAAAATGACGATTAACATGTGGAGAATGCATGTAATATGATATTTTATTTATCTCTCGGAAAGCATATTGTGAAATTACATTGAGAAGAGATGTGGAAATTTGATCATAATGGAAGATTGTGTGGAGGAATTGAAAATGGAACTATTATAATGCATTGTTACATGTTACATTGCTATTCTATTTCATTTTCATTATCATTGATTTTTGTTACCCAAAAAGCAACCTAAGAGGGGGGGGGGGGGAGGTGAATTAGGTTTCTACAAATTAAAATTAATAATACTCCAATAAAATTAACTGCTAGTACAACAAATTATTAACAAGCACAATGATGAACTTAACAGTAAATGATCAAGCAAAATAACAATGAAGTATAACTAATATACATGGTAAATCAAATGATTAATACATGAATATTAGATAGCTATAGCAGTAGTAGGAAAGTAAAGAGATTAGGGAAGATGAGACAAACAGATTTATAGTGGTTCGGCTTCAACCAAGCCTACATCCACTCCTCAAGCTTTACTTGAGATTTTTCACTATCTTCTAGTTTTACAGGGGTGCTAGCATCCTCTTTACAAATGGAGCAATCCTCCACAGATTTTACACAGATTTCACAAGCCTAAACCCTTGCAAATCTTAGGTGATTCACAATCACTCTCAACATTTCAAGAACACAGTGTTTGCAACACCTTTACAAGATGAAATGGTATTTTTGCTTTCAAAGAAAGCTTACAATAAATATCTCTCAAAGATAGATATATAAAATGAAGTTTTGATTTTTCTGTAAATCTCACATAAGAAAGATGAGCTTAAAGCTATAAGGCTCAGCGTATAATTTCTGAGAATAGATGTGAGTGATTATAGATCAAAGAATATTTTCAGATTTTTTGTAACTTGTTTACATTAGAGGCTTTGGTATATATAATGAAAATTATAGCCGTTTATAGCCATTGTATTCATTTGAATTTATAGCCATTGTAGTCATTTAAATTTATAGCCGTTGTACTTCCATCATTACCAATTTGAATATCTTCCACTTGAACCTTTTGAACCTTTATAGTTATTTATAGCCGTTGTACTTCCATCATTACTAATTTGAATATCTTCCACTTGAACCTTTTGAACCTTTTGGCTTGTTGTTGTGCTAGGCTGTTTGAACATTTGTTTTGGGCTGTTTGAATTCCTAATTTAATCAAATATTAAATACATTCTAACAACATTTAGGATAAAGGTTTAGGTGAGAAATAATAAGACAAAATAAATTTTGATTCTATTTTTCTCTTTCAAATAAAGCATCAAAATAAATTTAGATTAAAATATAATTAAATAAATCATTAAAATAAATTTTGGATTCTATTTTTCTCTTTCAAATAAATTAAAACATAATTAAATAAATAAGTCTAACAATTTTGAATTGGCATATGAAAATTATTACTTTGAGAAATGAATCGTTTTGTGAAACAAGATCATTTTGAATTGTTTTAGGATAAATACGTTGATAAGTCTAGATAGAGAATGTAGTTTGGTATTGGTTAAGTTGGCCTGAGTGTCCATAGTAAAAGACCGAAAACACAAGCGAAGTTAGGTACACTACTAAAAATACGAGTTTTTGCGACGGTCGTAAACGTCGCAAAACGTTCACATATTGTTGCAAAAAACTTTTTGCAACGGAGTAGCGACGGGAAATGGGGGGTGGTAGAAGGCGGCGTGACAAAAGGTATTTGCGAAGGTTATAAACCGTCGTTTTCTTGTAGTGACGACTAATCAATAATTTTTGTGACGGTTTAACTTGACACAAAAAAAGAGAGAAAAACTTCATTTTTAGTGACGATGTTGATTGCTGTAGCCAAAAACCTTTTTAGCGATGGTATTTGATGTCGCAAAAAGTATTATTAGCGATGGCATAAAATGTCACCAAAAAAATAAAATAAAATTAATACCGTATTTGCGACAGTTTAAACCGTCGCAAAAGATTTGTTTGTGACAATTTAAACCGTCGCAAAAAATTTGAACTAATAAGTATATGCAACAGTTTAACCCGTCGGTAATAAAATGTAAGCAATAAAATTATTTTAATAAAATCAATATATATTTTATTAATTCATTCCTTTTACAAATTATTAATATTTTCTAAAATAAAATACATTCACATCCACATCCACATCCAAATTCACATTCACAAAATCATATATATATGTACCTTGTAATAATTGTTAATCAAATATTCTTTACAAAAATATATAAAACAACCTCCAACAATATTAATAATTTATTATATTCAAGTACTCAAATTTTTAGTATCGATAATACAAATAAAAAAAACATACATATTATAGCTTGTTTTGATATCAATAGTAAGCTTCAATATCGATGTGTGAAGATATCATCACGTACTCAAAAGGGTTGCATCTGCAAAAGAAAAAAAAAAAAAATCATCTTTTAAACCATAATTAATTTTAAGCTTACAGAAAATGTAAACATTTGATATTTATTTCAATAAATAAATAAATAAGATTGTAAACTCCAATATTGATATGCGAAAATATCATCACTCAAAAGGGTTGCATCTGCAAAAAGAAAACAAAAGAAAAAAAAAAGCATTTTCAATATAATTAATTTTAAGTTTACAGAAAATGTTAACCATTTGATATTTATTTCAACAAATAAATAAATAAATAAGATTGTAAGCTCCAATATCGATATGCAAAGATATCATCACATACTCAAAAGGGTTGCATCTGCAAAAAGAAAAAAAAAAAAAACTAATCATTTACAATATAATTAATTTCAAGCTTACAGAAAATGTAAAATATTTAATATTTATTTCAATAAATAAATAAGATTGTAATATATACATGAATCGAGCACCACACAATGTATCTTCCATAATTTTTAACCTGTAAGCCCTTAAAATGAAATTCTGCTATCATTTACAAATATTTATTGATCCAAATGCAGCTTCTTCACAAATTTAAGAACCAAATAGAACCTAAAGAACTTTAATTTGCTAAACCAGTTAGCAATTCTATTTAAAATCTTACATCAACATAATTATATTGGTCTTTATTAGCATGAGAGCTATGTTCAAATCAAGGAATTTGCAAGTGGCTACTTCTAATTATAAGGGTTTTTATTTATTATTTATTTTTAATTTTTTATTCTTTTAAGTGACTCATTGAAAAGGTTCATGACATGAATTAGGATCAACATATCAATCGGATCAACAAGTTCATACTCATCAATTTTCTGAAGAGTTGACAAACAAATCTAGGCTGGCATCCAACTCTTCATCTAGTTCCCCTACAATGCTTTTGCAAATAGAGAAACGTAAGAACAGTGAAATTTAGTTATGCTAAAAAGAAAGTAAATGTACTGATTAACATCTAAAT
This sequence comes from Camellia granthamiana, assembly GCA_036172215.1. NCBI lineage: Eukaryota > Viridiplantae > Streptophyta > Magnoliopsida > Ericales > Theaceae > Camellia > Camellia granthamiana. Next base: position 148,231,724 of record CM069906.1, read on the forward strand.
AACAAAGTGGAATTATAAAACACCCACACATGTTGTCACCCCTAATGATGTATAGGCCTAACACAAGTTGTTGGACACCTTCCTGCAAATTAAAGGTCAGTACTAATAAATGCAATTGAATTTGTGAATAATTTACAGGATGTTCAAATTAAAAATAGAAAAGAAAAAAGAAAGAAAAAATACATCAGTTATCTACTTGTAAAGAGGGGGCATAAGATAATTAACTTCAATGATTGTACACCTACACCCTTAGAGAATTATGTTTTCCTTCCCTTCATTTAGTTCATACATGTTAATGGGGTGTTAATTTTGAAGAAATTTTCCACTTAAAATAGGTTTTGAGAGAGTTAGTTGTTAGGTATCTTTATCCCCTCATTTTTATGGAAAGGCAGATTCATCATTTGTGTATATTACACATTTAATTTTGACAAGGACAATTCAAAACTAAGAGATGCAGTGCACTTCATTCGAATTAGCGTCTAACAATTAGGCAACTTGGTAAGCTTAGTTATGTAATTTATAGTGACTATTTCACTCGGTATTTGTCTAATATGGTTTTTCTATAAAAGATTAAGCGCATAGTAAACAATACTCCATTTTTAACATATGACTTAAAAACTGTTATAGATACATAATGAACTAGCGTATTTGACATGGATATTTTGAACTATATGACCAATGTGTTTGAGATAAGCAGGTCAGATTGGATTAACAATTCCATGAATTTCACAAATATTGTTTGGCTACAAAAAAAAAAGAGTATGCAACTCGCATAAATCTTGTTTGATTATAAAAAATGAGTATGGAACACTAAGAGCCTCATGGAATCACTCAAATGATGGAATTAGCATTCTCATACTATTCACAATCTAATCCCATAGAATAAAGACCATTTTACAATCACTTTACATAAACAAAAACATAAACTTCTCGTATAAGAAAAACTTTTAATAATTTTAATCACAACCAACTAATACCAAAGCAATAATATACAAACAAGCACAAGTAATCTTACATCTCCAACTTAATACTACTTTACACTACTAATCTTACATCACTCAATCATACTCACAATCCCAATCAATCTAATTCAACACCTTAAACCACCACACCTTTACCACTAATGATGAAAAACAAATTACAAATGATACGGAAGTATTGTTCATAAATATATCTCAGATATGTATATATATACAAGGCTTTGCCTTTGGTAACTAAACTAAATTTACAGTTCCTCACAAGGAATGACTATTTTGTTTTTCATTTTTCCTTTTTTCCCCTAAAAGAAGGTTAAAGTGAATTATGTTGCTATTTCTATTCTCAATTTGTTTTTAAGACTAGTGCAATTATGTTCCCATCAGTTCTCAATTTTCTATCTAGAAATGCAGAGGGTCTATTTATTTGAATTTTTTTGCTAGATTCAAGTAGTTGATTGATTAGTAGTGTGCCTACCACAAACCGTGCTGGCTAGCTAATGAAAGACATATCTGTTTTTTTTTTTTTTTTTTCCATATGAGAAGTCTAGAGGGATCTACTAAATCTATTATGTGAGAACTTGATTATGAGGCTAACACATCTTCTATCGCCACGATGATGTACTCGATGCCCCATTTAGTCCCCATATAGGGGGACTACAGGAAAATCGCGAATTAGCGGCGTTTTTAAAACGCCGCAAAAGGCCAGAAAAACGCCATAAAAAGATAAAGCGCGTTTAAAAATTCGTCGCTGATACGGCCGCCGTCTTATCTTTATGGCGTTTTAAAAAGGCCACTATAGAGCTTATACGACATTTTTTAAAACGTCACTAATTCTTAACTATTTCCGGCAGAGAAGTTAACTATGATGTAATCATGACGACATTTTGCGACGTTTTTTTGAAAAACGTCGCCTTTCCCTTTTTTAAAAAAAAAAAAATTAAAATTACTGATATTTATGATATTCTCTTTAGTACCTAACCACTGTGTGAGCTAGGGAGAAAAAAGATTAAAAATTAAAATTAGATGCATATTTATGATATTCTCTCTAGTTGAGTTTTAAGTCATGGATCCATTACAATCAGAATTATGAGTAATTACAATTTTTCAAAACACTTTTTATGTTGTAACATTTGAATTCCAGAGATTATAGATTGCACAATAAACAAAAGCTACATCAACAGCTAACACAACAGTGGTCTGTTAAAAAAAAAAAAACCATATATATTAAACAAACATAAGCAAGGGAAAACAACACGATGTACTCGTAAACAACACTTCAGCCGGAGCAGATCTTGAGAAGAAAAAGGTTAACGTATTGGTAGAATCATGAAATACACATAACAAGATCCAAAGTTATCAATCCATTGAAGAACTAGCTTTTTTCCTACACTTCCTTGCTACGACTTTGATTGCCGTTCTTCAGTATATTGAACTTGCAGAAATCTAGCATTAGTTCATGGAACATTCCTGTGATTCATGAGTCGTGTCAAAGGTTAACCGTTGACTTAGTTCATGGAAAGCTATAAGCTATAAAGAAATCTACCATTAAGTAATTGAACACACCTATTAACGAGCTTTTTTTATGGGTTTTGTAAACATGTTGGGGCACATATTAAAAAGCTTAAAAAGATTGTATATTCTGCATAAAAGTGTGTATCTAATAAAAAATGTACAATACTTTTAAGCCATCTTAACACGTGCCATAAAGACACATGTTAACAAGCTTCTTCTTTTTATACATAGCATGCAAATGAAATATTAATGACCCGACAATAAACATGTCCCAAATTCAGAAATGTTTATTATTTATTTTCAGTGTGATTGAAGATACCAAGGAACAACACAATTTTACAATGATAATTTGCGCCTCTTTTTTTCTTTTTCTTTTTCAGAAGCAATAAAAGAAAGCCAACCAAAAAATAAAAAAATAAAAAAATCCCATAATGATAAGGGCTATTAGTCATCACACTATATCTACACTATCAAATTAGTGCATAATCAATCTTCATGTCTGAGGATTGAATGCAAGTCATAACCTTCATGAAAATAATGTAGTTGTAAAAGGGAATGTGGCAAGTTCTTAAGCATGTTTTTTCAGAACTTTCTTAATTTTCATTTCAGAGTTCATGAAAGAATGTCTTGATTGAATTAGGAAACTTACAACATTTTCTTGGGAAAGAACATGTTCAATTGGTGAATTACTATCACATTCTGTAATTATTCCTCTAAAAGATTCTTGAATCTCCCCATTTTGTTTCTTAAAGTCACCAATCCTCCGGAATTTGTATTTGGGCAGTCGTTCAATGTCTTCCTTTGTTGCTCCTTCCTGTTTTCATACAGAAGTTAATGCCAAGTCAAAGAAGAAACATTCAACATTCAGAGTAAAGGTGATGTCAAATAACCAAATAGACATTTGGTAAAGCAATTCTAAGTGCAGACTAGATAGTTGACCATGAACTCTTTTAACTTAGAGAGAGAGAGAGAGAGAGAGAGAGAATTAACAACCCAAACTCAGATCTCAGTTTGGAGTAAAGGTGATGTTAGAATTTGACAACAGAAAATTGTTGTATGCAGGATTAGATTTGGCAATCAGGTTGGAGTCATTCCCGTTGACTGGACTCTTGGAGCTTTTATCCTCCAAACTATCCGGGAGCCCCTTCAATTGGAACCAAATGAGCTGGGCGAGATTGTTGGAAATGACGCAGTCACTTATTTCTCATTGTTTGCAGTACTTTTAATAATTGTACTAAGTGCATTATTTTTATTAAAATGTCAAAAACCACAATTGAAGACAATATATGACTTGGAAAAGGGGCACTATATTGTCACTCGTATGCCCGGGTAATTTTGTCTTTAATTTCTTCATTATCTATAAAAAAGAAAAAAGAAAAAAAAATGTTTTAATAAACTTGGCTGATTTAGATTTCTCTGAACTGTGTAATATACAAAAAGTACATATATATATATACATGAGAGGAATTTGCAAAATAGCATTCACACGATGGGTGAAGATGTAAAGGAAGTGTATATGATGGTCTCTTGCCTATTTTATGGTTCCTAAATGAATGGTCAGAACATCGTAGGAGTTTTGCATATGATTCCATATGATTCTGGCTTTGGGCAATATAAATTGGAAGTAATCTTTATAGTTTTATTTCAATTTCAATTTAATCACTTTTGGCTATGTTTGGATCATGAGTTTAGGTAGGAATTTAAAAAGGAAAAAAAAAAAAAAAGATGAGTGAAATATAATTATATTTCGTTGACATTTCACCTTTATTTCTTGTTTTTGTTTTTGTTTTTCAAATTTTTATTCAAATTCATTATTTAAACATGCCGTTAGTATAGCATGCATTGTTTTTTGTCTGCAATACTAACAGATTATGGAGGGAGTATACTAAAACGAAAATGAAATTGCAAATTTAAAAGTGATGAAATTAAAATTATGAAGATCAGAGTAAAATCTCATTAATTTACTCAAAAAATGTCAAATTATAAACCCTTTCTGAGACCAATCTGTTCAACTAGTCAGACAGTAAGCATTAAAGCGTGAGAGAGAGAGAGAGAGAGAGAGAGAGAGAGAGAACAAATATTTGGGGATTCAGAGGTCTCAACTCCACATTCATTATAACCAAATCTTCAACTTAAACTAACCGAAACCCAGGTCAGAACATCTAAAAATCCAGAAGCTACCCAGATAAAATGAAATCAAATTCAGTGTGTCAGAGGTCTGTTTAGCGTTTCTTATTTCTAATTTTAGAGTGCACTACCCATCTTACAAACTCGCTTCTATCTTGTATTATCAATCATTAAGCAAATACTCTGCATCCAAACTCAAAATCGTGTTCAAAAAAAATAAAAAACTCAAAATCATCACTTATAGCCTTTCTTGTCTTCACTTAACCCATTTCTTTTTATTTTTTATTTTTAAAATTTCAGTATAAAAATGATCAAATTACATAACAAAACTAAATAAAAATGATATGCACACTGCACTAATAGATTATTCACAAACTGCACACTCAGCCAATCCATGGCAAAAAGCATTCTCTTCAACATTAAACTAATTATTTCTGCCAAAAAATATAGTTTTGGTAAAAAAATTATGAAATCAGAGATCTAGAGAACAGATTTGATACCTTAAGGCCTGAGGAGCAATGTCCCAACCCAAACGCGGTCTCTTTCTGGGACGACGATCCATGTGCGTGTGTGGAAACTCAATCACGCATTCCATCTCCATGTTCTCATTTTTGTTTTTGCTAGAAATAAATATAAGCATGTATAATCTTTCCTGTAAAAAAAAAAAAAAAAAAGGTAAACTGTAAACGTACATGAAATGCTATGAATTTGAACGGTGATTCAGGTTGGAAAACACCATTGTTGAGCCATCTTTCAGGTCGGAAATCTTCTGCATCATCTCCCCAAATGTAAGGCATCCTCTGCCCATGGCATAGGACATGTAGTAAACACCATCTCTCTTTTTCAGTTTAAATCCATCTGGAAGAATGTCATCTGTTTCTGTACACGTCCCATCCTTAAAAAGTACAAGTAACAACTGACCAAAATTATAAATCGTTACTATTCTCAAGAATGGGCAAAAGCATCAAGGATATTCGCTTACTTGCGACTTCCACCAGTCAAAAGGCCACTTGGCTGAAATATATCACCATCGAAAGCGACACTTGGAGTGCCAATTTCTCTATTAAAAGCAACCTATGGACTAGTCATTAATGTGAAAATGAGATCAAGCTCAACAAGATAACAAAAAACACATTTATTCAAAATACGTAGTAGTTTAGACACGTACAAGATGACAAATTAATTTGGCCCAACGCCAAAAATAAGGTTTAGCTAAGTTAACACTTTTACAAACAGATCAATAGCATAACCTTAAACCATAGTGCATATGTTTATAAAATGTTTGTCAAAAAATAAATTCATTCATCAATTCTAACTTCTGAGAAAACAAATCCAGCACCACATGCTCTCTGATCCTTTTTTGCAGTGTTCTTAGTGAACTACAGTACATTTAAATCAAGATGTAGAATCAACAGTTGCACTCAAATATAACATGACCACAAACATAGCAGCAAAGCAACAAAAGAAAACATGTCATCTTCAAATGGAAAATATATATTAGAATCATCTACAAAGGCACCCGAGGGAAAAGGATTACTGAAAAAGACTTACCTCCCTCGCTGCATCAATAGTTTTGCAAACAAATGTTGAACCAAATGCACATTCCATAGCACTCTGCAACACATATAAACTCTCTTTAAAAACAAAATATAACTAACCCAAGCCAAAGTTCTTTTATCCAACCAAAAACAAAATCGCACGAATGTGAATAAGATTTTGGCCCATCCATTGCTGATGAACATGACTTACAATGATATAACATTAAGAAACATTCCAGCACACACAATTGAATTATACCTTCAGTTCCTGATCGTATCTAACCAGAGACAGAGCCACTTCTGCATTCCCCTTGCCAACCTGAAAATGTAGGATAATAACCTTCTGACAAACACAAACAAATACGGGAGATACAAAAATATAATGAAAGCCAAATACAGAGACAAACCAATCTAACAGAAGACCAAAAATAGATTGAAAAAATTGAAAATAGTTAGATTGAAAAACAAAAAGATCTAAGTGAATGAGATTCTATTGAAAAGAGAGCGGACCAAAAATAGTAAGTGAAAAGATTAAAAAGAGTAAAATTCGAATGAAGAGAGGCCAGATCGAAGATCTGATGGAGCAATAGAGAGAGAGAGAGAGAGAGAGAGAGAGAGAGAGAGAGAGAGAGATGACTTGAGGGATGGTAGCAACGGGAGGACCAGACCTGAGGAGGAGCTTCAACAGGTAGAGCGTATCCAATGCCATCGCACTTGAGCTTTTCTTGGAACAGAAAAGCCTATCATTTCATCGGTTGGTTTCCTCTTACTCCGACTGGATCGGTCTCGATCACGATGATCTTGATCCTTCTTCATTCCTCGGTCTCGTAACCCCGCCAATTTGTGCAACTTAACCGAACCATCTTCCTCTACAAAATCATCAGAATCAGAATCAAGAAAACCAAAAAACCATCAAGAAATTTCAACAAAATCGATGCAAGAATCGATGGATTTAGAATTAGATCTGAACCCTGGTGAATCTCTTAAGGAGCATGAGCAGATAGAGAAAACCCTAGATCTAGGATGGAGATAGAAAATGATAGAGAAAATGGAGAGAGAAAACAAAATGACAGAAAGAGAAATGGGGGCAGGGGGAGACGGAGCATCGTTATAATGTGAAACACGCATGTCTTTAATTTCACTTTAGCTCTTGCACAGCGTTTTTCAAAAAAACGTTGTCTAAAAAAACGTGGTTATAGGCCAATTTTGTTGTAGTGATAAGAAATCCAAACGGCTTATCCTGGGACAGAACTAGGGACATAATGGACCTGCATCTTTTTTTCGTCTTCTTATCCCTCCTGAAAATAACACAATCAAACAAGGCCAAATGAACTGAAAAGGCTTTCTACTTATCTTTATTGTCTAGTTAATATTAGTCCTCCTTTAAAAACCACTGATGTCATGAAAATTAGAAATAGAAACTGAAAACTCCAAAATAGAACTTAATACAATTTCCTTATGAGTTGAACATAATAGAACTTAATATTAGTCCTCCAAACTTTTCCTTTGTCAATTTATCTAATTTCTAACAAATTAAATATAAGACAACATGATTCATAACACTTCCAATCAACCAATCAACCCTTCACACCCTTTCTTCTCTCTTTCAATCTCCAATCTCTGCACCATATTCTAGGGTTCCAATCCCCACACTCATACTTTCAATAAAAATGGAGTATCATTTTTCACAGATTCAACACGAGATTTAATTATTAAACTGTTGCATAACGTGTTGGATTAAAACTCGTGTTTAGGGTTTGATTTATTTATTTTTATTTAGTTAAATCCAATGAAGAGGGTTTGATTCCAATAAAGGCAAAAGATTCAAAAAAGAGGAGAGAACAACAAAGGAGAGCTATACCTGGATGCCATTGGATGAACCAATGGGAAGTCGCCGCCACTGCTGCTCTCGAAACCCTCTCTCTCTCTAATCCTCTATCTTCCTAGTCACCAACTAGTTGAAATACACACATAACAATAGCAATACCTATACATACAAATGGATTAATATTTGAATTTTATAAAAGAATTGGTGAAACATTGAGTCAAAAAATTCATTAAACAGTTAAAATACACGATAAAAAAATAATAATTCTTTCCTATTATTTATTGACAAACAGAAAACAAGTACTTGTTCTTCTTCAAAAGCCCTAGAGAGATGATCGGTGAATCTAACACTTGTGCAATTCCTGCTCGAAATCGGCGAATACTACTTCAGGTTAGTTAATTCCTGCTCCAAATCAGCGAAGCCAAAGATCTCAGATCTAAAGCCACATATCTTAGAACCACAATCTGTCGAGCAATGAGAGAGATTGGGAGAGTGAGAGAGAGATGATCTACAACGAATAGATCTACAACGAATCGTAGCCTCGAGGTGTACATGAGGTAGGCGGTGATGGTGGACGGCGCAGTGATCTGTTCGAATGGTTTAGAGAGAGAGAGAGAGATTGTGAGGGTCTGTGCGAGCGACTGTGAGAGGAAAGAAAAGGAGAGAAGAGGAGGGTTACCTGGAACATTGGGGCTGTGAGATGGAAAGAGATGACTGGGAGCAAGAATGGCGACTAGGGAGATAGAGGGTTTTTTGCTTTGTTTTTTTGTTGATTTGAGAAGAGGATACTGAAAGGATATGGAAGGGCAAAGACGAAGGGCATGAGAAGCAAAAAGGGAAGTTTTGGCGACGGAGGAATATATAGTGTCACCAAAAAAATTAACAATTGCAAAAAAAGAAGAAAAAAAAAAACGACGGGTGAGAAATCGTTGCATAAAATACTATTTTTTGCCATGGTCATGAATTTTTCGTAGCAAAAAAATTTAATTGGCGACGGCATCTTTTTTTTGAACCGTCACAAAAAGTTTCGTGTCCAATGCTCTCCTTTTCTAATAGTGGTACCACGTGCCTTCCGGTTAAAAGCCGATAAAGTGGCGATTGGGAATGCTTGATATGTCTACTTCCAGACACCAACTTAGGGATTACTTGAGTCGTATTACCATCCCTTCAATTATATTGAAGTTATTGAATTGATGTGTTTTCAAATTAGTATTGTGTACAAGATTTCCAAAAGATAAAGAACTATATTTTGAGCGTGACATGTCATAGGCATTCATCTCAGAAGACCGTACAAAATGTATATATTTTGTTAAGATCTTCCTACTGGGCTTTGTGCTCCTTAGTAGATTTGTACAGTAAATAATGTGGTGATTCTGCCAAGTTAAAGACGTGGAGTGTGTTTTGAGAGCACATGGCTCTCCTCTTTTGTTGTTATTTTGACAAAGCTCAGGGCTTTACATGTATGGGTTTGGTTAACCATTTTGTGTAACCGGACATAAGCCTTAGAACTTGTAGCTTGAGAGGGTAATTTATAAGTAAATTGGGCCAAGCTGTGTAATGGGCCGTTCTGCGGGCCGAGGTAAGAAAGGGCTAAGTAAAAGGGGCTTGTAGTTAGCTCAGTCCTAAAAGAGCCTTGAAGTTAGCTCGGTCACCACGGTCGGAGTGGTAACAAATAGCTCGGTTATACCATTCTGAGCCAAGGTGTATTAAGCTTTCCTCATGACCTTGCTCTAGATTAGTTCGGCCCAGGCTTGCTATGATTAGCTCGGTCTCAACAGGTGAAACCGAGGTACAAGCCATGAAGGGAAGAACCGAGCTAGTTAGAGCTCGGTCGTTGTTGCCAGTTTAGCATGGTCATGTTAGCTCGGTCGTTTTGTCATACTATCGAGGTAAAACCAGCTCACTTGGTTTAAGCAGTGAGAGGGGTGTTGAAGGATAAGCATTATCTTTCAGGAGTGTGATTTCTAGGAGGACTCTGCATGGAGGAATAAGGGTCCTACTAGGATTGTGCCACGCGAACCTATAAAAGCTCATAACATCACCTATGGAGAGGTAACACAACTTTGTTTCTCGAATACACAAAGCTTTTTGCCTATTTGTCTATTTTGCTGACTTAGGCATCGGAGAGGTATCCGGCACACACCCGCCGGCTAGCTCACGTTTGTGTTTTCAGGGAGTGAAGCGACGACGTTTGGAGGAGCGCAGACTTGATCAACAGGATTATACGAGAACATTATTTCTTGCTCGTACAATTCGCGTCGTCTGTGGGAAGACCAGAAAGAACAAAACCTCTTGATCAAGTTTTTCCTCTCTAATTAGAAGTAATGGCGCACAATGAAGATTTGCCACAGTCAGCTATCGACGGACAAACCCCAGAGGGGGGTGGCAGGCGCAAAGGTTTGCCTTCTATCCCTCCCATGGCGGATTTAGAGCCCCAGCAACAGAACCCCCGGAGGGATGCAAGGGGAAGGCGGACTAATAGCCCCCGTTGCTCTCAAAGTCTTGAAAGACAGAGGCGGAGGATCGATCCTCAAGTTCTGGAGGATCGCGTCAAGAAACAAGACGAGTTAATAAGAAAGATGTGGCAGACATGGAGTCTATGAAGCGCCAGATCAAAGGAAAATGGGTGGCGACAGGAGAGGGGCGCAAAAGCAACACGCCCCCTCGCCACTCGGAAGATCGTAGTAGGCATACCACACCGTCACAAGCAGAGAGTAGGAGCCTGAGAACAGGCGACACTCAGTCAACAACTTCCAGGACTCATTACTCCAGGTCTGAGAGAACGAGAACTGAGAGGTCATATACTGAGGGAAGCACTTATCGGCCCTCGCGCACGCACCAGACGTCATCTAGGCAGACGGAGTTGCCCAGATCATCCGATTTGAGAACTGTGCTAGAAGAAAAGGCACGATGGAAGGAAGATAAAAGGGTGTGTGACCCGTGCAGAGTTTCAGCCCTTCAGCGGTTGGCTCCTCAAACGCACGGGAGCGTCGAGGTAGGAATGCCAATACCGCGCCTTGCCTACAAGCCAATAGACAAAGCATTATCAAGGTTGCAGACCTCGCCGTTTGTTCTGGCAATTGAGAACGCACCACTACCTTTGGGCTTTCACCTGCCCAAATTCACCACTTATGAGGGGAAGACGGACCCCTATATGCACTTGAGCCACTTTCGCCAAGTTATGGCAGTACACCGGCGAAATGAGGTTTTAATGTGCATCCTGTTTCCATCCAGCCCAGGCGACCTGGGTCTAACTTGGTTCGAAAGGCTACCAGAAGGCAGCATCGCCTCTTGGGCACAATTGGCAGAGGCGTTCGTGACTAGGTTCAGAATGAATGCCAAAACACTGGTGGAGATCGATCAGCTACTCTCCATTGACATGGGCGACAAAGAAACATTGAGGTCCTACAACAGTCGTTATTGGGAAACTTTCAACCAGATAGGAGATTGTCCTACAAACCTCGCCATTGTACAATACAAACGAGGCCTGCCAGTCGGCAACAAATTGAGGGATTCAATTACTATGACGCCCCCTTCACGATGGAGGCCTTAATGGAGAGAGTGCACCAACATATTCGTGTGGAAGAGGATGACGCCCGTGCTAAAGCAAAATCTGGCACAACAGCAATACCAGATAAAAAGACCTCGGCAAAAGTCAATATGGTAGAACGACCAAGCAGGAATGGGCGAGGCAGACGGGCCAACAAAGAGGATCCAGACAAAAGGTGGCTAAGAGTTCGCACTGCCATTACCACGGTGTTCAAAAAACCAATCTACCGAATTCTCAGTGAGATACACGATGAACCTTTCATCCGATGGCCAGCTAAGTTGAGAGAAGCACAAAAAGACTATGGCAAAGGATTCCGGTGTACCTTCCATAATGAAAAGGGGCACCACATAGAGAATTACATACTGTTGAGACAGCACCTGGAGGAGTTAGTGGCAGCTGGGCACTTGGACAAGTACATAGAAGGAGGGACGCAGCCAGCCCCCTCAGAACCATGACAATCCAGACGGAATGCCGATCGATGCCCCACTTCAAGGCTTGATTAACGTAATACATGGGGTATTCGAGCCTAAACGAGTATATGAGCTCAGGAGAATGATCAAGAAGGCTGAGCACTTAAGGGAGGTATTAAGTGCACAACCAATCATAAAAAAGGGAAAAATAGAAGCCACGAATGTCATATCTTTTTCAGACAGAGACTTGGCAACGATATATTGCCCTCACAACGATGCACTGGTCGTCACACTCCGTGTCAAGGACTATGACATCAAATGGATTTTGATCGACCAAGGAAGCTCGTGTGAGATAATGTATTACGAAACCTTCAAACAACTGAAACTGGAGGACAAAGACTTGGCGCCTGCAACATCTCCCCTAATCGGATTCAACTCAATGCTAGAGTGGCCAGTGGGCAAGATAATCCTCCCAATCGGAGCAGGAAGCATGACTAAGCAAGTGGAATTTTGGGTATTGAAAGTCCTTTCCACTTACAACATTATCTTGGGAAGGACATGGTTGTACACCATGCGATCGGTAGCATCAACTTACCATCAAGTATTGCGGTTCCCTAACGAAGCCGGAGTAATTGAAGAGGTATTTGGAGACCAAATTATGTCCAAACAATGCTTCGTCACAGTAAATGGCAGCCGCGCTGCCAAGGGATATGTACAGATGGTGGAAGAACCTGAGAGCAATGAGCTGTTCGCAGATGTTGGCAAAGCGGCTGAACAGAAGGCGGTGGAAGACTTGGTACAGGTAAAGATAGATGAAAAAGACCTAGAAAATTTCTTTTTGCTCGGCTCGTCATTGTCCAGCACTGAGAGAATAGAGGTTATGAAGTTTTTAACCTCTAACATCGAAGTGTTCGCCTGGACGCCATATGACATGCCTGGCATTGACCCAAACTTCATCTTTCACCAATTAAATGTCCACCCAACTGCAAGACCAATCATACAGCGCACTCGCAGATCAGCACTCTACCACGCCGAGATAGTGGCGGAAGAAGTGGGAAACCTTTAAGAGGCAGGAGCTATCAGAGAAGTGCACTATCCCAAGTGGATATCCAATACTGTGGTGGTGCCAAAAAAGAATGGAAAATGGCGTGTCTGCGTGGACTACAAAACAGTTAACAAGACATGCCCAAAGGATAGCTTTCCCTTACCGCGGATAGACCAACTGGTAGATCTAATGGCAGGACACAATCGACTCAGCTTTCTTGATGCATACAGAGGTTACCATTAGATCGCTATGTACGAACTAGACCAGGAGGTCACATCCTTTACAACACCAAGAGGACTGTATTACTACAAGGTCATGCCCTTTGGACTAAAAAACGCAGGGGCAACATTCCAACGGATGGTCACCAAGATGTTCGAACCATTGTTAGGCAGAACAATGGAGGCATACATAGATGATATGGTGGTCAAAAGCAAGGATGAGAATGACCATCTCAGGGACCTAGGTGAGATGTTTCAGATCCTGAAGAAGAACAAGTTACGCCTTAATGCATCCAAGTGTGCGTTCAGCGTAGGATCAGGCAAATTTCTAGGCTTCCTGGTGGCCAACCGAGGTATAGAGGCAGACCCGTCTCAGATCAAGGCAATTCAGGATCTAGAGAGGCCCAACTCAGTAAAAGAAGTGCAACATCTCACTGGTATGGCAGCTACACTCAACCGGTTCATAAGTCGGTCGTCAGACAGATGTCGACCATTCTTCCAAGCACTAAAGGCCAAGTTTGAGTGGGATGAAGAATGCAACCGCACCCTAGAAAGCCTAAAAGAATACATGTCTTCTCCACCATTGCTAGTAACCCCAATACCTGGAGAAGAACTCTTTTTGTACTTGGCAGTTTCACAGCACGCCGTCAATGCGGTGTTGGTCAGAGCGAAAGGAATCCAACACCTACCTATCTTCTATGTCAGCAAGACCTTACTGGGCGCAGAAACCAGGTACTTGCCACTGGAAAAACTGGCCTTAGCCCTAATGATGGCCTCTAGGAAACTGTCGCATTACTTCCACGCCCACACCATAATCGTCCTCATAGCTTTTCCATTAAAAGCTTTGCTCGAGAGGGTGAACTTTTCTGGGAGAATCTTGAAGTGGGCAGTGGAGTTGGGACAGTTTGACATCAAGTTTCAACCTAGAACCACAATAAAAGCCCAAGCTTTGGCAGACTTTGTAGCAGAGTTCACACCAGGAAGTCACCATATCTACCCAGTTGACTTGACTGATACAACCGAAATGGGGATGGAAAGTGCCACAGAAAATGCGCAACCCCTAATACAGGATGCCTAGCCACATCCCAAAACAGACCGGAGTGAAGAACGGGAGGAAGAAACAAACCATGCTACACCATGCAAAGACTCATCAACAAGTAAAAACTTGGCACAATCAGATAGTGAGGGGGAAACAGAAAGTGTGGACTTGGAAGAAAATACCAACAACGCTCATGACCCCAAGGCATCATCCGATCCCTCCACTTGCTGGAAGCTGTTCGTTGGAGAGATGTGGAAGCTCTTTGTGGATGGAGCGTCCAACAGGCACGGTGCAGGACTTGGCATAGTCCTTATCTCACCAGATGGCCTAACAGTGGAACAAGCAGTCAACCTTGGCTTCTCAGCATCAAACAACGAAGCGGAGTATGAAGCGCTTCTGGCAGGACTAAAATCAGCACACTACATGAAGGCCACCGAGCTAATGGTCTACAGTGACTCACAGCTGGTGGTAAACCAAATTTCAGGCGACTACGAGGCAAAGGATGAAAGGATGGCTAAGAGATCATGAAATTCGAAGTAGTACGGATAGAGCAGATCGGCAGGGACAAAAACAGTAGAGCAGACGAGCTAGCAGGCTTTGCTTTGATGGCAGATACATCCATCCCACATCTGTTACTGATTGATTACTTACCAAGACCCAGCATTGAAGAACCCGAAGTAGAAGAGATATGTTGCGCCGAATTAGGCCCTTCATGGATAAATCCCATTATAATGTTCTTAAAAGACGGTGTCTTACCCGAAGAGAAGAAAGAAGCCAACAAAATAAGAGCAAAGTCACAGCGATTCTGGCTCTCTCCATCAATGGCCTTGTACAAGAAATCCTTCACAGGACCCTACCTGAAATGTGTCCATCCTAGCAAGGTCAAGGCATTCTTGTTCGAGATACACGAAGGCGTATGCGGAAGCCACCAAGGAGGAAGTTCATTGGCCTACAGAGCAATTTCACAGGGATATTGGTGGCCTTACATGGAAGCAGATTCAGAGAAGTACGTCAAGAAGTGCAAGAAATGTCAGAAGTTCGCACACCAAATACATCAACCAGCCAGAGAGCTTCTACAATTAACTAGCCCATGGCCCTTCGCAATGTGGGGCTTGGACATAGTAGGACCACTTCCAACAGCACCCGGCAACAAAAAGTTCTTTCTTGCAGCAACAGACTACTTCACAAAGTGGGTGGAGGCAGAAGCACTAGCATCAATAAAGGAGAAAGATGTGAAGAAGTTCGTCTGGCAGAATATCATCACTCGGTTCAGCATACCAAAAGCTCTAATATCTGACAACGGCACTCAGTTCGATGGCAAAATTTTTAGAGGCTTTTGTGAAGAATACAAGATAGAATTCTACACCGGCATACCCCTAAGCAAATGGTCAAGCAGAAGCATCAAACAAAGTCGTCTTGGATGGATTGAAGAAAAGGTTAGAGAAAGCAAAAGGAAAGTGGGCTGAGGAGCTCCCTCATGTTTTATGGGCTTACCGTACCATACCTCGGCGGTCTACTGGAGAAACACTTTTTTCCTTGGCCTATGGCATGGAAGCAGTAATCCCACTAGAAGTTGGCATCCCCACAATTAGAGGTGAAAATTTTGACCCAGACTTAAATGGAGAAGCCATAGCATTGGAGCTTGACCTTGCAGAAGAAAGAAGAGAAAGAGTACTGGTTCACATCGCCTCATACCAGCAGGAGTTATTCAGAAAATATAACAAGACAGTACACCCAAGGCAATTCAAGATTGGAGATTGGGTGCTGGGCAAAGTAATGGAAAACACACTGGTACCCGGAGACGGCAAGTTAGGGCCCAATTGGGAAGGACCTTACAAAGTGGTTGGATTAGCAGGAAAGGGGGCATACCATTTGGAAGATGAAGACCGCAAAGCCATTCCTAGGCCGTGGAACACTGCCAATCTAAAACTATTTTATTTTTAGCTTTTTTTTTACTTGTAATTTTTTTCTTTTTTCAATAAAACAAGTAGTTTCTTTTTCAGCATAAATCGTTTTATTCTGTACAAATAGTTTTAGTATACTAGGGGCAATAAAATCAAAGTTGATCGGAATAACCAACTTTGAGCTCTCTTCAGCTAAGATTAGGATCGTGGCTGAAGAGGTTGGTCGGAAAAACCAACACTTCTCCTAAGCCAAGATAAGGATCGAGGCTGCAGGACATTTGGCAGAAATAACCAAACACTTCGCTCTAGGTTGGCAGGAATAACCAACTTTGAGTTCTCTTCAGCTAAGATCAAGATCTGGGCTGAAGAGGTTGGCTGAAAAAACCAACATTTATTGCTCTTCAGTCGAGATAAGGATCAAGGCTGAAGAATGGTTGGCTGGAAAAACCAACTTTTAGTACTCTTCAGCCGAGACAAGGATCAAGGCTGAAGAGTGGTTGGCTAAAAAAACCAACTTTTAGTACTCTTCAGCCGAGATAAGGATCAAGGCTGAAGAATGGTTGGCTGGAAAAACCAACTTTTAGTACTCATCAGCCGACATAAGGATCAAGGCTGAAAGAGTGGTTGGCTGGAATAACCAACCTTTAGTACTCTTCAACTGAGATAAGGATCAAGGTTGAAGAATGGTTGGCTGGAAAAACCAACTTTTAGTACTCTTCAGCCGAAATAAGGATCAAGGTTGAAAGAGTGGTTGGCTGGAATGACCAACTTTTAATACTCTTCAGCTGAGATAAGGATCAAGGCTGAAGAATGGTTGGCTGGAATAACCAACTTTTAGTACTCTTCAGCCAAGATAAGGATCAAGGCTGAAGAAGTGGTTGGCTGGAATACCAACTTTTAGTGATCTTCAGCCGAGGTAAAAACCTAGGCTGAAGAGGTTGGCAGGTATGACCAGGTAGATTTCAAGGTTAAGACCGAGATAGGTATCTCGGCCAGAAAATATTATACTGCATTCAGACTACAATTGGAAAGTAAATGCAAGCATGGCATGGCAGTTAACCGAATTAATAGTTGAAACAAAAGGAGATTTCATTCAAAATGCAAGTCAACAGTACAAAAGATGGGGCCTTAGCCCGATTACAGTTTTTTTTCCAAAAATAAAAAGAAGAAAAAACAAGATTAAGCAAAGAGGTCATCAAGATCCGCATCCAGATCAACTCGGATCCCGGTTTCAGCAGGTAGCTCGGTCACGGAATCAACCAAGCCTTCCACCACTGGCTGCACCCGAGCTGACTGAACGACGGGATCATTGGCGATAACCGAGGCATTATCGGGCTCTGGGGCCTCTTCATCATCATCATCTTCAAGAAATTTTTGCTGAATGGTAGTAGCGTACTCCACCATGTGGCTCGGTATGAAATGAGGAGGAGGGTTGAGGAAGATCTCGGTCTCTTGGCTGTGACCGAGCTGCGCCACTGCCGCCTTCCATCTATACTTGAAGAATATATATTTCGCTGCTTCACATTGTTGGATGTAAGTGGCCTCCCCCTCCTTGTAACCCCGGTTTTCGACGTCTTCCACGCTCTTCTCCAATCGAGCGATCTCGGCATTTTTCTTTCCCTCGAGCTTGGCTATCTCGCGCAAGTATTTGCCTTTCAGCACGGCCGCAGCCTTTTGCTTATCTGCTTCGGCTGAATTGACCAGGCCGGTGAGCCGAGCTACTTCGGCTTGTAGCTCGGCCATCTTCTACTGGGATTCTTTTAGCTCGGCTGTTTTAGCATTGGCCTCTGCCATGGCCTCCCTAGTGCTCTTTCGAAGTTCCAGCACGCGCTTGTGTGCGACGTGGTTCTTCTGTAAGGCCTGCAAAAACGGGAGAAACAATTTTTGAGATAAACTGAGCGAAAAGATGTTGAAATTTGGAGAAAGAAACAGAGAACTTACCAACACCATTGATTTTGAAGCCGAGCGAATGGCCTTCAGCTCGGTAAGATGATCATGGTGATCCATATTGGCTGGAAGGCAGACTCTCTTGGCTAGATTAAAGGCCAGCATGTGGTCTTTTTCCGCGACCACTGAGTTGGAGTCAGTGATAGCACGGTTCTTGTAGGTAACCTTAGGCACCCACTTGGAAGAGCTAGCTCGGTCAGAGCGCTCCGGTTGAGGGCTGGGCGGTGTGGATTGTGGAAGCACGATGTCTTCTTCATCAACGAGGCGCAGCTTGGTCGTGGAAGTCTGGGCGCGCTTGTTTGGCCGAGATGAAGAAGGCTGTGAGGTTGGCAGGGCTACCACGGCCTCTTGTGATTAGCCGGTTAGCTGTACTTCGACTTGATTTGTCTCGGTGAGTAGGGCCCTGACGGCTCTCTTTTTTGCCATCTCTTGCTCCGTTGTTAATGGAATGAGGTTGATTTGTGGAAGGGAAGGATCAGGCTCAGGAGAGGGCTCCAGCAAGAAGTCTGTCACCCTGGTCTTTCGCCGGCTGCTGTATCGGTAGGTCGGCTCAAAGTTAAGTAGCTCGGCCCAACTCCGGTTGGGATATCTTAGCGCGGCGCGGAGGGTGGCAAGGTTTGGGTAACTATACTGCGACTTTAGAAAGTTTAAATCTGCATAAGGGAAAATTACAACGGTTAGTGCGGTTCAAAGCTTGCAAATGAAGTAAAGAAAGCACAAAATTAAGCTGAGGTAATTATACCGGCGACTCCTTTGTTCCAGTTATTCGGTCGCCTGGGATCTGGGCCTCATGGTCTTCAAAATTCCCAGAAACCCAGAAAAAATCATTGTTGTTTACATCTTTGTCTGGGGTATTCTTTATTATCTTTTCACGGCGGCGCCTTATTCTTAAATAGTAAACCCAGCCGTCCTCATTTTGGCCTAGAGAGTACTGGTGAAATAGCTCGGCCAAGCCAGCAGTTTAGCTCGGCAATGCCATTTATTATGCGGTACGAATTTGTGGAAAGCTGGGTAGGGCAGAGGTTTGTTTGTCTAAGGAATTCGCAAAGAAGAGGCTGTACAGGGAATCTAAGTCCGGTTTCTATAATGGAAAGAAGGGTAAAGGAAACAAAGCCAGGGTTTCCCCAGGGTGTGGTATCTAGTTCAGCTAAGGTAAGATGGACATCGTCAGGGATATGGTAGTCCCTTCGGAACTCGGCCATGGCACCTGGTGAGTTTACTAAGAACCTATATTCACCCATGTGGTCTTAAGTTAGGTATAAATTAGCTGGAGTACTGGCTCAGTGGAGAGCTGACGCTGAGTAGCTCGGTTGGGTGTTCAAAGGAGTGCCTGGCCAACCTAAGTTTGCAAAGTGAAAAAGAAAGGCATTAAGCACAGATCGTTGGACCGCGCTAAAAGACACAAAGGCAGAATAAAAGGAGACCAGCTTTGCTACGTGGGATATCTCATTTTTAGCTCGGCCTGAGCGAGGGACTTTAGCCCGGCTAAGTGGATGAGAAGTTCGTAGCCCGGTTGTGGCTTATGGTGCAACATTTTTAGTTCGGTTTTGACTAAGTCAGGGAGCTGGTTTGGCCGCAAGTTATAGCTCGGTCAGTGTTTGAGGCTTCCTAGCGCGGTATTCTGTGAACCTAGTACGGTTCGCTAGCTCGGCTAAGTTAAGCAAAAGGTACTTAGACTTATTGAAACTACAAGTATGGCGTGAAGTCTTAGTTCGGTTGTTTAGTTTGGCTAAGCTTGTACCTAATACAAACAACTTCCTAGTTCGGTTGGAGTGAGATTTTGGATCTGAGACATTCCATTTCAGTTTGTTCGCAAATCCAGTAGGGGTGAGTACTATTCAAGAAGTTCTTACTCATTACAGAGAAAACTATTTGAAAAGTGTTGTGAGAAAACATGTATATGCAAATGTTACATGTTGCTAGTCAAAAGAAAAGCAGAAAAGGATTGAGTTACTTACAAATTAGAGGAGGAGGGATGCAGATCTGAAACCACGAAGATGGTGTTAGGAGTGCAAGCTTCGCAGGTACTAAGATTGCAGAAATAGAGGCTCAAGCAAGAAGAGAGAGAAGATGAATAGTGCAAGTGAATGGTTCAAAGCAGGAGGGTTTTGTTTTGTGTAAAGGCGTAAGTAAAGGCGGGACTATTCAAAATTATCGGAGTACGAGGGCGGTGCAACCGGTTGTATCTGACCAATGTGAGTTTGCCACGTGTCTGTGGAATGGGAAACGATTCGGTTACTGTGACTGAAAAGACGTTTTGATCGGATAGATTAGTAGCTCGGTGTGAATTCAACCCGGTTGAAAGGCAGAAGTCTTTAGCTCGGCTGGAAACGGGTAATCCCAATCATGCTACGCAGATGGAATTAAGAGGCAATTGAGAGGGTAATTTATAAGTAAATTGGGCCAAGCTGTGTAATGGGCCGTTTTGTGGGCCGAGGTAAGAAAGGGCTGAGTAAAAGGGGCTTGTAGTTAGCTCGGTCCTAAAAGAGCCTTGAGTTAGCTCGGTCACCACGGTCAAAGTGGTAACAAATGGCTCAGTCATACCATTCTGAGACAAGGTGTATTAAGCTTTCCTCACGACCTTGCTCTAGATTAGTTCGGCCCAGGCTTGCTATGATTAGCTCGGTCTCAACAGGTGAAACCGAGGTACAAGCCATGAAGGAAAGAACCGAGCTAGTTAGAGCTCGGTCGTTGTTGCCAGTTTAGCATGGCCATGTTAGCTCGGTCGTTTTGTCATACTACCGAGGTAAAACCATCTCACTTGGTTTAAGCAGTGAGGGAGGTGTTGAAGGATAAGCATTATCTTTCAAGAGTGTGATTTCTAGGAGGACTCTGCATAGAGGAATAAGAGTCTTACTAGGATTGTGCCACGCGAATCTATAAAAGCTCATAACATCACCTATGGAGAGGTAACACAACTTTGTTTCTCGAATACATAGAGCTTTTTGCCTATTTGTCTATTTTGCTGACTTAGGCATCGGAGAGGTATCCGGCACACACCCGCCGGCTAGCTCATGTTTGTGTTTTTAGGGAGTGAAGCGACGACGTTTGGAGGAGCGCAGACTTGAACAACAGGATTATACGAGAACATTATTTATTGCTCGTACATGGCCCATGAGAGTATTAAATTGTATTCGACTCATAGTGCCACATGCTATAGATTCATATTCTAGGAAATGTTGAATGCATAATTGCATGTGGAATACTTTTGTTAATATCTGTAGTATAATGAATACAAATTTTAGAGATTTGATGTTGATGCTAATAATGAGGTATTATATCTCGTATACATATATGCAACGAAAGTTATTAAGTATGGAACAAGATCATGTTGATGGAGTAAATTTGAGTTTTTTTTACGTTAATTATTTGGGGGCGTTACATATTTTGACATGTTGATATCATTTTATATGTTAATTTCATATTAATTTCTCATTTATAAATCTCATTAAACTTGACTTGGATTTGAGGTTGAAGTTTTTAGTTCTTTTTCTTTTTTTCTTTTTTTTAAATTAATGTGTTTAGCAAGTTGATAAAAGTAAATTAACTTTTTTTGTAAGTGAAAATAACTTATGTGGCATTTGATCATTTTAGCTCATGATAAATTCCTTGGTGACGTTTTGGCATTTTGAATTTTTTTTAGCTATAATTAACTTTTTTAGTTCGCAAACGCTCATTTAAGTTGGTATGTGTTGATGTCAAATTAAGAATCAATTATGTCAATAAATAATTTGATTTCATGTAGGAGTCTTTATTTTTTGCAATCATGTAGACCTTGCGGATACATAGAATTAACTGGGTAGAAAAGTTGTAAGTAGTTAGGAGTTGATTGCTCATCAAATTAAAATCAAAATAGTTCTTTGGGGTGAAATCAAGAGTTGAAGATCATTGCTTTTTGGTGGATGACTTTGTTTTTCAAATTGGTGTTGTCGGATCGCTTAAACTGAAGAAAATGTAGTTGTTGGCAACTTGGCAAGCAAAGTGCTTCTTTGGATGATTTTTGGGTGATTGCTATCTTTTTTTTTTTTTTTTTTCTTTTATGATTTTTGTTCTTATTATTTATGAATTCACTCTGTCGGTACCTTATCAACTTAATCTTTTTGGAAAAAGATTAAGCAATGGGTTTGGAAGTGTTGGTCTTCCTCATCTGCTCTCTTTGTTCTTTTTCTCTTTTGATCTAATAAAATTCTTTTTTGTCGATTAAAAAATAATAATTATTACTATTTGATTTCATGTTCTGTCAAAAATGAAACCGTTGTTAACTATTGAACTAATTTAACACAAAATGAAAAATTGAAGGAGAAAAGTCAAAACTCTTTTCCAACATAGTCATCATCATTGCTAATGTAATCTGGAATAAATTATGGTAATCATAATTTGATTTTTCTTTCCCCAACTAGAGAAAAGTTAAAAAAAAAATTCCAATGTAGTCATCACTTATTTTGACATGAAACAGAAAATTAAAAGACGCATGTTGTAATTGAGATAATAGGGACCAATAAATTGTAATTTAATGTTAAAATAAGGGACGCTTGTATCAATTAATAATTTGATTTCATATCCTTTAGAGTGTTGCTATTAACACCCCAATTAATACTTTGAACCCTCTATTTCTTTGGACCCCCACCTACGAAATTCAAAATCCGAAAAATTTCTAAGAACCCCCAAATAATTCCAAAAGTATCCTTCTAAAAATATGACATCTACCAAAATGCACTCTCCTTAGCACGCTCCCTAAAACCCCATCATTTCCCAAAACCTTTAAATATTGAACTTGTACCATTAAATTGAGGCTTCCACTCAACGTCGATTGATGAACTTAAGCTTCCTCTCACTGTCGACAGAGCTCTTCCATTGATCTCTGTTATAGGCAATCTCTCACAGTCGATCTCTCTCTGCCGTCAATCTCCCTCATAACCGATCTCTCACTGTCGACCTCTTCCTGTTGTCTATCTCTTCACCACCATGTTCAAACCTGTGTTGCCAAAGAAATTACCTATGTTAATACTTGTGTTACCAAACAATTTGTACATGTTCGGACTTGTGTTACTGAATGTATTGATTCTGATCTAGACGCAACCTATTTATTGCTTTTGGATATGAGAACTCGTGTATTTAACTCTTGTTCAACTCATTTCCATCTTGTTGTTTATTGAGAGTTTTGGTCGTGTTTGAAACAGGTTGGAAAGTTAGTGTTTTTTTTTTTTTTTTTTTTTTTAATATTTTAAAAGTGTTGTTGCCCAGAATTTTCCTTGTTTGCTCAAGTGACCACTTCTGCGCTTGAGTGGTTTCAGTCTGTAAAACTGTTGAGAGTTTGATATCTGTGCTCGAGCGAACTTTTACATGTCTAAACTATAGGGAGGGGGTCATTGTGCACTTGAGTAGTAGTTTTAGTCGCTCGAGCGGTGTCACTTATTGTGTCTGTTGCTCGAGCGACAATTCCTTCGCTCGAGCGGTCTGCGCGCATATTAGTCTGAGAGGAAGACCTTTTTGATCACTTTTTCATCTCTTTCTCTCTCTAAACATTCCAAAACCCCAGATCTACTCCCTCTCTCTTTAGTTTTTGAGCTTTCGTACCAAATACTCTTAATTCGTGAGTTTCTTCACCTTAGTCCATTGGAAAAAAACATTGTGCCCGTCGAGGGCATCGTTTTGATCGGAGCATCTAGTATTTTTTACACTGCCAATTTCTACCAATCTTCTTTTTTGTCTTCTACTTTAAGCTAGGGATTTCTTTAACTCTTTTTATAATTTTTAGCTTAGTTATTTGTCTTTTTAAAAGGTTTTTTGTTTGGGAAATTTTAGTAAAACCTAGGGTTTGTTTGAAATCAAAAGAGGGGATTTCCAAATTGATTCTTGAAAATGGTTGTAAAAATATGGTTGTGGATGAGTTGTGTTGAAATGGTGGAGATCTTTTCTCAAAATTGATTTTGGAAAGAAAAGGGGGGTCTTGCCCTAATTTTGGATATTTGGAATTTTGAAAAGGGAAATGAAAAATGATGTTAGATATTGTGAAATTGGAATAATGATTATGTTAATGATGATGGTGGAGTTGGATATGTATTATCACTCCCATCGGAATTGATGAAAATGTATCTTTTGATTGAAATTTATCTATTGAATAGAAATATCTATTTTGGGCTATCGGTGTAGGATAGTCTTAATTGTTGTAGACATTGCATGAGGATTAGGTTGAACTAAAACAAATTTCTCATCCATTGTGCATTGTGCATCATTTTACATTGAACATTGCAAATGTATTGTTTTTGAAAAAAAAAGGATGAATACCATGGTGAATTTGGTTTGGGGGTGTGGTTGTTGTTTCATTATGTTAGCCTGTGTGTCCTTAGTGAAAATCCAAAAACCCGCGCGATTAGGTGCCAATCTTTCCGATTAGTATCAGTAAAATGGCTTTAGTAGTGCTTATATAGCCTACTGGTAGACACGTACTTAGACATTACCAGTGTGTTGTATCCACTGCCCTGTTTTGTGTGTAAAAGATTTTTTTTTCATGAATTGATTTCTAATCTGACATTGCATTGTTTTGAGATGGAAAACAAGAAATGTTTGAAAAATGGTATGCATCGTGTATTCATCTTATGATTTTGCTAAGACTCATATACTATGTTAGAGTGTTCCTACTAGGCTTTGGCTCACCTTATATGGAAAATAACTTTGAGGTGCTGATGATATGCCTCCGCCGAGGACATAACATGGGAGGACTCGGAGCTTAAGGCTTCTTTTTGGTTTTGTTTTGATGTAATTATTTGTTTAAGCCTTGAGCTTTATTTGTATTGAGTTTAAAATCATTTTGTTGTAACCAAACTTCGTCTTGGAAAGTTATAAGCCATTAGGGCATTTCTTTATGTGATTTTAATTTCCTTTCTACTCCTGTATCAATCTCATATGCTGTAATGCCCTCAAAATAATACATAATCCCATCATCTAACAGTTCTATATACATGGTAGATAAATCACATTTCCATACATACATCAGAGTTAATATTACAAAAGGGTATTTCATATATGTTCCAAACTATTTACAACATAATAAAATGCCCTATGGGCTTACATCTTTCCAAGTACTAACTTGGTTACAAAAAGAAGAGTACTAACTCTTTTCACATAAAGCTCTCGGCTTGAATTTACATTTAACATCAAAATAAGTCAACCAAACAGAGTCTTCAACTCCTAAACCTTCTAAGCTAAGACCTTGGAGGCGGCATGTCACCTGTACCTGAAAATGGTGTCCCAAGAAGGGTGAGCCAAAGCCCAGTAGAGATATGCTAAACCAAATATGAGAAATAACTAAAACATTAGCATTCGACAAATGGTTAATACTTGTAAGCCAACTTACACCCTTTCCACAGCCCAACAACAATTACATCCCTATTTCAACCCACATCCATTCATTTACCCAAATCACTTCATAGACATGGTTCATTATCTATTCAAACCATTTAAATGAGACTATAACTCGTTTTATTAACATTTCAATTATGAACAATTTAAAATGAGATTGCAACTCATATTATCAATACTTCAATCATCAACATTTCAAAATGAGACTACAACTCATATTATCAATACTTCAATCATCAACGTTATTCAAACGTATTTAAGATTTCGGGACTTTCACCCTGGACAATCCGGCCAACTTAATTATCAATGGAGTCCATCCCCTATCTCCTCCTAAACCATGGAGTACATCCCCTATCTCCTCCCAAACAAAGATACATATGCAACGTATTTAAACACTTTATCACGTACAATGATCAATTAAAGCACATATTCAATGTGTCAATCCAACCGTCATATTCAATGATATAATCCCAATGATTAGTTTCAATTTACCTAACCATCATGTAGTTCTACAACAATCATGGCTATCCTCCACCGATAGTTCAAAACAATTGTCTATAAACAGATATATAAATCTATCAAACAGATAAATTATTACATTTTCTATGGGTGAGTGATTTATCAATCCAACTACACTATTTAATCACAATTTCCTCCAATTTCATAATTCTCAAATCAATTTCATATTTATACCAAATAATTTATTTAATTTCCAATTAGGGCAAAACTTTCTCTTTTCAAACATCAAGTCCCAAATACTCAATTTCATCAATTATACACAAATGGACCCAACCTCAAGACCTCTCATGCACAATGGAGCCCAAAGACATGAAAACCCCTCTTTTATAATTTCAAATCAAAACCTAACTTTACCCAAAACTCCCAAACACCATCATCTATACAAAATAACCAACATTTATGTCAAAACTCATAATAAGGAGTAGATTATCCATACCTCAAAGTTAGGAGCCCAAAGGAGAAGAAGAAGAAACTTGAAAGTGCTCCAAATCCACACTTTTTCGGATCAAAAGAGAGCCCACGAAAAGCTCTAGCTTTCTTACAAAGAGACTAGAGTAGAGAGACCCAAGAATGAGGTGTATTTGTAAAGAGAGAGAGAGAGAGTTTAGAGAGAGAGACAGCCGGATTTAGGGTTTGGAGTAGAAAAGAAATGAAAAAGTGATGTAAAATCACGCTGCTGTGATTTGATATACACAGGGCTCGCTCGAGCGAAGGAGTGGTCGCTCGAGCGACCAGAAACAAAAGAATCTCGCTCGAGCGCAGGAAGCATCGCTTGAGCGAACAATGCAAAGCTTCAGGTCTGTAATGCAGAAGCATGCTCGAGTGCAAGAGCTCTCGCTCGAGTGAAGAAACTCAAAACATAGGGCTCGCTCGCTCGAGCGCGCTCGAGCAAAGAATACCAACCTTCAGGTCCAATCTAGACGCAGACGCACGCTTGAGCGCAAGAGTTCTTGCTCGAGCGAAGAGACACACCACAGAAAGCTCGCTCGGGCGCAAGAACCTTCGCTCAAGCGAAGAAGCAAAAACCCAAGGCTAGCTCGAGCACAAAAAGCCTCGCTCGAGCGAAGATGCCAAATTCTGGACAGCAACCATTTATTCCAACACCCAACCAACCTGTTCCAAACTTACCCAACGCATCCCAGAACTCAAATACAAAGGATTAAAGGGCGGAAATGAGATATGGATAAAAACAACCACCCACGGAACCGAGTCCGGAATATAATGAATAATGGAGGAAAAGCCAGAATCACTATATATGCTATAAATTCAGAATCCAAGATTTATGAATATATATTGCATATGTCAACTTTTTTAATGAGCAAAGATAAAATGAATGGAAGATATCAGATTATTGATCAATTGACTTACTATTATGATTTGGGTTTAATGTTAATTATTTCAGGACGTTACAATTTAGTATCAGAGCTACCGAGTTTGAATACTTTGAGATCGTGAGAAGTGGTAATCACCACAATGGGTTTTCTTACTAGATAATACTAAGAATAGACTTGGTATGCTATGTGATAACATGCTTAAGTGGCTAAATGAGTATGAGATTTAATTTCTTAGATATTTATTGGGTTTAGAAGTCTTGTTAGAAAAGCACTTGATCACTGTTATTTCTAAATGAAACTTTGGCAATGTCGTGGGACGATCATTATCTACAAAGGAAGTTCGTTTGTGTTTATCTGATTAGGTGTTTATGTGGAGTGAATTAATTGTTATCCATCATATTAGGACGTGAGTGAATTAGCTTTAACACATTTGTGAATGTGCTAATTTGTTGTGTTACCTTTATTACGATGCTAGGACGTAGATGTAGTGGTAGTGGTGGTGGTGGTAAGCGTGGTAGGCCTAGGCGGCAGGAGGTGCTGTCACTGGATGAAATTCCAGCACAAGAGGAAGGAGTTGGTTAGGCTAACATGGCCGAGGCAATAGGTCAGCAAGCCATGGGCGCTTTGGCCCGGGAAATGGCTGGTGCTTTAAGGGAATCCATGGACATTCTTAGGGCTGAGAATCAAGTCCAGGCCCATGTTGCTGAGGCAGAGCCATCTTTTTTGAAGAAGAAGTTCTTCCAATCGAATCTGGGTGAGTTTTTGGGAGATCCTAAGGAGCCACTGAAGGCGGATGAGTGGCTAAAGCAGATAGTGAAAACGTTCAAGATGTTTGACATTGAGGACAACGGCTTGAGAGTGACCTTGGCATCCTTCCAGCTAAGGAGAGATGCAGGTCAGTGGTCGAAGTATGCGCGTGGGCACATTGGAGTGACTTGGAAGGCCTTTGTCAACGCCTTCTAGGACAAGTTCTTGCCTTCCACTACTAGGGAGAAGTTGATAGATCAGTTCTTGAGGCTCAAGCAACTGAACACGCCTATAACTGAGTTTGAGGCAGCTTTTACTAGCCTCTCTAGGTTTGCACCGGAATTGGTGGCGACAAAGGAATGCCAATGTGTTGAGTTTGAGAAGAGACTGAGGATCGGGCTCCTATTCAAGGTGGTCGAATCTATGATTAAGGATTTCAGTCATCTTGTAGAGGTAGCGGTTCACTTAGAAACCGTGATTCAGGCAGAGTAGGTGAGGATGAGGGGCTCCAGGCAGAGGAGTTAGGAAGTTCAAGAGGAGATAAGGGACAACAAGAAGTAGAGGAGTTCTACCCCACAGATGTCCCAGGCAGCACAATTCATATTCACTTTTCCTATACCGAGTTTTGGTTCATGGAGAGGAATTCAGGGTGGGAGCACTTGCTTCAAGTGTGGCCAGCTGGGCCACAAGTCTCTAGTTTGCCTAGAAAAAGGATGAGGGCAACAATTTGCACCGTCAGCGGTGGTTCACAGAGCTAAAGTCAAGGGAGGGGGCAACCGGTTACCTGTTATTAGTGTGGGCAGTTACGGCATTTGAGGAGGTTTTTCCCTCAGACAATTGATTCACCTGTTACATCTGGTTCAAGGCAGACATAGAGCCATCAGTTAACTCAGTCAGCTCAAGCCTCGAAGGCCACAGAGAGAGCCTCTTCGGCTCAGTCCATTTACCAATCCTATGCTCCAAAAGGTGAATAGGTGGAGCAGAGATATACTGGGCGTGTGTATGCTGTTACTACACCAGATCAGTTGCCAGCACCCTTTATTTTGAAAGATAAGTTTTTGTTGTTCAATTTGATTGCTAATGTGTTGATTGATACTGGTGCATCATATTCCTTCATTTCTTTTGCATTCGCATCAGTTTTGGGATTAGAGGTGGCTTAGTTAATGTCTCTGTTCAGGGTAGAGTCCCCAATTGGGGGTATGGTTGACTTGGTGTAGACCGCCCGAAATTCCTCCGTGGGCCCCTCTTTCAGAGAGCCGCAAATTGGGTTCTAGCTACTACAGTTCGGACTCCTGTCACGGTTCTGAATCTAATCTCACAAAGTGCAACGTGAGACTGATAAACACCAAAGAGTCCAAATCTGGCAATTGGTTTTGGAAAATCAATTTTGAATGAAAAAGCACCAAACATGGACTGCTTTGCCAGATTACAGAGTCGCCACCTAAATATTTTATTTTTGGAAAATTTAGGAAACTCAAACTCGTGCCAAAGGCCACGTATCCGTCATCACCAAAGTTGCCTTGGCTCGGGAACTTGGGTACGAGAGGGGAAGGTCCTGAAATGAGCACCCCCGCTCCCCCGATCAAAGGATCGGCCTCCACTAAGCATGATATGTTGTTTTACAAACACATGTGTTCTTATCCGGTTATTAGCTATCTTTACTATGTGATGCGCACAGCATACAAGTATAGACTAAGTCGCGAGAATTGGAACAAAACAACTCATGTTTGTTTTCGAAAATGGTTTGAAAATGCTACTCGCAAGTAGGCTAAAGCGCGGATTTGCCACCCTCAAGTGGGCTTAAAACATGATGTTGCCACTTCGCAAAGCGGGCTTAAAACTTACAGTCATCGAGTTGTTCCAATTCAGGTAATCAAGCCTCCACCCACAGGCATTCAATCAGTTAAGCATATAAGCAAATAACCTCATGGCAAGCATGCTGTCATGGCAACACTCACACTCATGCAAGGATGCTAAAACGTAAACACTTATAGTGTACTCCGAGCCAAAACAGAAAACTAGTTAGAAAACCATGCATGCTCCTAACTATACAAAATGCCTAATGCAACACATGCAAAATTCAACTAAAATAGACTCGGCTATCTAAAATGGCATATGAATGCAACACTTTGACACATGTATTCAAATAGGTATTGAAATACGACGCAGTTTGTATGATGCTCCGAGCCCAGTGCATGCAAGACGACTGAATGATGCAAACATGCAAACATAAGGTATGCTAATCAAAACGTGCCCTAAAACTAACCATCGAAAGCGGTTAAGTAAAAGGGAGAAAAAAGTGGGGTTGGAAGACACACACACACACACGCATGCTTATTACAACAATGCGCCCTCTCGAAGGAGGGTCCAAATAAATAAGCTAAGCTATTCTAAGCCAAGCTACTTATTACAAACCAACTAATTAACCATACTAGCTAATTAATTATTACAAACCAAATTGAAACAAATAGCTATGTAAGCTAATTAGAATATTACAAAACAAATTGAATGATTAATTATAACACAAGTATTAATTAGCTACAACTAACTAATAAAGTGATAAAGTGGCCTCGCGGGCGAGGGAGACATGCATGCTCGGTTGGCGTCATCCCGAAAATCCATTGCCTTGCCGTCGGTTGTCTCTGTTTGCACTCACTGTGATTTCAGAACACTGCAAAAACTTCCAGATGGCATCTACCCCAAAACAAGAACATTTTGGAGAATTTCTCTTGCAGGTGGCCGGCCGGCCACCACAACTGGTCGATAGGCTACTTTAACTGGCCGGCCGGCCAGTACAAGTGGTCGGTAGGCTAGTGTAAGTGGCCGGCCGGCCACTTCTCTTTCCAGAATTCTGCCTTTGCTGCAAAAGAGAGCAACAGAGCCAAGACAAATGTATTTACAAGGAAATGTGTGTGCAACTACCCTCCTTATCATTTCTCAAACTCAAAGGAGTATAGTACTTGACTCTCAAGCCACCAACCACGCATCTCAATGTATGATGGCCAAAGAGCCAAGCTTGTACAATGTTGGTGAATACACAAACAAGACTCGAAGAGCCTCCACCCTATCATGCATGATCAAGGGTGTCGGCGACCGAGAAACACAATGCGTTTCATCACTATGAGTATGAAACGTGCCACATTTCTTGTGTTTGGATTAACGTCCGATCCAAACACATGCAATGCAACAAGAATTCTTATCTCGCACAAGTTTTAGTTGACTCGATTCTTGTTTACACATTTTACATTACCAATTAATCCTTTAACCGGTTAAGTCCAAAGTGGAAGTCCTCTAATTGGAAAGAGGGTCTAAGCCAGAAACACCTTGAGCATGGAAGAAGCCTCATGCTTTTGGTTAGTAAAAACCTTCAAGAGAAGGCTAAAACCATTAGGCATGAGAGCCTCGATTCCATGCTCAAGCCAACAAGGGGCTTAAGACCACTTTCAAAGCAAATGAAAGAGTGAAGCATGGAGGAAGATTGCAGAAATTTTAGCACTGAAATGGCATGCAAAAGACTCTAAATCATGCAAGCAATGCATGCAAGGTATGCTAAAGGGCCAAAAGCACCAAAGCTAGTGAAGTGCATTACACTAGAAGCATGCAATATCAAGCTCAAACAACCAAACCAGCTATGGACAGACCTAAAACATGCCAAAACAGTGGCCTAAACATGCTGGAATTGAAGCTCAAAAGACTAGGCAAACATGCACACAAATTGGCTCGTAAGCAAAGCATAAGGCGCAACCCTCAAAAGCACTTAAAGAGTGATAGATGTGAGAGTTTGAGAGAGGAATATGCTCTGAAATTACATGCTAAATGATGCCAAAACATGCAAACATCGCAAGCAAAGCATGCTAGAGGCCCTAAAACTCAAAGCTAGTTAAGGCACTTGCACTATAGCTATACAAAGCAAGCCTCAAAAGGCCAAGGCCACTCAAAACAGTCCCAAAGCATGCTAAATCAGAGCCAAAAACATGCTGAAGTGGAGCATATACATGCTAGATTAATAGGCTAAACCATCAAGTACACTAGGCTAGTGAGCAAGTTTACACTACAAGTACAAGATGCAAGCAATGTGTGGCCAAACCAGCCAAAAACATAGTTTAAACATGTTAAAATATAGCCAAAAACATGCTCAAACTAAGCTAAGACAAGTCACAAAAACATGCTACTTTGCAAGGCTAACTAGGCATAGCACGGAGAGACAAGGAGGGGAGGCCACCCTCTCCTATTTGGGACCTCAAAACAAGTTTTCTACCACTGAAATTCCTTTCGAATTCAGTGGTTAAAGAGCCAAAAAAAGTTTCTTTGAAATGCTTTAAAATGTGGCTCAACACCTAGCAAATAAGCAACAAAGGAGGGTGGAACACCCCTAACTTCAAAGAGGCCTCAAACCACCATTTTAAATACTTAAAAATAGAGGTTTTTGTAATTGACAACTAGGCCAAAATCAGCATGCAAAGGTGGCCAAGATTGTGTACAAAAATAAGCTTAAAAGAGGGAGATGCTCACCCTTGAAGCACAACACAAGAACAGCCCCAAATTCTGAGCTAAAACCACCTTTTGGAGCTCAAACAAAGTCCCAAGCTACCTCAGCCCAAAGATGATCAACTTTGGTTAAGGAAGTGTATGCAAATATGTAGGGAATTCTCACTTTCAAGCCTAAAACAAGAGGAGAGAAAGAGAATTCCAGAGAGAGGGGAGAATTTGCTCACAAATCTTCTAGAGAGAGAGGATTTTAGTGTGAGAAGCTCCCAAACTTGTCAACTTGTTCCAACCCTCCAAAATGAGTGATATGGCTCCATATATAGCAAAAATGGAGCCTTGGTCGAAATATCTATGTTTCGAAATATCTGGAGCAGTGTATAATAGTTGGAGAAGAAAGAGCTGCAAAAAAAATGAGTTTTGGACAAAAGTGGCCAGTAGGCTACTTCAAGTGGCCAGCCGGCTACCTCAACTGGCCGGCCGACTACTTTTCTGGTCGACAGCAAAAATCTGCTCTGTAAGTCAAACTTCAAATGGGCATATCTCCTTCATATGGATTCCTTTTCAAGTCATTCTTGTGTCCAAATTGAAGCCCCGGAAGTAAGATTTCCAATGGTGGCAGCCCCACATCAAAAATCCGATTGTGCAAAAAGTTATGCTATTTTTAGTGAAGCCGCTCAGTTTCAATCCTTCCCAGATTCATGCCGAACTTCTCCCAAACTAGTTTTCTTCTCTCCTATCCTCTTTTCTTCAAATCCAAACCCCTAAACAAGGTGTTTTGAAAGATTTTCCAAAGAGTTCACCTCTCTTTCATTCATTTCCACTTTGTCTTTGCTCGGTTTACCGAAAAGCGCAACATTTAACGAAATGCGAGCCTCGGAACATCGTAGAAACTTCTTTTCAAAAATATTTTGAAAGAGAGGCTTTTAAGGTCTAAAATCTTTGGTCAAAATAGTTTTGGTCCAAAAATGGGTATGAAGTTGGGATTTGACTCTCTCCTTACCGAAGAAATCGAACCCTTGTACTGCACAACTTTCATCACCAAGTAAACGATTAATAGCGCCCAAGTCTTAAGGGCGGTCAAAAATGGGGTGTCTACACTTGGACCTTGGATGTCATGGTTGTGAGATAAAGGTTACCAGGCGCCAACTTCCTTTTGCATTTGTGTTGTTAGACATGTCGAGTTTTGATGTCATTATAAGCATGGAGTGGTTGTCTTCATTTCGTGCTGTTATTGATTGTTACCGTTAGAGAGTTACGGTGTGTACCTTGAGTGGTGATTATTTTTATTTTCTGGAAAACCGAGTTGATAAAGTCTAATTTCCAATTTATGACCCTCGAGGTAGAGACGAGCTTAGTTATCTTCTTGCAATTCTTTTGGGTAGTGAGAGCGATGTGGTTTGAGTTGAATTGCCGATGATACTTTGTGAATACTTAGATGTTTTTTTCGAGAATCTTACTAGTTTGCCACCCCACTGAGAGATCGAGTTCACTATTGACTTAGTGCCTAGTACGACATCGATTTCCATGGTACTTTATAAATTTGCACTTGCTGAGTTGTGTGAGTTGAAGATTTAACTCCAAGAACTGTTAGATCAGGGCTTCATTCACCCTAGTACATTGCCTTGCGGAGTATCGGCTCTCTTTGCTAAGAAGAAGGATGGCTCTTTACGACTGTATATTGATTACCGGAAGCTAAACCGGGTAAATGTTAAAAACAAGTACCTATTACCTTGTATATATGATTTGTTTGGCCAGTTAAAGGGGTCTTGTTGCTTTTCCAAGATTGATCTGAGATCGAATTATCACTAGTTGAGGGTGAAGGAGGAGGAGAAGGATATTTAGAAAATGGAATTTCGTACACGGTATGACCATTACAAGTTCTTAGTGATGATGCCCTTCGAGCTAACCAATTGTGACAAGCCTAATCCGTAATTAACCGTTAATCAATAATTAATAATGTTGAGCAAGTAATTAAATGAAATTATGTGTTAAGTCCATGATTTGCATTGATTGTGTATTTATGTGTTATTATGTGCCATCAGATATGGTTAGGATATGAATCGAACATATCTGAATCAGTAATTTATATGCATTAGAATTAAATATCTGGATAGGTAATTAGAGCCTAATCCATATTGGTACACTTAAGTTTAGTTTAGTTTAGATTAAAGAATAATGACTTAGACCCCCTTTTTTTCCCACCCCCTTGACCCCCTCTTCACTTGATTGGCTACTTTTTCTTTTTTTCTTTCTTTTTATTCCTTCTCCTCCAATCACTACCTGCCACGTGTCTGTGGGGTGGTGGGGGTGGTGATTGGAGGGGGTCTCAATCATCACCCTTAGATTAAATTAGGTTATGATTAAGTGAATTTAATACAATTTAATCAACCTTGTGACTAAACCTTATAATTAATCAAGCTTAGGAAATTAGAGATTAATTTCACGTCTTGAGCCACTCATCAACTTAATAAAAAGAAATAGGGGAGTAAGAGAGAGAGAGAGTTAGTGTATATTGTTGGAGTCAAACACTTGAGAGAGAGAGAGAGAGAGAGAGAGAAGCTTCTAGAGAGCTCAACAAGAGAAAGAAAGAAGAGGAAGAAAGAGAACTAAGCCAAAAGGTAAGGGTTTCATTCAAATTTCTTGAAATTGAGACTTCTACACTCATCATCTTCTTAGCTATATGTTTGATTAGGATGAATTCATGGTTAAGTAGGAGTTTTGTTGTGGTAAGTGAAAGAGTAGAACAAACAAGTCTAGCAAAGAGGAGCATTGTAAGAATGAACTCATAATCTTCACATACATGGCATGATTTCATGAGATCTATGTTCAAACCCTTGTTTTCTTGCATGATTTTGTTGAGAATTGAGGAAGAAACTCCATGAGTTTTAAAGATTGGAACTCAAACTTGCACGTTTTATAACTTTCTATTTGTATTCTAAATTTTGATCTTTTAAGTGGAACTTGGGTGTTGTTTGTGAAGTTATAATCTTTAATTGAAGTTCAATATGTTAAATTCAAGATGTTTTTGAAAATTTTTGAGCCTTGAAATACATAAAATTGAAGTGGAGATTGCAAAGAGAAGGATTCCAATTTGAAGCATATTTTCGGACTTGAAATCAACCTAGATCGCATGTGCAACATGAGGCCTCGCATGTGCGGCCAGCCTCCCCTGTTCCAACTCACTTTATTCTTTAATTGCACGTGCGAGGTCGATGTGCGGTGGTGGTTCTGTATGTAAGGCTAGTGCTCCCGCACATGCAATTTTCAAGCTAATTTTCGTTTTTTTGACTTTCGGGCCTCCATTTGCATGGTTTTCATGTGTATTTGAAATTCATATGCATATCATGAACACGAAAGAAAATAAAGAATGAATATGGAGGATTTAACAAATAAGTAATGAATGAACTGACTAGGTTTAAGAACCGACTGCAAGAATTGAACGTGTTTTGAGATGTTATGCTTGAATGTGTTGTGTGGGTCACGCACCACTGTCTATCTGATTTGTTTGATTTGCTTCTAGAGCTATCTGTTAGTAACAATTTTGTAAAGATATGTTTGATTATACGTATTTTCTGATTATACATTAAACTCTATTTTCTGAAATGTTATTTTCTGCTTAGAATGAATGATTATCCAATTTCTGAAATGTATTCGTGACATCCTTAGCATCATGTGAATTTGCCATGCGTTATCTATTACTTGGTACCAATGTTTCACGTGGGTTCCATTCATGGAACTGATTATGCATAATCAACTATTTGATTTGCATGTGGGTCTTCATGACCATCTCATGTGACTATGGGTCTTTATGACCCCCTGTCTTCATGACCAATATGATCTGTTAGGTTATGGATGTACCACGTATGACCATTTACAAATCTAAATATGTATATGAATCTGTTTGTAATCTGAATTCTGATTTCTAAATTTGTTATGGACATCATTTATAAAACATTTACTCTGTTGTTATTCATTGGGTTTCAGTTCATTATTTTTATATGTATGTAGGTCAGTAGACTTGTGACCAGGCTTGAGACTTCTAGTCTGGATCTATTGTGTTAGCTAACCAGTGCGCCTCCTGAGGAGGTTCCGAAATAGTAATGTGGACAAGTCTTTTGTGACCAAGTGCTAAGTTTTATTTTCTTTTGTTTAGATGACTTTTTGCTTACTCTAGGGCTAAGTCCCTTTTGTTTTATCTGTACATGTGATGATGTAAGGCTGACGTAGAATATATGTATATAAAGTTTAAAATCTTCTGTCTCCTATAAGTCTGCATATCTCTATGGACATTGTATATTTGTTATTTGTTTCTGCTAGCCCCATATTTTGTTAATCTGATTCAGAGGCCTTCGGTAATCTTAGGAATATTGGTTGGTTACAATGCTAAACCTAAAGTGGTATTAGAGCATGAGTTATACCGCACACACGAGTCCATATGAGCTATAGGATGTCCTAGAAAGAAATAGGGACATTGTATTGGCATGTGTGAGTGTGTGTGTAAATTTTATGAGCATGTCTGAAATGAAATGAAATTGAACACTGTGAAAACTGTAAAAGAACTATTTGTCTATGTTTATTAGTGCTCTGTTTACTTATAGCAAATGGAGGGAACAAAAAGTGATGATGTAACTGAATCCTCTGATGCTCGAATGGATAGCATGTAACGAATGTTAGAAACTCTAACTGAGTCCATGAGACAACAACAAAGACAACAATCATTACCTCTTCCACCTTCTCCAATGCAAGTTGAACAGGTGAATAATGATATTATTACTGACTCAAAAGTTTAACAAAATAAAGCCACCGACTTTTCTGGGAGGCATTGAGCCATTGAAGGCCGAGACTTGGATGCTTGAGATGGAAAAATTGTTTGAAGTCTTTCTATGTTCTAAAGTCCAGAAAGTGATGTTAGCCACATACACTTTGAAAGAAGAAGCACGACGTTGGTGGATGTTAATACGAGATAGTAATGGACCTTTGACATGGAATCAATTCAATGAAATATTTTATGAAAAGTATTTTCCCCAGTGTTTCTGAGATCGCAAAGTGTTAGAATTTGAACAATTGAAGCAATGCAACATGTCCGTGGCCGAGTATGTGGCCAAATTTACTGAATTAGCCCGTTTACTCCTCATATGGTATACACAAACTACAAGAAAGCCAAAAAATTTGAAGGAGGGCTTAACCTTGATGTGCTAGATCGAGTTGATGTCTTGAAACTGACAAAATATGTAGATGTGTTGGAACGAGCCTTAATGTTTGAAACCGATATAGCAGCTATGAAACAAGCCAAGACGCCGACAAATGAATAGAGAGGTAAAAGATCTGAGTTTAATTTCAAGAAGGACCAGTCATTCTCCATGAACAAGAAGCAAAATACAGGATCTACTAGCAGTTTAAGTCAGGGAAGTGGATTTGCACCTACTTGTCCAAAATGTGGAAGGAAACATAAAGGTGTGTCTTATCGTACTATAGGTGCCTACTTTTGGTTTGAAAAGATTGGCCACATGGTAAAAGATTGTCCACTTATGTCCCAAAATACTAACCATCCTGTGGCAAGTTTAGCTGGATTTGCTTCTGCACCAAGAACAAATGTGAGAACCAATGCTGGAAAAGAAACTCTGAGATAGTTTAGAGTTTTTGCACTTGTGCCTGGTAATGTCCAGAGCACCGAATCAGTTGCGTCAGG
This sequence comes from Camellia granthamiana, assembly GCA_036172215.1. Taxonomy (NCBI): domain Eukaryota; kingdom Viridiplantae; phylum Streptophyta; class Magnoliopsida; order Ericales; family Theaceae; genus Camellia; species Camellia granthamiana. The sequence goes on from CM069906.1 coordinate 148,269,958, forward strand.
TATACTCCCTATCTTTACTCAAAATGCATATGTACTGATAGATTCTGGATCTACACACTTGTTTGTGTCACATGTTTTTTCTCAGAAATTAACTAGACCTCTAGAAGGAATGAACTACTTGTTATCTGTATCTATACCCTTAGAGGTTCTATGATGTGTGCAAATGTGTATCTTGCATGTGATGTTATGATTACGGATATGCTCTTATGATTACGGATATGCTCTTATATGTTGATTTGACGCCACTGGGTATAGATCATTTTGATTACATATTGGGTATGGATTGGTTTACAAAATATCATGCCACTATTGATTGTGTTGCTAAATCAGTTGTACTCCAACCACCTGGTCTGCTTAAGTTTATGTTTTGTGGAAATGGTGTTGTTCATCCCCTATACTTGATTTCTTCTATAAAAGCCAACAAACTGCTGAGAAAGGGTTGTAGGGTTTATTTGTGTAGTGTGTTGTCTGTGGCTACAGATAGTGCTAATGTAGAAAATATCCCTATAGTTAATGAATTTCCTGATGTTTTTCCAAATGATTTTCCTGGAGACTTGATTGATACAGAAATCGAATTTACCATTGAAGTAATACCTGGAACACAACCAATTTCAAAAACCCTATACAGAATATGAAGAACTGAATTGAAAGAATTGAAAATTCAACCACAAGAACTATTAGACAAGAAATTCATTCAACCGAGCACTTTAGCTTGGGGTGCTCTAGTGTTGTTTGTTAAGAAGAAAGACGAAACCTTGAGATTGTGTATAGATTAGCAGGAGTTAAATAAGGTGACCGTGAAAAACAAATACCCACTACCTCAAATAGATGATTTTTTTGACCAACTTTAGGGGGCCCAAGTGTTTTCAAAAATAGATCTTAGATCCAGGTATCATCAATTGAAAGTCAAAGCTGAGGACGTAGAGAAAACCGCATTCCGAACTAGATATGGGCACTATAAGTTTTTGGTAATGCCATTTGAGGTAACTAATGCACCAGCTGCCTTTATGGACCTAATGAATAGGGTCTTTAAATCGTTTCTTGATGAGTTTTTTGTTATGCTTATTGATGATATTCTGATTTACTCTAAAAGCTAGAATGAGCATTAAAATCATTTCAGAATTGTGCTACAGACTTTGAATGAAAATAAGTTATATGCAAAATTGTCCAAATGGGAATTCTGGCTTGACAGTGTGACTTTTTTGGAGCATGTGATCAACAAGGATGGCATAACTGTTGACCCATAGAAAATTGAGGTCATTGTGAATTGGCCAAGACCGACTACAGTGACTGAAGTTAGAAGTTTTTTAAGACTTGACGGTTGTTACAAAAGATTTGTAAAGGATTTCTATAAACTTGCTCTATCGGTCACTCAGTTGACACAGAAAGGTGTATCTTTTGACTGGAATAATCAGAGAGAGTCATCTTTCTAAGAATTAAAGACTAGATTAGTGACTGCATCGATTTTGACTTTTCCCACCAGTACAGATGGATTTTAGATTTATATTGACACTTCATACAAAGGCTTGGGGTGTGTGTTAATGTAAAATGGTAAGGTGATTGTGTATTTTTCTCAACAACTCTGATCTCATGAAAAGAGTTATTCGACCCATGACCTTGAACTTGCAGCTGTAGTGTTTGCTTTGAAAAATATGGCATCACTATTTGTTGTGAGGTGTACACGGATCACAAAAGTCTGAACTATTTCTTCACTTAGAAAGAACTGAACATGAGACAACGAAGATGGCTCAAATTGATAAAAGATTATGACTCGTAGATTCTGTACCATCCAGGGAAAGCTAATACAGTTGCGGATGCTTTGAGCAGAAAATCCATTGGGAATTTGGCATATTTGTTCACCGGACAGAAAGTATTGTTATGTGACTTAGAAAGAAATGAAATTGAGATTGTCTTGTGTGAACAAGGTGGAACTGTAGTTATCATTTCTGCACAGCCAGCTGTAGACACCCCATTTTTGACCGACCTTAAGACTTAGACGTCATTGATTGAGCGCTCGGTCATGGTGCATGTTGTGCTCGTTCTGAAGTTTCGGAGTTTAGGCTGAGAGCCTTACCCTCCGAGCCTCGGAACTTTTTGTGCCTTGACTCGGTCTGCGGACTAGGTCTTGTTTTCTCTTCCCGAAGGGAGGGAGAGGTCTTGTAGACCATCTCTCAGTGGTCGTAGGCTACTTTTCGTGGTCGTAGGCCACTGTTCCCGTTTGGAGACTTGTTTCCGGTTTTCGGAGCCGTCGGCCGCGCGCCTCGGCTCGAGACCACTTAACATTCTCCGTTTGGCACGGTTTTTGGAACACACTTTGTTTCCTCTGTCTAGAGGGACACTGTGGTCTGGGAGATCACTTTTGTGGCCGTACGCCACTTTTGGTGCTCAACAGCCAGTTGTCGGGGCACCCGGCTGCGCGCTTTGCCCCTCGAACTCTCGTTTTGCATCCGTGTTGGTTCATTTTTGGCATGAACCTTGTTTTCCTTGTTTGGGAGGTGGTACAAGGGTGGGAGACCACCTTTCTCCTTGGAGACCACTTTCTTCCCGCCAGCCGGTTTTCTTGTCGGGAAGTTGGTTTTCTTGGTCTTTGGGCCACATTTGCTGGTCTCCCACCACACCACTAGCTTGCTTTCAGAGTGGAGACCACCAAATGGAGCCACCGACCACTTTTTTGTGTAGGAGACCACCTACTCTGGTCGGCCGACCAGGGGAAGTGGTCGGCCAACCACCTTTTCTGGTCGGCCAGCTCCCTCCTGTTTTGTCTGTTTGAGTGGGTGCCAGCTATACCAGCTGGAAGACATAGACTGTATCCTCTATACACGTGTATGGAGGATCTTGAGCCTTGTTTTTAGCTTCTTGAAGAAGCTTTGGCCTTGTTTGTCTATAAGAGAGGCCCTCCCCCACCTTGAACCAGGTTCAGAATTTCTCTAAGGCAAAACAATACATATCTCTCTATATCTCTATATTTTGGCTCATAAGGTGCATTGTTCTTGACCCTTTTACACTACACCTCATAGCCATACACTTCCACCATTGATTTGAGGTTCTTGGAGGTTGTTTTCAGAGGTTAAAGAGCTGGTTTTTGGTCCCAAAGTCTGCTGGTTTTGCTGAGCTTCAAGGGTGATCACTTTTCCCTCTTTTAAGCATTATTTTGATCCTTCTCTTAGCCTCATTTGCATGCTTATTTGAGATTTGTTGTCAACTGAAAAAGGTTCATATTTAAGTGATTTTCATGTTTGTTTAAGGCTCTTTTGGTATTGGGGGTCATCTACCCTCTTGCATGCTCTATTTAGCCTTGTTTTGAGCCATGCCATGAGACCTTTGTATTGAGCTTTGCTTGGCCCTTTAGTCACTGAAATCTAGAGGATTTTCAGTAGTTGGCATGTGGTTTTGAGGGCCCAAATCAGAGAGGGGTGACCCTCTCTCTTTTGGCCTTGTTTGCTTGCATTTTTGGCTTTCCAAGGGAGCATATATTTCCACACTTCCTAGCCTTGGTTCAGGCCCTTTTTAGTGACTTTTAGGACCTGCCTAGACTCTTTCTATGGCTGGTTTGGTCACATTTTGTTTGCCTCTTGCATGTGTAGAACAATCCCTTGCATAGCCTATCAAAGTAACACGTCATTCTTGCATGTATTGGTCATGTTTCAGTGGGTTTTTGGCCATCATTTGGCATTCCATGATTCTATTTTTGATTGGTTTGGTAGCCTCTCATATGCTTCACATGCTTGTAGTGTAAATCATGTTCACTAGCTTATAATGCATGTTGTTTTGGCCCTCTATGCTAGCATATTTTGGCCATGCTCCAAATTGATTTTGTTCATATTTTGGGCTGCCTTAGCTCTGTTTTGAGGTCCCTTGGTCGAATGATGCTTGCCATGTATGGTTGTAGTGTAACAGCCTTGCTTAGCCTTGAGTTTTGAATCCCCTTACATGCTTAGCTTGAGGTGTTTGCATGTTTTAGCATCATTGAGCATGATATTTTAGAGTTTATTTCTTGGCCATATTCTCATGTTTGTCACTCTTTCAATATGTTTGAGAGTTGCATCATTATACCCCATTTATGAGCCTTTGCATTGAGCTTCATTCTTATGCCTTTCAAGCCACCATCTTGGCTCATTTTGCTACTTTTTTGGGCCTGCTTAAGGTCTGTTTAGAGTTGGTTTTGTCATTTGAGCATCGCCTTGCATGCCTCTAGTGTAATGTGCTTCACTAGCTTCGGTACTTGAGCCTTTCAACATGCATTGTATGAGTTGTTTGCATGATTCGGAGCCATTTTGTATGTCATTTCAGAGCTGGAACATGTGTCATTGTATGCCATATTTCATCCTTTCAATGCTTTTGTAGAGTTGCATTTTGTGCCCTTGGGCTTAGGTCCTTGCATTCTGTATGCTAGCATGAGTTTTGGAGTCTTGTTTTCATCATGTATGGGCACTGAGTTGGGCATGGCTGAGGCCTATCCATCTTGGTTTAAGTCCATTGTTGCATTGTGTATGCCATGTCATAATGCGTTGTGCATGTTATGTTATTGTTCGCATTGAGCATGCCATGATCATATTGCATTGAGTATGCCATATTGTCCATAGCATTGTGTATACCATGTAGTTACATTGCATGTTTGCCATGTTGCTTGCATTGTGTTTAGAATAGGTGTTAGTCCAAACACGGGAAACGAGGGACGTTTCATACTTCAAGTGATGAAACGTGCCTTAATTCCCGGTCGCCGATGCTCTTGACTACCCATGACGGAGTTATCGGCTTTAGGTGCTTGTATGTGCATTCATTTTACATTGAGTCGTGCAATTCGACTCCTCGGCCATCATGCATCGAGATGCGTAATTGATGGCCCGAGGGTCAAGGAGTACACTCCCTTTAGCTTATGCAATGATGGGGAGAGTTGTCGTGCACACATGTGTTGCGAATACTTTGCCATCTCTCTCTCTCTTGCCTTCTGTTGCAGAAAACCAGAAACCAGGGGCAGAAACTGGTCGGCCGACCAGATTTAGTGGCTGGCCGACCACTTTTTCTGGTTTTTCACCACAAAAGTGGTCGGCAGGTGGTCTCCAAGGCCAATAGCTAGTCGGCAGCCTTCCCACAGATTCCCAGGGTGGAGTTTCAGCCTTCTGGAGCTTTGTGCAGTGTTCTGAGGTCAATTGCAAACAGAGGCAAGTCGGGGCGTCGCGAGGGATTTCCGAGCAAGGCAATTCGAGCATGCATGCATCCTTCATCATCCAAGGCAGAGCTGGGGCAGCCTTCATTCTTTTAGTTTGCATGTTCATTTGGATTGCTTACTTAGTTAATGTTGTGTAATAAGTAGTTGTAAATTGTTATTCATTTCGTCGTGTAATAACTAGTTTAATTAGATTAGCTTAGATTAGCTAGCTAGTTCTGTATTATTTATTCGGACCCTCCGTCGACTGTTGTAATAAGTGTGTGTGTGTGTGATGCATGTCTTCCAACCCGACGTCTTTCTCCCTTTTATTTACCAGCTTTTGATGGTTAGATTAGGGCATATTTCAATTAGCATACTTATGTTTGCATATGTGCATCATTCATTTGTCTTGCATGCACCGGGCTCGGCGCATCATACTAACTGCATTGTATTTCAATACCAAGTTGAATACATGTATCAACTGTTGCATTTCACATGCCACTTTAGAATAGCCAAGCCTATCTTAGTTGCATTCTTGCATGTGTTGCATTAGCCATCTTAACATGAACTAGGATCATGCATTGATTACTAACTAGTTTCTGTTTTGGCTTGGAGTACTCGGTGAGTGTTTATGCTTTAGCATCCTTGCATATGTGTGAGTGACTGCCATGATAGCATGCTTGCCATGAGGCTAACTGCTTATGTGATATACCTGCCTGAATGCCTGTGGGTGAAGGTTGGATTATTTAAATTGGAACAATTCATCGATTGCGAGTTTTAAGCCCACTTGAGAGTGGCAAATCACCATGTTTTCTAAGCCACTTGAGGGTGGCAAAATCCGCATTTTAGCCTACTTGCGAGTAGCAAACCATTTTCAAAAAAACAAACATGAGATGTTTTGTTCCAACTTAGAAGATCCAGTCTATACTTGTATGCTGTGCGCATCATGTAGCAATTCTAGGCTAATAAACCGGAATAAGAGCACATATGTTTTCAAAAACAAGATATCATGTTTAGTAGTGGCCGATCTTTGATCAGGCGAGCGGGGGTGCTCATTGCATGACTTTCCTCTCTCGTACCCAAGTTCCCGAGCCGAGACAACTTTGGTGATGACGGACACGTGGCCTTAGGCAACGAGTCAGGGTTTCCTAAATTCCCCAAAATAAATATTTAGGTGGCGACTCTGTATCTGGCAAAGCAGTTCATGTTTGGCACTTCTTTCTAAAAATCAGTTTTTCAAAACGATTTGCCGGATTTGGACTCTTTGGTGATTTATCAATCTCGCATTACACTTTGCAAGATTAGATTCAGAACCGTGGCATTGAGTCCGAACTGTGGTGAGCCCAATGAACAAAACGGGATTTTCCCGGGATGTTCGGGCGCATCTACACCAGCAATAATTTAAAAGTTAAAGAAAAGCAACTAGAAGTTGAGTTTCTCAAAAAAGATTGTTGAAGAAATTGATTTAAAACCAAGGCCGAGATTTGCGTCTGAGAATAATGTGTTAAAATTTCAAGGTAGACTTTGTATACCGGACTGTTCAAAACTGAGAAAGCGTATTATGAATGAAGCTCACAATTCCAAATTTGCTATGCATCTGGGAAATATGAAGATGTACCAAGATCTAAAACAGAATTTCTAGTAGCCTAGAATGAAGAAGTGTATTGCCAATTTTATAGCCAAATGCTTACATTGCCAACAAGTAAAAACCGAACATAAACAACCTGCTGGATTGCTTCAACCACTTCAAATACTGGAATGGAAATTAAAGCAAATTACAATGGACTTTATTATTGGATTGTCTCGCTCTTCAAGAGGTATGGACTCTATCTAGGTTATTGTTGATCATTTAACTAAGTCTGGTCACTTTTTGCCTATTAAAACTTTTTATAATGCAGACAAATTGGCTAACATCTATGTGAATAAGATTGTGTGTTAAGTTTATGATTAAGAATGTAAACAAGTAATTAAAAGAAAATATGTGTTAGGTCTATGATTTGCATTGATTGTGTATTTATGTGCTATTATATGCCAATAGATATGGTTAGGATATGAATCAAACCTGTTTGGATCAGTAATGTATATGCATTAGAATTAAATATCTGGATAGGTAATTAGAGCCTAATCCATATTAGTATACTTAAGTTTAGTTTATTTTAGATTAAATTAGGTTATGATTAAGTGAATTTAATACAATTTAATCAATCTTGTGACTAAACCTTATAATTAATCAAGCTTAGGAAATTAGAGATTAATTTCACGTCTTGAGCCACTCACCAACTTAATAAAAGAAAGAAGAAGTAAGAGAGAGCTAGTGTGTATTGTTGGAGTCAAACACTTGAGAGAGAGAGAGAGAGAGAGAGAGAGAGAGAGAGAGAGAGAAGTTTCTAGAGAGCTCAACACGAGAAAGAAAGAAGAGGAAGAAGGAGAACTAAGCCAAAAGGTAAGGGTTTCATTCAAATTTCTTGAAATTGAGACTTCTACACTCATTATCATCTAAGCTATATGTTTGATTAGGATGAATTCGTGGTTAAGTAGGAGTTTTGTTATGGTAACTGAAAGTGTAGAACAACCAAGTCTAGCTAAGAGGAGAATTGTAAGAATGAGCTCATAATCTTCACATGATTTCATGAGATCTATGTCCAAACTCTTGTTTTCTTGCATGATTTTTTGAGAATTGAGGAGGAAACTCCATGAGTTTTACAGATTGGAACTCAAACTTGCAAGTTTTATGACTTTCTATTTCTATTCTAGATTTTGATCTTTTAAGTGGAACTTAGGTGTTGTTTGTGAAGTTATAATTCTTTAATTGAAGTTAGATATGTTAAATTCAAGATGTTTTTGAAAGTTTTGAGCCTTGAAATGCATAAAATTGAAGTGGAGATTGCAAAGAGAAGGATTCCAATTTGAAGCAGATTTTCGAACTGGAAATTAACCAGATCCCATGTGCGGCACAAACCCTCTCATGTGCAGCTAGCCTCCCTTGTTCCAACTCATTTTCTACTTTAATTTCATGTGGGGGTTGTACATGCGGTGGTTGTTCCGCACGTGCGACCAGTGCTCTCGCACGTGCGATTTTTAGGTTAATCTCTGTTTTTTCGAATTTCAGGCCTCTATTTGCATCGCTGTCATGTGTATTTCAAATTCATACGCATATTATGAACGTGAAAGAAATTAAAGAACAAATAGAGAAGATTTAATGAATAAGTAATGATTGAACCGACTAGGTTTAAGAACTGACTGCATGAATTGAACATGTTTTGAGATGTTCACCACCATCTATCTGATTTGTCCGATTTGCTTCTGGAGCTATCTGTGTAGTAATAATTTTGTAAAGATATGTTTGATTATATGTATTTTCTGATTATACGTTAAACTCTGTTTTTTTGAAATGTTATTTTCTGATTAGAATGAATGACTATCCAATTTCTGAAATGTATTCGTGGCATCCTTAGCATTATGTAAATCTGTCATGTGTTATCTGTTACCTGGTACTAGGGTTTCACGTTGGTTCCATTCATGGATCTGATTATGCATAATCATTTATCTGATCTACACGTGGGTCTTCATGACTATCTCATGTGAATATGGGTTTTTATGACCACCAACTCTGCACATGGGTCTTTATGACCAATCTGATCTGTTAGCTAATGGATGTACCACGTATGACCATTTACAAATCTAAATATGTATATGAATTTGTTGATAATCTGAATTTTGATTTCCAAATTTGTTATGGACATCATTCAAAAAACCTTTACTCTATTGTTATTTACTGGGCTCCAGCATATTATATATATATGTAGGTGAGCAGGCGCGTGACCAGGCTTGAGACTTCCAGTTGGATCTGTTGTGTCAGCTAACCAGTGCACCTTCCGAGGAGGTTCCAAAATAGTGATGTGGACAAGTCTTTTGTGACCAAGTGCTACGTTTTATTTTCTTTTGTTTAGATGACTTTATGCTTACTCTAGGGCTAAGTCCCTTTCATTTTATCTGTACATGTGATGATGTAAGGCTAACATAGAATATTTGTATGTAAAGTTTTAAATCTTCTGTCTCATATAAGTCTACACGGCTCTATGGATATTGTCTATTTGTTATTTGGTTCCGCTAGCCCCACATTTTGTTAACCTAATTCAAAGACCTTCAGTAATCTTAGGATTACTGACCGGTTACGATGATAAACCTATAGGGACGGGTTTGGGTCGTGATGCCAATGCACCGGCTTCATTTATGGATTTGATGAGTTGAATCTTCAGTGAGTTCTTAGACCGTTTTGTCGTTGTCTTTGTTGATAACAATATGATCTATTCACCTTCTGATGAAGAACACTTGCGGGTTGTACTTGAGTTGCTTAGAGTCCACTATTTGTATGCTAAGTTTGGGAAGTGTAACTTTTGGTTAAAAGAAGTTAAGTTCTTAGGCCATGTGGTATCCGGGGAAGGAGTGACCATAGATTCTTCTAAGATAAAGGCAGTGCAAAATTGGGAACAACCTAAGACTGCCTTTGAGATCCAAAGTTTCTTGGGCTTAGTAGGGTATTATCGATGTTTTGTGAAGGACTTCTCTAGATTGGCCTCACCATTGACTAGATTGACGAGGAATGGGGTTAAGTTTGTGTGGAGTGAGACTTGTGAAAAGTCATTCCAAGAGCTTAAGGGTAGACTTACCACTGCTCTAGTATTGATTATTCCGGAGAGGGATTTCGGTTATTCAGTCTATTGTGATGCGTCAAGGGAAGGTTTGGGTTGTGTGCCGATGCAAGAGGGGAAGGTAGTACCATAAAGTTTTTATCAATTGAAAACTCATGAGAGAAACTATCCTACTGACGACCTAGAACTAGCAGCAGTGATTTTTGCTTTGAAGATTTGGAGTCATTATTTGTGTGGTGAGAAATTTGAAGTGTTTTCCGATCACAATAGTTTGAAGTATCTGTTTTCACATATAGATTTGAATTTAAGATAGAAGAGGTAGATGGAGTTTATGGAGGATTATGATTTCGAGTTGCACTACCATCCAAGAAAGGCCAATGTAGTGACTGGCGCTTTGAGTAGGAAATCAATAAGTAGTGTGGTTAGTATTGTTATCCGGGAATGGGAGATGTTCGGTGCTATAGGCGAGTTTGACTTACATCTTGGTGAGTCTATCGAGTCGACCGTCTCCTACGCCGTGGTTGCACAACTTACATTAGTGAGCTAAGTTATAGAAGCACAGCGTGGGGATCATGAGGTAAAGATTATTCGAGGGAAGATAGCTAGTGGGAAGGTGGAGAAAGGCTTGAATGTATATTCTGACTCAAGTGTGAGGTATTTGGACCGTCTTTTCATGCCAGAATCCTATACGGAGGAGGCACTCTGAGAGTTCCACATTTAAGCCTTACGGTACACCCGAAAGGCACAAAGATGTACTTTGACCTTAGTCGCCAGTTTTGGTGGAAGGGGATGAAGAGAGACATAGGCTTGTTTGTTTCAAGGTGCCTTATTTGTCAACAAGTGAAAGCCTAGCATCAACGACTAGCGGGTTTGTTGTAACCCTTACCTATAGTCGAGTGGAAATGGGAGCATATCACAATGAATTTTGTTGTGGGTCTTCCGAAGACTCAATCGGATAATGATGCCATGTGGGTGATAGTTGTCCGATTAACTAAGTCCGCACACTTTGTACCTATGCGCATGAGCGACTCAGTAGATTATCTTGCAGACCTTTATGTTAGGGACATAGTTCGATTTCATAGGGTCCCCGTGACTATTGTATAGGATAGAGATCCTCGTTTTAGAGCTCAAATATGGCACAACCTACAGAATGCCTTGGTCACTAGATTGACATTTAGCACCGCCTATCATCCTTAGATTGATGGGCAGTCTAAACGAACCATTCAGATCTTAGAGGACATGCTTCGGGGTTGTGTTCTTGATTTTAAGGAGTCATGGAAGAGACATTTACCTTTAGTGGAGTTTGCCTACAATAACAACTTTCAGGTGAGCATTGGTATGACACCATTTGAGGTCATGTATGGCCGATTGTGTAGATCTCCTATGTATTGGGCCGAGGTGGATGACATACCTATGCTAGGCCTTGATCTAGTCCAAGAAACTACTAAGAAGGTTGCACTAATTCGTAAGAGGTTGGCTTAGGCTCAAAGTCGACAGAAGAGCTATGCCGACCGTAGGAGAAGACCCTTGTCTTTTGAGATAGGACATAACGTGTTCTTGAAGATATCACCGAGACGGGGTTTGAAGAGATTTGTAAAGAGCAGGAAGTTGTCCCCTAGATTTATTGGGCCCTTTGTGATTCTAGAACGGATTGGGGATGTAGCTTATCACTTGGCATTGTCGCCCCAATTGTCTGAGGTTCATAACGTATTCTATATCTGTATACTCTGAAAGTATGAGCCCGATCCTTCACACGTGTTGGATTGGACTGAGTTAGAGATAGATGAGGATGCCTTCTATAAGGAGAGGCCAGTATGGGTTTTAAACTCTCGGAGACCACGTCTTGCGAGGCAAGACTATTCTATTGGTTAAGGTGTTCTGGCAACACCACAGGGTTAAAGAGGCAACTTGGGAACATGAGACAGAAGTCTATGAGAAGTATCCAGACATATTTTTTGATTTTTGAAATTTATGTTGAAAATTTTGTAAATGTTGTAATATATGAACATTGTATATGGTTTGGGAAAATGGAATAGTGCTAGTTGGTGTTGAGAAATTTGGTGTATCCTTGTTACAATCTGAATCATATGGAAATGTTTTCAATTTCTTTTAATGTAAATTGATTTTAATTTCGAAGACGAAATTCCTTAAGGGAGGAGATTATAGCGATTTTGATTTAGACCTAACCCATTTATTGCTTTTCAATCCGAGAACTCGTGTATTTAACTGTTGTTCAACTCATTTCTATCTTGTTGTTTATTGAGTTTGGCTTTTGGCAGTTTTGGTTGTGTTTGAAACAAGTTGGGAAGTTAGTATTTTTGTTCAAAGTCTTGTTACCCAGAATTTTCCTTGTTCACTCGAGCGACCACTCCTACGCTCTAATGGTTTCTTATAGTCTGTAAAACTACTGAGAGTTTGATATCTACCCTCGACTGACGTTTCTTATGCTCAAGCAAACTTTTACAAGTATGAACTACTGAAAGGGGGTCATTGTGAGCTTGAGTGGTGGTTTTGGTCGCTCGAGCGATGTCACTTATTGTGTTTGTCGCTCGAGTGACCATTCGTTCACTCGAGCGGTCTATGCGTATATTAGTCCAATAAGAAGACCTTTTTTTTTTTATCACTTTTTCATCTCTTTCTCTCTCTAAACATTCCAAAACCCTAAATCTACTCCCTCTATCTCTAGTTCTTGAGCTTTCGCACCAAATACTCTCAATTCGTGAGTTTCTTCACCCTAGTCCTTTGAAGAAAAACGTTGAGGACGTCGAGAGCTTCATTTTGATAGGAGCATCTACTATTTTTTGCACCGCCAAATTTTACCCGTATTTTTTTCGTGTCTTCTACTTTGAGGTAGGGATTTGTTTGACTCTTTTTATGATTTGTAGCTTAGTTATTTGTCTTTTTAAAAGTGGTTTGTGTTTGAAAAATTTTGGTAAAACCTAGGGTTTGTTTTGAAGTCAAAAGAGGGGTTTTCCAAATTGATTCTTGAAAATGGTTGTAGGAATATGGTTGTGGATGAGCTGTGTTGAAATGGTGGAAAGCTTTTCTCAAAATTGATTTTGAAAAGAAAATGGGGTTTTTGCCCTAATTTTGAATATTTGGAATTTTGAAAAGGGACATGGAAAATGATGTTGGATATTGTGAAATTGGAATAATGATTATGTTAATGATGATGGTGGAGCTAGATATATATTATTACTCCCATTGGAATTAATGAAAATGTATCTTTTGATTGGAATTTATCTATTGAATAGAAATTTCTGTTTTGGGCTATCGATGAAAGATAGTCTTGATTGTTGTAGACATTGCATGAGGATTAGGTTGAATTAAAACAAATTTATCATCCATTATGCATTATGCATCATTTTGCATTGAACATTGTAAATGTATTGTTTTTGAGAAAAAATGAGTGAATACCGTGGTGACTCTAGTTAGGGGGTGTGGTTGTGGTTTTATTATATTGGCTTGTGTGTCCTTGGTGAAAGTCCAGAAACCCATGCGGTTAGGTGCCGATCCTTTCGGTAGGTGCCGATCCTTTCGGTTATTACCGGTAAAATGGTTTTGGTAGTGCTTGTATAGCCTACGGGCAGACACATACCTAAAGCTTCCCAGTGTGTTGTATCCACTACCATGTTTTTTGTGTAAAAGGATTTTTTTTCATGAATTGATTTATAATCTGACATTGGATTGTTCTGAGATGGAAAACAAGAAATGTTTGGAAAATGGCATGCACTGTGCATTCACCTTATGATTTTGCTAAGACTCATATACTGTGTTAGAGTGTTCTTACTAGGCTTTGGCTCACCCTATGTGGAAAACAACTTTCAAGCGTTGATGATATGCCTTTGCCAAGGACATAGCTTGGGAGGACTCGGAGCTTGTGGCTTCTTTCTGGTTTCGTTTTGATGTAATTATTTGTTTAAGCCTCGAGCTTTATTTGTATTATGTTTAAACTCATTTTGTTGTAACCAAGCTTTGTCTTGGAAAGTTGTAAGCCATTAGGGCATTTCTTTATGTGATTTTAATTTCCTTTCTACTCCTGCATTGATGTCATATGTTATATGTGGTAAAGTGGTTTGGAAATACTCTTGGATCCAGTTAGACGCTCTTGATCCTCTAATTGCTACCTGAAAAAGGGATGAACACTCCGGTCGGGGGTGCCAGAATTAGCACTTCGACGGACAAGTCAATATCTCCTCCAATTGACTTCTATCTCAAGTTATCTTCTTTAATTTCACATACCTCCCTTTGGCTGACGCTCCTACTATTTATATTGTTCCCCAGGGGCCCCACCTTCCCATCATCACCTTTCATCATCATATTTGGGACCTTCAGGTACGTAAGAAGCTTTTCGGCATACTCGGCCTTGTTCTTGTTCATATGGGTTTGTTCACATCGAGTTAGCCTCACCAGCAATCTCAGCGTCCTGGTTAAACCTCTTTTGAGCGCACATGTATTCGACTCCTACAATTGCCCCCCAAACATCCGAATAAAACATTTACTCGTCGTGTTTGGTTTCTCGGCCAGTGAACATAAACCCTTGAAAGACAGATATGGCGATGGCATTCCTTTTCGTACTGATTCGTCAGAGCAGACGCGCTACTTGAATCATTACAGCTTCCCGCCCCTTCGTATCTGACATTCATTTAATGCGTTTTGAAATCTGTACCTCTGTATACTTTTGAATCGAAAGGCTATTAACATCCTTTGAGCATCATTCATATCACCTTCCTTTCAGACCTCTGCAACCCCGCTTCTCACTATTTGTCTCCTTCCTCATCCTGTAAGTCCCCTCTCTCTTCTCATTATATTATTCAGTCCAGTTTCCCTGCGCGTTTTGCTTTTGTTTTTTGTACACGCTATTTTCATTTCATCTCGAATAGCGAGGCATTTGAAAGCTCTCCTTTCTGAGGATCGAGTTGCAGCATTTCGTCATCACTTTGCAATTCCAGATGACGTTCACCTATCTCTCATTTCAGACAACGTAGTGGACATGGAGAAGGCTGACATGAGCACCATTAACTTTCCTCTTTTTGCAATTGCAGAGGGTGGAGTTCGATTCCCCCTCCATCCCCTTCTTAGAACAGTCTTGCGTTATTGGGGATTGATTCCCTCCTAGCCAAACATGAACTTTTACCATATTATCATGGGTATAGTGGAATTGAATAGTTGACTGGGTCTTAACCTAGGAATCCCAGTTATTCGGCACTGCTACGTCATGACGAAATCAACCGATCGGCAAGGTCGTTACTTTTTAAGAGCCACGGACATTGACCATCATTTGGTAACCATGCTCGCCAGCTCTGGCAAAAGGGTTGATGATGTCATGGTCACCGTCCGAGGTAATTGGGAATTTGGTGAAGGAGAAGATCACCAAGACCCAATACCAAGGCAAAAGGGCGAACCAAGTGGCCGGCTAGAATTGATAACATGTCTAAAATAAACAGTTTATTCGGCTAACATACTTTGCTGATCATTTGTATTTCTTGCAGGAAACGATTTGAAAAGGGCATTGCCATCCGCGGATGAAGTTATTTTAGAGCAGGTTAAGACGGTCCTCAATTACAAAGGCTGTGCGAACCTCCAAGGACAGGGGCGTGCAGCCCATATTTTGCTGCGATACGACCCAACTTACTCCACTTTTTCGGCCGCAGATAATATCCCTATGCCGATAAACGAACGGCAGCTTACTGCGCTCATCTTTCCTAGCTACAAAAGTTTAAGGGACATTGGCATCGAAAGTTCAGACGCCGGTGAGGAGATCGGTGAAGATGCACAATTGGAGGGCCTTGCAAGGGATCAAAAGTTGAATAGAGAAATCGACTTGGCGTTTGAGCATATTGACCTAGACCATTGCGCCGATCTCCCTTCTCCTTCTGGCCGAGTAGACTTATCTTCTCTAGAGGACGATATCTTTACCAGTTTAGAAAATCTGCTAGGGACTGAATCAAAAGTTGAAGAGATGAGCGGGGAATCACTTGCCTAATCTACCAGGAGACAAAATGCCGAGAAAATGGCGGCTCGGAGGCAATCCGGCGGATCTGGGGGGAGCCAAATAACGCCAAGTTGTGAGGTGCGTCAAGAAGAAATGGCCCGTGAAGTAACTTTGGCCGAGTTGGTTCCTGAACAAAATCAGGCTGAGTCCAAGGAGCCGATCTTGTAGGGCAGAAGGAACCTGCCGAGACTATGGTCGATTTACTAGAGAGGCTGATCAATAAACGACCAATGGTGGATACGCCTCCCATTGAAGATGATTTGGCAGAGGTATTTGTCATCCAACCAAGGATGAGGAATGCGCCAGTGCTCATTAGTGGGTCGGCGATCAAAGATCCCACCATGGCCCTGAGTGTAGCTTTGGCCCTCTTTTTGCCTTCAGACCGAGCGACTTTCCAAGGCTGAACCGGATGTCATCTCAATTGCCTTGGCGGCAAAGTCGGCCATTTTGGTAAGTTAAAATACCTCAAATTTCCAAATAGCTTAAATACTTGTTCATATTCGAACTAATTTTGTTGTTTTTCCAAGCGGTGGGAAGGATTGCAGAGATCGACCGTCGTCACTATGACGTCGTAGAGCGATTCGGCGTGCTTGAGCGTTACTTGGAGGAAGAGAAGGGCAAGGCCACTGCAGCAATTGTCGATCTGTCCGCAGCGACTACAAAAGTCAAAGAAAAGCAGGTAAGGGTAGTTGCTGCTCAAGAGAAAGCTAAGCATGCCGATTTGCTTCGCAGGGCAGCCGAAGAGAGAGCAATCTTGATAGACGACTCTCTAAAGTCGGCTCAACAGAAGTCTCCCAGCTGAAGGCCGCTCTTGAAGCTGAAAAGAAGGTGAAGGAGCTCGCTGAGGTGGACACGTCCAAAGCCTTTGACGCTGGCCAGCGTAAGGCCACGGAGTTGTACACTGATGAAACCTTGAAGTTTGAGAATCGAGGCTTTAAGCACGGATGGTTGAACGTTTGGCGGCTACTAAGGTTACTCTCGATCAGCCGATTCCTTACGAACAATTGGAAGTCGAACCGCTAGAATCGGATCTAGAGGATTTAGACTTTTGATCGGCAGTTTTGTAATGGACATTCAGCCATTATTTGTTTTTGTTAGCTTTTATTAGTTTTTGTTAGCACTTTATTTTAGATGTAGGCCATTTTTATGTATAAAGTGGATGTACTCGTACAGTTTATTAATGAAAATGTCCATTTTGTTAATGAATGTTAATCATTAAGTATTGAAAAACAAAAATATGCCATATCAATTGAGATCATGAACTTTACATCTTGATAAGCCGAATACATTAATGATAACGTTCATGGGATTAGGTGAGGCATTGTGTTTATTCGGCAAAGTGCTTGAAGGCAAGCCGAATAGATTAATAAATCTCTTTTTGCCCCAGTTGATCACTGAGCATAATCGCTGAATGGATGGATGAAATGTTCATGGGATCAGGTGGGGTATTCTATTTATTCGGAAAAATGCTTGAAAATAAGCCGAATAGATTAATAGATCTACCCTTGCCCCAGTTGATCACTGAGCATAACTGCCAAATGGATGGACGAAACGTCCATGGGATCAGGTGGGGCATTGTATTTATTTGGCAAAATGCTTGAAGATAACTCGAATAGATTAATAAATCTGCCCTTGCCCCAACTAATCACTGAACATAACCGCTGAATGGATGGACTCGTTCATGGGATCAGGTGGGGCATTGTGTTTATTCGGCAAAGTGTGTGAAGCGATCACTTCGAAAACGCTATATCTGTAATTAATAAGTGGGGGGCCAGGTGTGCGTGGGGCTTGTGCTATCGTTAAATATTATACTCAAAGTCAGCAGAGTGCGAGAGGGAAATGAGTGTTATGTCGACCTAAGGAGATTCGTATGTCAAGAAAAGTATTCTTTAACAACAGAGGGGAGGGCAGGATGCTAGTTGCACTGGATTTAGAAATGAACTGAGGGGCTGGTGGCGAATCCACACGAACAGGTATAGAACGTCGGAGGAGCGTGAGAGGCGTCGATCCTACCGTCATCGGAGCAGGTCACTAAGAGGGGACGGTGTAGGAGAGTCGTCAAGAAGAGAGAGGCAACAACGAGGGAGCTCCAGGACTGGGAACGCACATTCCTCACTGTGAAACGAAACTAGCAGGACACCACGCCCGTTGACTTTTTTAGTTTTTGTTGGGAATAAACCGATGACCAAAACGGACTAAATTATCCGCAATCCGAATGTGGCAGTAGAGTTCACTCGACAAATTTTTCCGATCGAAGTCCAACAATCAATGGTCGGTCGGCCTGATTACGAAATTTTTTGAGAGGGCGTCCATGGGGTGGTTAAAGGATTATACACCTCTTATGAGATCGGCATGCGCCTTCGTGCCACACGTAGAGAGATTGAACAGAAAGACGGCCGCATTCGAAGTTTGGAACAACATGCAAAGAAAGCCAAGAACAAGCTGAGAAAGGCCAAGGCTTCCGAGACTCAGTCGGCGCCTACTTGATCATGCCATAGCCGATCGAGATACAGCAAGCATGTTCACAAGAGAGGCGATAAGGACGAAGGCCTATGAACAAGGCTCTTTTGAGGGCCGAAAGATTGGCATTGAGAAGACCAGGGAGAAGTTAGTTGATGATGTTTGCCGATGTGAAAATCGTGGATTTAAGTACGAATGGATTAATGCTCTGCAAGCCGCAAGTGTCAATTCGGCGTCATCATTATACCAAAGTTACAAGGTCCCCTTCGAGGCATATGAAGCCAAGAAGACTAACGATGAAGAAGAAGGTGCTGAACAAGAGGAGGTCTAGATAATTAGACATTGTATTTCTTAGTCTTTAAAAGCCCATGTATTTGCATAAATTGCAACCAATAAATATCCCATGCGCTTTTTGTTCGATATTTTAGTTGTTCCTGTTAGAAACATGTATTGTGGTTCCATTAACTTTATTGTTTTTCTACTGGTCGTCGTAGTTTAATTACTAGTATTCACCGACCCAGGCAACGGTGATTTAATAACCCTTCATTGGGCGTCCTGAATTTGGTGCCGATTGTGAGCATGCACGAAGAGCGCTCCAAATCCGGAGGCTTATTCGGCCCAATCGTAAACATGAAGGGCGCTCCGAATTCGGAGTCCTTGTATGGGCCATTCATGATATCCACGAACCAGATTTGGAGGTTTATTCGGCCCAAACGTTAACAGGTATGAAGTGCGCTCTGAATTCGGAGTCTTTGTATTAGCCAATCGTGACATCTACGAAAGGCACTTCAAATTTGGAGGCTTATTCGGCCCAAATGTGAACACGCATGAAGGACGCTCTAAATTCAGAGTCTTTGTATTGGCCAATCGTGACATCCATGAAGGGCGCTCCGAATTTGGAGGCTTATTCGGCCCAAACGTGAACACGTACGAAGGGCGCTCCGAATTTAGAGTCTTTGTATTGGCTAATCATGACATCCACGAAGGGCGCTCCGAATTCAAAGGCTTATTCGGCCCAAACGTGAACATGCACAAAGGGCGCTCTGAATTCGGAGGCTTTGTATTGGCCAATCGTGACATCCACGAAGGGTGCTCCGAATTCGGAGACTTATTGGGCCCAAACGTGAACACGCACGAAGGGCGCTCCGAATTCGGAGTCTTTGTATTGGCCAATCGTGACATCCACAAAGGGCACTCCGAATTTGGAGGCTTATTCGACCCAAATGTGAACACACACAAATGGCGCTCCAAATTTGGAGGCTTTGTATTAGCCAATCGTGACATCCACGAAGGGCGCTCCGAATTCGGAGGCTTATTTGACCCAAACATGAACACGTATGAAGGGCGCTCTGAATTTGGAGTCTTTGTATTGGCCAATCGTGACATCTATGAAGGGCGCTCCCAATTTGGAGGCTTATTTATTGTTCAACCATTTTTGACGAGATAGTGATAACAAAGGCATATTGCATTGCAAAATACATAGATGTGTACAAGTTAGCATAACAGCAAAAATAAAAAATGAACTGCCATGTCGTACAAGTTGGCTTAATGATAAAATTTACGCAAATGACTTGAATTCCAAGGGCACGGCAAACTTTTGCCAGCCATGTCTGAAAGCCGATACGCCCTCATTCTGGCAATTGAATCGATCTGATAAGGACCGTCCCAGTTGGGGCCTAATTTACCGTCTGCCGGATTCTTAGTAGCAGTAAACACTTTCTTGAGGACCAGCTATCCAGGTGTATAACGACTGAACTGCATGCACTGGTTATATAACTTGGCGAGCTGTCGCTGATATCGCGCCATGCACACGAGAGCACGATCTCGGCGTTCTTCAATCAAAGTCAAATCGAAGGCCAACATCATGTCATTGCGCCACATGTCAAACACTTTGGATTTTAGTGTGGGAAGGCCAATTTCAAGAGGGATAATAGCTTGTGTCCCAAAGCACAAAGCGAATGATGTTTCTCCAGTAGACCGTCTCGGAGTGATGCGATAAGCCCACAACACGCTGGGCAACTCTTCAACTCACCTGCCCTTAGCCTTTTCCAATCGTTTCTTGATGTCGTTGAGGGTCACTTAATTGGAGGCCTCAGCCTGACCGTTGCTTTGCGGGTATGGCGGCGAGGAAAAGTAGGGCCGAATTCCATATGTATTGCATAACTCCCGATAGACGCCAAAATTGAATTAGGTGCCATTGTCAGATACAAGTGCTCTCGGTATGCTGAATCGAGTTATAATGTTTTTCCATACAAAACATTTAGCATCGACATCTCGAATATGTGTTAATACCTCTACTTCGACCCACTTTGTAAAATAGTCTATTGCGACGATCAGGAATCGCTTGTTTCCCGGAGCCCGTGGTAATGGTCCGACGATATCAAGTCCCCATTGAGCAAACGGCCAAGGACTAGTAATAGAATTTAATTCTTCGGTAGATAGATGAGTTAATGGGGAAAAATTCTGGCATTGTTCGCACTTCTTTACGTAATTCTCGGTATCTATTCGCATGGTCGGCCAATAATAACCCTTCGCTACGGCTCGGTGGGCCAATGAGCGTCCTCCAGAGTGGGCACCATAGCTACCTTCATGTATTTTGGCCAAGAATTCCTCAACTTTGCCCTGATGAACACATTCCAGATACGGTCCAGAGAGAGATTTTTTGTAAAGCTTTCCCTGCGGATCTATATAATATCGCAGGGCTTTATTTCGTCGCTTGTGCGCTTCTTTCTTATCCGTTGGGAGCTATTCTGAGGAAATAAATACAACGATAGGGTCCATCTAACTTGGCCCTGGTTCAATGATGTTAATCCGAACTCGTTCGGAAGAGGTAATGCTCGGCTCTGGGATGAACCCTACTTCGATTGTTCGCTTGACTTCTGAATTAATGGCAGAGGCTAGGCAAGCAAGCACATCCACATGCGTGTTCTGATCGCAGGTTATTTGATTCAACTCGTGGTGGTAGAATTTTGTGAGCAAGGAATTTGTCGTTTTCATGTAGGTTGCCATGCGGTCATTTTTAGCTGTATATTTCCCTTTCAATTGGTTGATGACTAACTTCGAGTCACAAAAAACATGTAACCACCGTGCACCAAGATGAAGTGCGTTACGAAGGCTGGTTAGCAATGCTTCGTATTTGGCCTCGTTATTTGATGCGTCGAAGCCCAGTTTGACTACCTGCTCGATTATTACCCCTTCGAGGGTCATGTTTACTACGCCTGCCCCGCTGCCACATTGGTTGGATGATCCGTCACAGTACATTTGCTAAATGTCTTCAACATATATTCGCCAATCGGGTTTAGGTTGGAGGACTCAATCAGACTTGAAGTTGGCATGGCATCCCATGAACTCGGTTACGAAGTGGACGAGTACCTGCCCCTTGATGGCCGTTC
The DNA here is from genome assembly GCA_036172215.1 of Camellia granthamiana. Classification (NCBI taxonomy): domain Eukaryota; kingdom Viridiplantae; phylum Streptophyta; class Magnoliopsida; order Ericales; family Theaceae; genus Camellia; species Camellia granthamiana. Next base: position 148,291,606 of record CM069906.1, read on the forward strand.
TAGGCAAAAACTAGATATCATATTGGCCGAGTTCCAAATCCTATTTAGAGACTCGCCCCAATGCCTCCATGCTACGGAGCGCTGACCAGAGAGGATAGTCCATTAATACCCCTATGGTATGAGCCTGAAAATAGTGCATCAACTTTCTAGCAGCCACCCTGAGAGCCAAGATGAGCTTTTCTAGTGGTAAGTATCGTGTTTCGGTGTCGACCGTTGCCTTGCTTACGTAATAAATTGGTCGCTGCTCCCCAAGTTCTTCCTTTAGTAATATGGTGCTGACCGCACGGTCAGATATCGCCAGATACAAGATGAGCGGATCACCTGGCGATGGGGTTACCAAGAGTGGTACTAAATGGAGATAAGTTTTCAAGCCGTCCAGCATAGCTTGGCACTCGGGGGTCCATTTAAATGCTCTGCCTTGCCGAAGTGTGAAAAAATTGTTGGCAATGATCTAAGGAACGGCTGATAAACCTATTGAGGGCAGCGACCATTCCTATCAACTTCTGAACTTCTTTGACCAACTGAGGGGAATCGAGTTCTAGAATTGTTGTGATCTACCTCAGATTGGCCTCTATTCTGCGATGGTTGACAATATAGCCGAGAAACTTGCCGAATCCAATGCCGAATGCACATTTCGAGGCGTTTAGCTTCATCTTGTATTTTCGGAGAATGCTGAAGGTCTCTGCTAAATCAGCTAGATGGGTGTGCTTTTCCTTAGATTTCACCACTATGTCATCGATGTATACTTCCATGGTGTGACTGAGTTGTTCCTTGAACATAGTGATAATCAGCCTCTAGTAAGTTGCCCCTGCATTCTTCAGTCCGAAGGGCATGAGCTTGTAGCAATAGGTTCCCCTTGGGGTGAAGAATGTAGTCTTTTCTTGATCCTCCATATGCATGGCAATTTGGTGATAACCTCTGTAGGCATCCAAGAAGTTCATGCACTGATGATGTGTCGTTGCATCCACAAGTTAGTCAATTCTGGGAAGAGGAAAACAATCTTTTGGACAGGTCCTATTCAAATTCATGAAATCAACACAAACGCGCCAAGATCCATTTTTCTTCTTTACAACCACGGTATTGGACAACCACGTGGGATAAGTTACTTCACGAATTGTCTAGACATCAAGCAACCTGTCAACTTCTTCAACAACGGCTGATGCATGGTCCATGGCTGATCGCCAACTTTTCTGAATGATTGGTTTGACTTTTGTATTGACGTTTAAATGGTACTGGGCCACGACTGGATCCACCCCCGACATCTTGTATGGTGTCCATGCAAACACATCAACGTTGCCAAGTAAGAATGAGACCAGCTCACGTCTATCAACTTCATTCAAGGAAGTGCCAATCATGAAGAATTTGTCAGGGTTCCCATTGATTTCAATCCGATCAAGGTCTTTAGTTGCCTTTTCGCTGGGGATTTTCCCAATGTCCTCGAGGCTCTCTAGATTCGGTACTTTAATCGAGTGCACTTCCAGTTCCTGTGGCCTCTTTGCAGCAACAATACGATAGCATGCCTGTGCCGATTTCTGAGAGCCCCAAATTTGCTCAATGCCATATTCAGTTAGAAAGCAGAGTAATTGATGGTAGGTGCTTGGCACAGCCTGCATAGTGTACAACCAAGTCCTCCCCATGATAAGATTGTACGGTGACGGGAGTTTGATGACCAGAAATTCCAGGTCTACTGATATGGTTCCCGTCTGTACCGGTAGTGTTATCTTACCCAAGGGATACTCAGGGTTGGCGTTGAAGCCGAACAGTGGGTACTCAACAGGTAACAGATCAGAATTAGTGAAGCCGAGTTTAACAAACGTCTTGTAATACATTAGTTCTGAGGTGCTTCCCTGATCGATGAGAACACGCTGGACGAGAAGGAGATCGGCGTGGGGGAGAGTTACGCCGTCTAGGTCGGTGTCATCGAAGCTAATCTTGCCAGTTTCATGGGGCCGTTTGGTTGGTGTGATTGGCTTGGATAGGCTAGGTTGCAATTGAATTATATGTACCTCGGCTAATGACGGTAGGCTGTATATCATATGAATTACACCAAGTAGAGGTGAATCCGGCTATAGAGCTACCGTGTTCGATGGACTGTTCTTTCGGATATGTTGCGCCAGCCAGCCGTCTTGCACTAACTCTTCTAGGTAGTCTTTCAGTGCATAACAGCTCGTCTTGCACTAACTCTTCTAGGTAGTCTTTCAGTGCATAACAGCTGTCTATGTCGTGGCCATGGCCCTTGTGATATTCGCACCACTTATCCCTTCTCCTTGTATCAGGGGGTCCCATCATCTTGGACGGCCACTTAAAGAATAGAAGATGCTTGACTTTGGGTAGGATCTTATTGATCGGCTCTGCCAATTCTGTATACTTCTTATCCAAACGTTTTGTGCGCCTGCTATACACTTGATATTGTTCGTTTGAATGGTGTGAACACTGCCCGCTTGAATAGCACGAGTCACGGCGATTGTCTTGTTTGGCCGGAGTCCGAGGTTCGGGGCTCCTTGATGGCATGACGCTTATCGGCTAAACCAGACCAGGTGAAGTCGATTTAACAGCTTTCTGTCCAGCCTTGACGTGTAGGGCATCGTCTTTTACCTTGCAGTACTCCTTAACTTTCTTCATTAGTGCCCAGACTGTTTTGGGAGGCCGTCCGGTTAACGAACTGCGGAGAGGACTATCAGGGTGTAATCCCATCTTAAAGGCAGTAATGGCCATGGAATCGTTACAAGCATCATCTACTAAGTTGAAACACTCCCAATAACAGGCCGAATACTCACAAAAGGTCTCTTCTGGTTTAATTTACATTGCCCAGAGAGAGTCAGCTTGCTTTGGCTGAACTTCATTGGTGATGAATCTTGCCCTAAAGGATTTTTGGAACTGATGAAAGTTTCCTATTGACGCCAGCTCCAGTTTATAGTACCATCTGACGGCCAATGGCCCTAGGCTACTCAAAAACATTCGACATATGAGGGCTTTATCATTAGCATGCAATGTCATCGCTTGTTTGTAATGACGAATGTGGTCAGTGGGATTTGATTTACTGTCGTACAGGGTGAATGTCGGTGCTTTAAACTTTTTAGGCAGCACGGCCCTTGCAATGCGTTGTACGAAAGTGTCGTGCCTGTCCTCTTCGTCCGAACCATCACTTCCTTTCCCTCGCCTGTGCTGTACATACAAACTTTCTTCGGATGAGCTGCATACATCGACTCGCCCCTTCTTTCTGGGTACCTGAGACGGCAAGTCGGAATCACTTCCACTATCATGTTTCCGAAGTCAACATCGTCAATCATTCTTCTTCTTTTCTAAGGATTGACCCCGGTCATGACGTGCGGCCTGTTGGGATTTGGCTAACTCTAGGGCTAAGACCTTACGTAAGCGCTCATTCTGAGCCATCATATCTTCTAGACGCTGTTCTTTTCATTTTGCCTGATTAATGATCGTTTGCACAGTCTCCTGCACAGAAGTTCAGGGTGAGGTTTGAGCTACTAGGTCGAAATTCAAGGCCTGTTGCGCGGTAATGTTCTCCGGTCCAAGCATGTTTCTTGGAGTAATGTCATCTCTTGGTGTAACATTGTCAGTAACTATCGAAGGATCATTTGTCACGCCTGTCATGGAAGTACTTGAGTATTCCCACAGACGGCGCCAATTGTGGTAAAGTGGTTTAGAAATACTCTTGGATCCAGTTAGACGCTCTTAATCCTCTGATTGCTACCTGAAAAAAGGATGAACACTCCGGTCGGGGGTGCCGGAATTAGCACTCTAATGGACAAGTCAGTATCTCATCCAATTTACTTTTATCTCAAGTTATCTTCTTTAATTTCACATACCTCCCTTTGGCTGACGCTCCTACTATTTATATTGTTCCCCAGGGGCCTACCTTCCCATCATCACCTTTCACCATCATATCTGGGACCCTCAAGTATGTAAGAAGCTTTTCGGCATACTCGGCGTTGTTCTTGTTCAGATGGGTTTGTTCACACCGAGTTAGCCTCACCAGCAGTCTCAACATCCTGGTTGAATCTCTTCTGAGCGCACATGTATTCGGTTCCCACACTATAGATTCAAAATCTAGGATTTATGAATATTTATTGCATGTGTCACCTTTTGTAATGATCAAAGATAAAATGAATGGAAGATATCAGATTATTGATCAATTGACTTACTGTTATGAGTTGGGTTAACGTTAATTATTTTGGGGCATTACACTAAACATTATAAAACATAAAGTCTTGTGTCTGTGAATAAGTTTGACCCATCAAACAAAGAAAGATAAGTATGCATCAACCAATTTGATTAGCAAATAAAAATAAAGTTCATCGCATAACTAAAACATAAATATGCATTAAGATTATATTCAAAGTGCCAAACATATAAATAAAAAAAGTTCAAATCTATAATGCCGAACATATGAATATAATGTTCGGCTAGATGTTATCAAACTAATGCCTTTAAGTTGACCCTATTACCATTTTTTTGGCATATGTTTGGAAGTTCAGTACCGAAAAAAATTTGAAACCCTTTTCACTATTTTTTTTATGTTTTTGAAACAATTTATCATTGTAAAGTCAACCTCCTTCGTGTTGCAAATATGATCCAAGTTGTGAAACTCATCTAAGCTAACATTGTGATACTCAATCTGCCCAAAAAACTTTCATTCATTGCCATTGTCAGATAAGTGTGTACTATTAAATACTTGCCTCTGAAAGCTGTTGAAAAACTTGCTGCTGGAGGGTTTTGAGAGTTTTGAATAGGGGCAGAACTATTAAGGGACCAGGAATAGCCCCGGTCCCTCTTGAAAATATATATATATATATATTACTTATATCCTTACATAATCGTGTGTATTTATAATATAATTAGAATATTATTTCTAAATTCTAAATAAATTTGGTTTGATCGCCACAAAATCTGAATAGCTTTTTTTGTTGTTTCTTGAAATCTTCTCTTGATTTTTTACTTATTCGAATATTTCCCAATTGCCCTTATAATTGGATATAACTAAATAGTAATATTAGAGATCAAGATTTTAGACCCAGAAAAGTATCAAGAAAAAATAAGATGTGGTCATTTAATTATTGTATGGTGGAGATTCACACAAAATGAATTTGGACCACACAATATTTTTCTCCGTACATGTTTCTCTATATAAGTTATTCATTTTTAACATTATTGCACCTCATATATCATCATTTTCATTCACCACCTACATGTTTTTGTACTTTTTTATTAGATAATCATTTTCATCCACCTCTCACCTCTTAAGTGAAAATGATGATAATGACTTTATAATAAGCATTCATTTTATATTATTGTAGTAACATATTTCATTAATATTAATTATAATTTGTACTTTTGTGAAAAAAAAATATAAAAAGAATATGAAAGAGAAGACATATTTTGCACTCCCCTTCCCCCTCATTTTCAATCGAAAATCGTAGTTTCATCCCTGGTTTTGAGGTGTGTGAGTAGTGATAGAAGTGGGTGCCCTCATAAATCTTATGTTATGATTAGTGGGTGAATGAATTTAATTATAAGATCGGATGTTCCAAAATGATTCATGCCCTCTTTAGTAATTTCATTTAAGGTTATTATTGTGATAAAAAATATGAAAGAAATGGGAGGTTCAAAATATTAATTAGGGTGCTAATAGCAGAACTCTATCCTTTAATGTGTCAAATGAACTATAAAACTTGTAATGTGCAACAAAAGTTACATGTGACCTTTTTTGTCAAAATTGAAACAAATTAGTGGGTGAATAAATTTAATTATAAGATCGGGTGTTCCAAAATAATTCACGTCCTCTTTAGTAATTTCATTAAGGTTATTATTGTGATAAGAAATATGAAAGAAATGGGAGGTTCAAAATATTAATTAGAGTGCTAATAGCAGCACTCTATCCTTTAATGTGACAAATAAACTATAAAACTTGCAATGTGCAACAAAAGTTACATGTGACCTTTTTTGTCAAAATTGAAACAACCGTTAACTATGGGACTAAATTTGACGCAAAGTGAAAAATTAAAGGAGAAAAGCTAAAACTCTTTCGTAACGTAGTCATCATCGTTTACTATTATGTAATCTAGAATAAATTATTGTAATCTTAATTTAATTTTTCTTTTACCAATTAGGAAAAAGTTAAAATTCCTTTCCAGCATAGTCATCACCTATTTCAACACAAATCAAAAACATTAAAGGACAAATATATATTACAACAATGATTCATCCCCCCTTTTCCCATCACCCCCTTTGACCCCATCTCTCTCTCATTGGTTACTTTTTCTTTTTCTTTTTCTTTTTTTTCCTGCTCCTCCAATCACTCCCTGACACATGGCAAAGGGGGTGAGGGGGTGACCCCCAAAAGGGGGTCTCAAGTATTATTCTATATATTATTATTGACATAACAACAAACAATATAATGCAATTTAATCATTTGATTTCATATTTTTTATTGTGTCAAATGAACTCTAAAACTTGTCATGTGCAACGCACGTTGCACGTGACCTTTTTTGGCAACAATGAAACAACTGTTAATTATTGAAATAATTTCACACAAAATGAAAAATTAAAGGAACAGAGTTTAAACTTTTCTATCGTAATCATCATCATTTATTATGTAATCTGGAATAGATTATGCTAATTTTAATTTAATTTTTCTTTCACCAATTAGAAAAAAGTTAAAGTTCTTTTCTAACGTAGGCATCAATTATTTTGACACAAAACAAAATATTAAATGTCAAATATGTTGTAACTTAGATAACAAAGACCAACATATTGTAATTTAATGTCAAATCAGGGGACAAATATGTTAATTAATCATTTCATTTCATTTCCTTTAATGTGTCAAATGAACGATAAAATTTGTCATATGCAACGCATGCTACATGTATTTTTTATTTATTTTTTATTTTTTTTATTTTATCAAAAATGAACCAAATGTTAACTATTGGCCCAATTTGACACAAAATGAAAAAATAAAAGAGAAAAGTTAAAATTCGATTCCAACGTAGTCATCATTTATTACCTAATCTGCAATAGATCATGGTAATCTTAATTTAATTTTTCTTTATTTATAACTATTTTTTTTTTTTTTATCATAATAAAATTCAATGCAACAGAACTCAAAGCCTATTTCATAGGCTATACTCATACTCACCGGCTACATGGAACTCATCTAACAAGTCATCATCAAATATACGTGGACTTCCTCATTAAGTCTGGGTGTGGTCTAGTGAATTTATGAGCGAGCTATAGACAGAATTGGGTGCAGCCTTTGGAACTTATATCCATAACCACTACAAGAAAAAACACTTTCCGCAACTAACATTTTGGTCGCGAAAAGTATCATATTTGGTCGCTAAAACATTTTTGCGACCAAAATATGTTGGTCGCGAGTTGGTCGCTAAAGCCTCGTGACAGATAGTTTTCTGCGACCTAAAAAGCCTTTGGTCGCTGAAAGTGACCATTTGCGACCAACTTTTTTGGTCGCGGAAAGTCCAATTCATATTACCCAAAAGGGAACTTTTAGCGACCAAAAAAAGTGACCATTGGCGGCCAACTTTTTTGGTCGCAGAAAGTCCAATTCATATTAGCCAAAAGGGAACTTTTAGCGACCAAAGAAAAGTTGGTTGCTAAAAGTCAGCACCTTGACCCAAAAAAAATAATTCTTTTGTGTTACTTGGGACTTGAACTCCTGACCAAGGAGTCACCATGAACCCAATCCACTCTGCCAAAAACATGCTTCTTGTTCATATTTGGCAGAGAAAATATATAACCCATAAAAATTGGGTTATATATTATTTTATAATACTTTTAATGCCAAAACAGAAAAATAGCATGTAATTACAGTAGTATCCATTTTTTTAAAAATTTATCCCACCATAACTTTCTGCGGCCAACTTTTTTTTTTGGTCGTCAAAGGGTAATCTTCCGCGACCAAAAAAGCCTTTGGTCGCCAATAGGTATACTTTCCGCGACTAACTTTTTTTTTGGTCGCCAAAGGGTATACTTCCCGTGACCAAAAAAGTCTTTGGTCGCCAATAGGTATACTTTTCCGCGACCACTTTTTTTTTGGTCGCCAAAGGGTATACTTTCCACGACCAACATTTTTTTGGTCGCTAAAAGGTATACTTTCCGCGGCTTTTTAGCGACCAAAAAAGCCTTTGGTCGCCAATAGGTATACTTTCCACGGCCACCTTTTTTTTTGGTCGCCAAAGGGTATACTTTCCGCGACCAACATTTTTTTGGTCGCCAAAAGGTATACTTTCCGTGACCAAAAAAGCCTTGGTCGCCAAAGGGTATATTTTCCGCGACCAACATTTTTTGGTCGCCAAAAGGTGATCTTCCGCGACCAAAAAAGCCTTTGGTCGCCAATAGGTATACTTTCCGCGACCATTTTTTTTTTGGTCGCCAAAAGGTGATTTTCCGCAACCAAAAAATTATGATCACCAAAAGTTAGATTTTAGTCGCAGAAAGTGGACTATTTGCGACAAAAAAAAAAAAGGTGATCGCCAAAAGTGTCTTTTCTTGTAGTGAACCATAAAATTTTTATTTTCTAGATAAGTTATCTAAATAAAATAAGTGGTTCAACATTATTAGACCTCTAAAAAAAGAGCTCTAATGGAGCTCTAATTTGTCTTTTTCCTCCTCTTTCTTTGTCTTTTATTTCATTTTTTTTTTTTTTTTTTTAAAATTCATGAACAGCTCATTAGAGCTGTACTGCAGCAGCTCTAATTAGAGCTCTGCAGCAGCTCCGTTATTTGAATGGATGATGACTATAAATAGGAGCATTGATCATTTACACTTTTTTTTTTTCAATAACTTTTTGCACATTCTTTTTTTAAAGAAATACCATGAACAACGATCATATGCAATGCACATTGCACGTAATTTTAATTTTAATTTTTTTTAGTATAAAAAATGAACTAGTCATTAACAATTAGACTAATTTGATAAAAAATTAAAGTTAAAAAAAGAAAAAGAAAAGAAAAGTCAAAACTCTTTTCTAGCGTACTCATCATCATTTTTTATGTATTGTATAGATTATTGTAATCTTAATTTAATTTTATATTTATTTGTAGCTTATTTTTTTTTCTCATAATTAATTTTTACTTCATCAATTTTTATGTATTGTATAGATTATGGTAATCATAATTTAATTTTACATTTATTTATAGCTAATTTTTTTTCTCATAATTAATTTTTACTTTCTAGGTAAGTTGTCCACTACTAGAAATATGACTTTTTGCGTCTATTTTTTTTTTTTTTGCGACTGGTTATTTAACCGTTGCAAAAAATCAATTTTTACATTAAAAAAATCACAAAATCATTTACCCAATCGTGTTCTTAACTTTTAAAATTAAAAAAAAAAAATCATCTAAAACTTGACCCTTTTTTTTTTTTAGATAAGTAAGTCATATTATAACCAAAAAAGAAAGATATATAATGAAGTTCAATACACATCTTTTGTAGGGAGCATAAACATAAACAAAAAACAAATTACTCCCTCAAAAGAAACAAACTAAGCCTATAGACGACGAACACAACATACACAACAAAGGATTCAAAATTTCCCCCTACCACTCTTCAAGTAATGAAGTCTCGCTTTGAGTTTTTTTTTATTATCCTCCTTTATAGTCTCCCCATTAATGGGATCACTTGGAGATGGACTCCCTCTACTTAGGCTCTTCGTTTGACACAACAACTCTTGATTTAATTCTCCATTCCCCAACTCTTGATCTAAAACTTGACCTATCTGCCCTTTCACTCTTATTTCCCGAATTTGTCTCCGACGGTGGTGTACCTCATTTCCTGTTGTTGCCTAATCTCTCTCTCTCAAAATCTCTCTCTCGCATGACTCTCTCTCGCTTGAATCTCATTGTCCACTTTCCACTCTCTCTCGCTCGACTCGTACATGACGAAGATTTGAAGATTTTGATCGATTGTTGATGAAGATTTGAAGATTTCAATTTGCTGTTGTTGAAGATTTCGATCGATTCATAATCGAGATTCATAATCGGTAAGCTACTTTCTCTCGGTAATGTAGCGTGTTTGTTTCATGCCTAGTTGCTGAATTTCTGTGTTGATTTATTCTAAATTTCTGTGTTGATTTCGATCGTTCTTTAATCTGTGTTCTTGATTTATTAGGTGATTCATCTTGTTTTTGCTAATTTAAAGTTATACAGATAGATAGAGACATGATTTCGGTGATTGATCTTGTTTTCGCTAATTTGTTGGCTTATTTCTGGTGTTTTACCAGATTCTATGATGAATATTAATCATAGAATATTAAGCTTCTTGCTAAGAACAAAAAAGCTCATCAATGTCCCTATGAATTTCAAGTTGTTGTGTTTCCAGTTGCTAACTGCTCAAAGCAATTTCCTGCCTTACCTTTACCATTCTACGCCTTTCAAATCTTATTTCTTCCATTTCCTTAGGAAAAACTTCCTTTAGGTAGTTGATATTAGTAAGCTCTTTTTCCCTTTCCTCCTCAAATGCTCTCTCATTTTCATGTAGGTGTTTCTCCATTTCTTCTTTCTGGTTTTACAAATCAGTCTCAAGATCTGTTTTCCACAACTCAAACTCACAAAGTATTTGACTATGTTGACTTTGTGCTTTTTTGGATAAAACTAACTGCTCATGCTTCATCATGGTTGCAAATGATTCTTTCTCTAATTTAACACTTTCCAATTCTCTTTGTTTATAATCCTGCATCGCAAGTCTCTCATTTTGCAATTGTTATTCTTCATAATGTTGTAATTTTTCTAGCTTCTCTTTTTCTCCATCAATTTCCCTTTAAATCTTTAGTAATTGAAGCTTGCTTGTCATCCAATGCTTCCTACTCTTTCTCAAAATTATTTCTATCCTGCTTTGGATCCTCACATTCCTTCAAAAGCAACTCATTCTGAAGTCTACAAGTCTCTATATCCTTTTCCAGCTCCAAATGCAAACGGAGATGTTCAGTCTTCTCTTCTTCAGTAATTCCGAACTTTTCCCTCTTTTTATGTATCTGCAGTTCGTGTCGGCTAATGTCAGCCCTTAACTTCTCAAGCTCATCTCAGAAAGCATTTGTTTCTTTTCAATCTCCAACCTTTTCTCCTTGGCTTTGATAGATTTTTCCTTCTCATTGGAAGTTTTTAACTTTGCTTCAAGGTCCTTCTCTATCTCCTTTAGTCTCTCTGATTTCATTTCCAATTTGTGCTCTTGTTTTTCTAGTTTTTTCTCCATGTGGTTGATTTCTGCTTCCTTTTGGTGCACTGCTTCTGCCTTGCTTCTTATTTCGTCATCAAAAAATTTCCTCATTTCTTCCATTTCCAAATCATCCAAGTCGTTTTCGAATATCAATCACACCAATGCTGACTTATGAATGAAATATAGAACTTTGGCAGCTAATCATATGAACAAAAAAAAAAAAAAAAGAAAAAAAAAAAAAGAAAAAAAAAGACTATTCAATGCAATATAACCCATTGACATGAACACAAATCAGTAAAAGTAAAAATGTAGATGGAATGGAAATGTATAGAACTAGAAGTGATAAAGTAGGTGACAACACAAATCATTTCCTTTTTAACATGTGGACATATACTTATTGTATTCTATAAACTATATTTATACAATGTAAATCATAAGTGCAACCTAAATAATGGGTGTATAGTATAAGTAAAATTCATGAGAAAACAATGGATCTATGTGAGACATGTTGAATCATGTGCAAAGCTTAGGTTATGTGTCTCATATGGAACACTGCTCGCTACTTGAAGAAACAAATAAGAAGACGGGGGGATGAAAAACCAAAATTTGACTTCATAATTCACACCCTATTTCATCCAGTTAGCATGTTTTGTCTCTCTTCTCAAGCATTGTGCCACTAGGCAATATGATAGTAATTCTCATAAAAAAAACTAACAATGAATAGAGGAAAGTGGAAGATCATTGAATGCTTTCTCTAAAAATAAAAAATGAAAAGGGTATATGAATGCATGGGAAAAGAATTTCATAAGGTCAAGAACGTGCACATAGCATGTGGTCTCAGCAGTGAAATATTAGGTGTTGCAACTCAACTCTTTCTCTGGCACTAAGCTTTTCTGTCAAAACAAGTAATTCCTTCTCTTTAATCTCCAAGCAGCTTCTAATGGTTTCAGCATTCTGCAAAAAAATTATTTGAAAAAAAAATTATTTGAAAAAAATATTAAACTAAAAAATTGAGACAACCATTTATAAACCAAAAAAATTATCAAAAAAGTTTTTATGACAATTTTTAAAATTTTTGCAAATATAAACTGAAACTAAAAATGAAATGGTTACCAAACAGGCAAGTATTATGAAGGCTTTGAACTGAAAATATTTTATAGTAAGAAATGCTGGGTTGTTGTAGAATAACACTTGTTGGGTTGCATTGAACTAAAAGTGTTCATGGGCCATTGGTTTTATTTGGTGTGCTTTTTGAACTATAATATGCACGCGTCATTGTGATACTTTGTAAACTCATTCTTTTTATTGATATGTACAAAAACAGTTAAAGAAATAGAAAGATGAACAAGAATTGGATTGATTTGCCAAATCAGATGTCAGTTGATTATGTGAATGTGATTGATAACTTCTTGAGATTTGCATACGACAATGGAGCTGAAAGTTCATCGATTAGTTGTCCGTGTCGATTTTGTAGTAATCGATACAATTTTTCATGAGAGGTTGTAAGGGAGCATCTTATTTCCAATGGATTTGTTAAAATGTACAAAAATTGGATTCATCATGGGGAATCCTATGTTCATTTACATGGTAACCAAGAAAACCAAACATTAATGGTGGATTCAGAGACTAGAGATAATGTGGTTGGGATGGTACAAGAGGCCATGGGAATTCCACATGTGGGTGTTGAGATTGATGAACCAACTACAAGTGATCCAACCCAAGTAGGAGCAAGTCATCCAAGCCATATAGAGGAGGATGATCCGGTTCGGATAGGGGCAAATAACGAAACTTTGAAATATTTTAAACTTTTGAAAGATGCACAAACTGAATTGTACCCAGGGTGTCACAAATTTACTTCATTATCATTCATCGTTCGAATTTTGCACATGAAGGTGCTCAATCAATGGACCGACAAGTCCATTGACATGTTACTTAAGCCTTTGAATAAGGCTTTTCCTACAGGCACAAAACTTCCAAGTTCATATTATCAAGCTCGAAAGGTTACTATAGATTTGGGTTTCACGTATGAGACTTTTGATGCTTGCCCCAATAGTTGTATGTTGTTCAGAAAAGAGGATACAAAGCTTAATAAATGTGTTATATGCAGTAGTAGTTCTAGATGGAAACAAAATGGTGGTGTTAGAAATAATGAAAGGGAATCTGGTAAACAGGTAGTAGCAAAACAAATGAGGTATTTCCCTTTGAAGCCAAGGTTGTAAAGATTGTTTATGTCATCGAAAACGAAAAAGCTCATGAGATGGCATGCGGAAGAACGGGTTGATGGTGTGTTAAGGCATCCTGCTGACTCCCTCGCATAGAAGGACTTTGATCGGCGAAACACTTTTTTTGCTAGTAATAGTCGTAATGTACATCTTGGGTTGGCTACAGATGGATTCAACCTATTTAGATCGATGAACATAGTTGATAGCACTTGGCCAATTGTGTTGATTCTGTATAATTTACCACCATGGATGTGTATGAAGCAACCAAATCTGATTTTGTCTGTGTTGATTGATGGGCTAAAAGGACATGGCGATAAGATTGATGTGTATTTGCAACCATTGATTGAGGAGTTGAAGAAATTATGGGATGAAGGTGAACAAACATTTGATGCATCAACCAATTAAATGTTTTAATTGCATGCAGTTCTGTTATGGACAACCAGTGACTTTTCTACTTATGCCAACTTATCAGGATGGAGTACAAAAGGTGAATATGCTTGTCCTTGCTGCAATGTGAAAACTCAATCATGTTGGTTGAAGCATGGTAGGAAGTGTTCATACATGAGTCATCGTCGTTTCTTACAAGTTAATCATAAATTTCAAAGCGATAAAGTATCATTTGATGGTAGTCGAGAATGGAGACTAAAACCTCAAATGTTATTTGGATCTGAGATGTTGCATCAGTTGGAATCAAAAGGTGTCCTTAGTCAGTACAAGAGGAATGACCTTAAGGAAATGTTTAGGAGACAAGAAGAGAGGGAAAATAATAGAAGATGAAGCCATAATTGGAAGAAACAAAGTATATTCTATAAATTTCCGTATTGGGAGCACAACTTAATAAGACACAATCTCGATGTGATGCACATAGAGAAAAATGTTTGCGATAATATATTGTGGACAATACTAGGAGTTGGAGGAAAATCCAAAGATAATGTGAATGCTCGACGTGATTTGCAAGAAATGAATATCAGAAAACCATTGCACTTGCAGTCAAGAGGGTTCAATAAAGTTTATGTACCTCCTACACAATTCACAATGATCAATGATGAGAAAGATATGTTTCTCAAAGTACTCAAGGAAATAAGAGTATCGGACGGTTATGCATCCAATATCTCGTGACACATGCGCTTACAAGATAGAGCAACAACTTATTTCTTTAGCTATACGGAGGTCCTTGCCTAAGAATGTAATTGAACCATTGATTGAGTTGCCTAAGAATGTCATATTTTTACCCAAGTATTTGGGGTCTTCTCCATATGTTTCGAGGTAAACTTTATTGCTAAGGTTCTGTTTGTCCTGAAACTGATTTGTATCATTTGTTTATATTTATATCTTGTGTTATATTATTAGTAAATTAATATCCATATTTCCTTTAAGGCCCCTTGCACTATAGATGAGGCTTTACGTGTGTGAGCAAGTCCTTCACTACCTCGCACTATGGATGGAGCATCTTCTTCATTTGTTTCATCTCCACATGTAGTATCAGCTACCTTAACACGACGAGGTTGAGGATTCACCCGAGGGATAAAGGAATGGGGTATAGGCACTAAGATCCAAGTAAAATTTGATGACAAGTTTTAGTAGGTGGAGGATGATGGCAAAAAGTTGAAGAGACAATTGGGGTTGATCATGCACAGCGGGCATAGAGTCCCACTTACATATCTCAGTTGGAATGTGATGCATGTTGATATAAAGGAGAATATTTGGCAGGAGGTGAAGGTATATAGTTTTCCCTTTTGCTAATTAGGGTTAGGGTTTATGCTTAGATTTTTTTAATTTTTCCAAGTTATTAGTTATTAGTTATTTGATTTCTGATTTCTTGTTAATTGTGTTTAGTTATTAGTTGTTAGCTTGCTTGTGCATTTGTGTATGCTTTATAATTATGAGGATGAAATTGGCTTTCAATTTGTGCTTTGTAGGATAACTTGGTATACTGTCCAAATGAATTCAAGGAAGTTTGTATGTGACTTTGTAGGACATTGTGGAAAGATCATAAAAGCAAGACAAAGTCCAAGTATTGGGTTCTATTCAAGAATGGTCCGGACATTGCTTCTAGAGTACCTAGTAACATAGTGCCAACCCAATGGAGGAAACTTATGCAATATTGGGTCAGTAAAGAAGTACAGGTATATGTATTCTTTATAAAATTTTAATTAATGTTTTAATGATAAGTAACTAATGTTTAATATTCTAACCAATGTCATAGGCGATTGCCAAAAAGAATTCTTCTAATTAGGGATTTTGTGGGCCTCCATATACGACCGGAAGGACATCTTTCTCAGATATTCGTTTCCATGTATTGATCTTGTGGCTACACCTAAGGCATCATCTGAGACTGCATTTGGTACTGCAGCTGCAGCCACACCTAGTGCACTTGGTGTGACACTTGTGGCTGCAGTTGTGGCTACACCTAGTGCTGCACTTTTGACTTATTATGTTGTGAAGACTTGAGCTCCTAACTTGAAAAAAAATTACAGATGACACATAAAGGAGAGCAGATAGATAAGATGAGTCTCTGGAAGAGGGCACACAACCTGAATGATCCTGATGTAGTGGCAATTATTGTATGCTTATGGTTTAAAAGTTTTTACACATATTTTGCATTTTACCAAACATTGTCCTTATGTTTTCAAAATGTAGGAGGAATATAATGTGCATATTTGGAAAGTTCCTAAGGAGCAACATACAATTGAGTATTGCGATGGGATTTACCATAAAATCATTGGGAATGATGGACATGGGTATTGCAAGACCTATGGGAGAGGAGTGCCCTGGAGTGCGGTGTATGCGCGAGGCAGTGGCCCATCCCAATCATTAGTAGCCCCTTCATTTATTGATGAGATCACACGGCGTGTGACACAAGAGATTGAGTCTAGGTTCACTATGATGATCAAGAACCTAACGGCACGTGTTTTGTTCTTAGAGTCACAGGGTGTGGCCGAGAGTACGAGCTTGAGAGAGATGCAATACTTACGAATTGATGAATTTTACATTTTATCAATTTGTATATATACGTATGGAAATTATTAACACATTATACTAACATATTGTAGGTGTCAAATGCATCTAGTGGGCAACAAGCTTCAAAAGAAAATGAATAGGTATGCCACTCTGCAAATGATAATGATAATGGAATGTACTGGAAGGAATAGATTGGTTATGCAACATAGAACTTTGTTGAGATGCTTTATTTATTGGGAGGAATAGATTGAGATGCATTTTTCTTCTGCTGTGTTAACTTCCTGGTTTTGTGATAGGATAAACATCAATTCAATTGTATAAATTGCATGCTGCAATTGAAGAGGCAATTGAAAAATTACAAAAAGAAAATGAGGCACACATACTGGAGGAGGTAATAGAAGGTTAATTTGTTGGGAGTAATATAGTGGCAATTCAACAAATGAATTTGTAGTTGTGCAGCTTGTGCTTACTTTTTTAACATACTGGTTTCGTGATGACATCTATTCTTTTGTATGACTCACAAGCTAGATTGGAAGAAACAATCAAAAAATTGCAAAAAGAAAATGATACACACATGTAGAAAGAGGTAATCAAAATTTCACTTAGTGTGAGTAGTAAATTAACAAAGAACTTTGGAAACGTATTACATTTTGTTTCCACTTGCATCAAGTTAGCCATCTGGCCATCCAACGCAATGATAGATCCATTATACTGTATGATTCGCAGGCTTTTTTGGAGATGAAACTTTTGCATTTACAGAGTGAGAAAAATTCGTGGCTTCACAAAGAGGTGCGCTTTGTGTTGGATGATGGAAATATCTTGAAGTTTGTATATTTTGGAATTCAACAGTTTATTTTTAGTTGTTTCAAATTTATTTGATAAAAACAACTGTTTTCTTTCCATGAATACTGCACATGATCATTTTTGCAGTAATCTTTTAACAACCATTCCCTTAACAACCATTCCCTTATTCCCCAACTATGAAATGATTTTGATTGGCTTTTGCAATCTAGTAATTTGAGGTTTTCTTGAAATTTTTAGGACGTTGGTGTAATCTAATGTCTTGTTGTATGCAGGTTGGTTTTGAGGAGAAAATTAATCAGCTGATAGACAAAACAGCTACTTTGACTTTGAAAGGGGTAATTGCTTTGTACATCCTGATTTCATCAGTAACATATACTTTTACTTCATATCACATTTTTTTATTTATTTAAATTGAACTCTCTTTGCTTCTCCTTTTCTTATAATGACTTCACAATCCAGTTGCTTTAGCTGTAGCTCCATGATGTCTCTGGAATCTACAAGCCTGACAAAAGAATAATTAGAAGGAACTTCAAGAATCTATTAACATATACTCTGCAACATAAATTCTTTTCAGTCTTTGTTGCGTCATACTTTTTGATGTGTCCAGAAATCACTTTTTTGCTCATAGCTTAACATTTTTGTCTCTATTTTGCTCATAATCATATTGCTCGTGTTGCTTTGTATGCTTGGGCATGTGAATTTTGACTGTTTAGCACCTAACTATCATCTTTCATAATTTAAAATGAATTTATAGATATTATATAGATCATTGTTGCTATTTTAAAGCATTCTTGAGCTCCATTGTTTCCCCGAGTTAATACTTGAGCTACTTTGCTCTCTCTCTCTCTCTCGCTCTCTCAAAGCAGATGACGAAGTCAGAAGATGT
This sequence comes from Camellia granthamiana, assembly GCA_036172215.1. NCBI lineage: Eukaryota > Viridiplantae > Streptophyta > Magnoliopsida > Ericales > Theaceae > Camellia > Camellia granthamiana. Next base: position 148,309,666 of record CM069906.1, read on the forward strand.
CTGTAATCTTAAGAGTTACTGCTCTTCTTCCAACTCTGTAACAAGATTGTGAAGGATTCCTAGAATCAGAACTACTGTAACCTCAAATGTTCTTTGTAATTACAAGAGATGAAAAACCTTTGTAGGATTCTTTCAGGAACTCCTTGTTATTGTTGTATACTACTTTTTTTTTTTTTTTTTTGGAAGAAAGAGAATTTTATTAAGGGAAGAAATGGAAAATAATGCATAAATGTTGAGATTTTTGCAAATATGTCTTTACGTTTATTGTATATAATATTTGAATACATATATGATTGTAGGTTTTTTTTTGCGACGGTAAGAAGATGGTCGCTAATGCATCATAGGCCTTTTTTGAACTCTTTTGCGGCGGCAAAATATCAGTCGCTATAAGTAGGTTAGGCTGTCGCAAATAGTTTGCAATTGCTATTTTGCGGTCACAAAAAGTATTTTCCACCCTCACATTCGTGACCCTCATTTGTTGTCGCATGGGTCATCGCAAAAAGTACTTTTTTTAGTAATGGTCTAGATATAATTACTGGTTCAACATTATTAGACCAGTTGTTTAGTTTGTTTATTTGAATGGATGACGACTATAAATAGGAGTGTAGATCTGTAAACCTTTATTCTTCATTTCTGGTAGGTCAAACAACTTCAAGTCAATTGTGTTCATGGCATTTCCATAAATTTGTATATCTTTCACAACTTTTTTTTAATAATTTTTTGCGCCCTTTTTTGTTTTTTCCTTTAATGAAATGCCGTTAACAACAATCATTTGCAACACATATTGCACGTAATTTTGTTTTTTGTCAAAAATAACCAGCCGTTAACTGTTGGACTAATTTTACACAAAATGGAAAAATAAAAGAGAAAAGTTAAAACTCATTTCCAACGTTGTTGTGTGGGTGATTTTCCGATCACACTGCCCTCCTTAGTAATTCAGCTGTAGAACACAAGCAGAACAGATGGCACCCTGTTATCCTGTAACGCCCCACTACTTACTGGCCCAAATAACTTGTGGGTCGACCAACAATACCCAAAAGCTTAAGTCCAAGTTATTTAGTAGCAAAGTAGTGGTAGTTTATATGCCCAAGATCACCCATGCAAACTTCCGATGTGGGATAGGGTGTTACAAACTCCCCCACTTATAAATCCTCGCGTCCTCGCGAGGGTCTATAATCAATCAGAATACCACGACAAGCTCGTGGCCAGCCCAGAATAAGTGGCCCACATGGTTGTGTGCATGGGTTGGCTCTGATACCATATGTAACGCCCCACTACTTACTGGCCCAAATAACTTGTGGGTCGACCAACAATACCCAAAAGCTTAAGTCCAAGTTATTTAGTAGCAAAGTAGTGGTAGTTTATATGCCCAAGATCACCCATGCAAACTTCCGATGTGGGACAGGGTGTTACATATCCTGCACAGAAAGAAAAGGCTCCGGCGGTGGTTCTTCCACCCGGGGGCACTCCGATGATCAAGTCAGTATATTTCTTAAAGGTAATCAAGTATTTAACTCACAAACTTGAGTATTTAGAACATACCTTAGACCCATGGGGGTGCCTCTCTTTTATAGTCAATACAATCCTAGTCCCAATAGGAGCCTAACTCCAATGGACTCTGGATTATTGCTAATCTGCAACTCCCAAGGGGTTTAGGACAAAACTCTTCAAGAGTTTTACCTTTATCCAAACTGAAGTCTTCTCTCAATCTAGGACTCTTGTCCTTTATCCACTTATCTCGGATTCCGATATCTTCGGAGATAATCTCGGCGAAGCCGAGATAACCTCGGCGTAACTACCTCGACACGTGGAACCTCGGCTGACACGTCGGCGTCACCATGCCATGTGTTGGTACTCATAAATATATCCCCACAATTGCCCCCTAGGTTCTATTATCTCGGTATTCTGAGGTGATGGAACCTACACCGTTTAGTTCTTTTCAGTACGTCGGCACAAAAAATTCTGTAGCCGAGATCATTCTCTTTAAGCCGATATGCCCTCTTTCAAGAGCAAGAATTCGAATGAACTCTCTCATACATATGAGCTGTCATGCATCATTTTTCAACCGCTTTATTCACGCGTTTCATTCTTATTGGCTCGTGCCTGTGACGCGTTTGTAAACCACGTTTTTTCCTGTATGCGCCGTCTGACGCATGCGTTAACCCAGGCGCATTAAATGCTTCTGTTTTGCCGCCGTTTCACGTTTTTGACAAAACTGTTGTCTCTCTCCTTTGTTTCTTTACTTTTGCATTCGATTACTTTGCTTTCTCTTTCTCTCAAAGCTTTTTCTCCTTTGAGTCTGCCATTGCTTCGAGCTTCGATTCTGCAATAATCTTCCTTTTGTCGTTGAAGCTTTCGCTACTGTCATCTGTCGTCGGCGAATCTCATTCTGGCGTCACTTTTCCTGCTAAGAACTGGTCTTCCTGCTCTAGTTTTTGATTTGTTTCTGATACTCCCTGCTTTTACTGTTCTGTTTTTGCATTCGATTCGTGAATTCTCCTCCTGAATGATTCTTATTTCATGATTTTGTATATGTCACTTGCATTGTTTTATCACTGTTCTTGGTCTTCCACCCTTTGTGTTTCCTGAATCTGAAACTCCGTTTTTGTTTCCTGTTTTTTTGTATTTTCTCCAGATTCGTGCCTTTGATCTTCGTCTTCATAGTTCTTAGGTTTGGGATTTGTTTATAGAACCTTTAATTCTTAGGGAAAACTGAAACAATCCTTTGCCAGTATATTCCTAGGTTTAAGCCGTGGTACCAGTAACCCATTAAGAACACACTGTTTCTGTAGCCAAGTGCCTTTACTCCAAAACCATGGGTATGTGGAGACATAGAGTAAATTCCCCAACCAAACTCGAATTATTTAGGCAAGAGTTCTCTATCCTTGCCGATGTTCACCTTAGGCTAGCTGGGGATGACGATTCCATTATGCCTACTGATAATACAATGCCTTTCCCTGTTATAGCGTTTGTTGAGTGTGGACTTCGGCTCCCACTTAATCCCCTTTTTCGTGAAGTTCTCCACTTCTACACCTTGAACCCTATGCAACTCACCATCAATTCCTACAGAACTCTTAATGGCATAATAGCCTTAGCTCGACAGGAGAATGTTAGAATCACTCTCGCCGATATCCAATACTGTTACACTATGTGCGCCCTTAACCTGAAAGAAAAGGGTTTTGTATATTACCTTAAGCCGAGATCTACCGAATTTAAAATTGTAGCCGACCTCGCAGACTCCAACAAAGGGGCTGGTGACGATTATCTTATTGCTTCTGGAAATTGGGAGTTTGGCCCAGATGAAGAAGTCCATCTCTACCCTCTTCCCCGAACAGTTAAAGAGGGCAAGGGTAAGAGCCAGTGTTAATTACTTAGCTGTTGTTTGTTTTCCTCCAAGTCTTTAAGAGTTTTTATCTGTTTCTGATGTTGTGCTCCTTTTTGCAGACGTTCGCAAGCCTCCCAAGAATTTTTGCCAGTCTTATTTCCTTGGCAAAGATTTAAAGAAGCTTCTGGACCTTCCTATCCAAAAGCGAAAAGCTCCACTCTTACTGAATTTCATCCCTTCCTACAAATCCACCTTGCCCGACGCTCCAAGGAAGAAGAAAAAGAGCCTCTCTTCAGCTACTGCAATAACTCAAACCGCATCCTCATCTCGGGCTGACCAAGGATCAACTTCCGACCCAGCCGACCAACCATCCACTTCAGCCCCATACTTAGTCCCAATACTAGAAAGAAAACGCCGACGTAGACTTGTCAAAACAGCCGAAATGGTTCGTCCGAGACCTGTCGCCCAAGACCTTCTGGCCGACCTACCAGATGATGTTGATGCCATTCCAACCCAGTCGATGCTCCCACCAAAACCGAAACTAATAAAGAAGGCTCTGCCAAAGACCAAAGCTACTGAGGCTGAGGTTGAGGCTGAGGATGCTGTGCCGATCTCACAATTGGCCGAGAATATGAAGACCGCCTTCACTGCGACAAAAAGATCTGCTGAAACTCAACCAGTAGAGTCCCAGAAGTCAAAAAGGCCGAGGTCGTCTTCTGGGACGACTTCAAAATCAAAAGTGCCCAACGTCCCTTGGACACCAGCAATCACATTGGAGAACAAGCCAGTCTTGGCTAGTGACAGCGCCGCTGACATAAACATTGGCGTTGCACTAAGCACAGCCCTCCTTTTCCCAGGCGATCTTGAGAAGAATGCCGAGATGAGCGAGTATGAAAATTACGCGTTCATGCTCCAACGTTGTGTTCAAGTAAGTGGCTTTACTTGATAACTTGTTTTATCCTTATTGTTTCATACTTGTTAAATTCTGTAATGACTTTTTACTTTGTGTTTTTTCAGGCTGTCCAGCATGCACACTCTTTCTCCATGCAGTCATTTGAGACCAGGGAGAAATTAAATGATTTGAAGAAGGAGTTTGCAGCTCTACAAAAGATAAATAAAGGCCTTCAGTCAAAAATGAAAAAGCTGGAGGACCAAGCCGAGGCTGCAACCAAAGCCCAATCCTTGGCCGAAGAAAAAGCTGAGGCTGTGGAAGCCATAAAAAACGTTGCTGAGGCGCAAAAGAAGGAGGCCGAGGAAAAGGCCGCTCAGGTCGAGAAGGAGCTTCAGCAAGCCTTAGCAACTAAAGAGGCTGAAATCAAAGAAGCTGATGAAAAGGCTTACGCCCAGGGTGTAGCCGATGTTACTGAAGATTACAAGCTCCAAGTCAGGCAGGCATGCAATAGGGGATTTTCCCTGGGTTGGATGTCCCTGGCGAAAAAGCTTGATCTTCCTGCTGACTCACCCTGGCGCAAGGCTGAAGCCATTCCTCTTCCTTTCCCTCCTCCTCCACCTCCAAGTCAAACTGAGGAGGATGATGAATCCGAATCTGAAACCGATGTGGAGGATAAGGATGCTGGTGCCCTGGTAAGGAAGGCCAAGTCTCTACCTCAGGGTGATCAAGTCATGGACTTAACCCAAGATGAGGAGACTGAGGAGGTGTCCAAGGAGGCTGAGCCAGGGCAGCTATCATCTGACCTTCTTCTGGCTGAAAGAAGTCTTAGTAAAACACTTGCAGAGATCGACACCGAGATTGCGGCAGATAAAGAAGTCGTGGTCTCTGTAGAAAAAGATATAGAGGTTGTGAGAGAAAAAGACGCCGAGGTGGTTCTTCCAGAGCCCTCCGAGGTCCTAGTCCAACCATCTATTAATGCTGAAGAAGTTTGAGTGTCTTTTGTACTTTTTCCTTCTTCTCCTTTTTTTGTATTTTTCTGAGCAATGTAAGCTTCCTTTTTGTGGCCGATGCGCCTTTCTTGTAAACATTCAGCTTTTGCTAGGCCACAGTGCCTTCATTCTATACAACTGCAACTGTTTTTCTCTGAATACTTTGTCTTTAATTTCTCTTTATTCCTTCTGTATGGCTTTATACTTAGAATATTTTGCACGATTTACATAATTCTTCCTCTGTACAATCTTCTCGCGGTTAAATACCTCGGGTATAATAACTGCAAATTTTACTTCGGCAAGATATTGTCCTGCAGTCTTTTCATAAATTTCAACAAGTATGAAACATATACTATTTAATGTTAACTTTGCAAACCTTTCTCAAGTTTCAACGAGTATTTAAGCAGCAATCTCAATCTGTCCTATTTGTAAATTGCTACAAATTTCAACAAGGACTAACATATATAATAAATTTTTCTCAAACTAGAATAAGTATTAAACAATGATCCACTTGTAAATTGCTGCAAATTTCAACAAGGGTTTAAACAATTATATTTACCTCAACCTGTAAATTGCTGCAAATTTCAACAGATGATCATATGTCGGCCTGTAAATTGCTACAAATTTCAACAAGTGTTAAATATCTTCTTTAGTTTATCCAACCAGTAGATTGCTATAAGTCTGTAAGCAATAACATCGGCTCCACTTCGACTTGTAAATTGCTACAAATTTCAACAAACGAAGAGAAACAGATATCTCGGCTTAAGCTTCAACTTGTAAATTGCTACAAATTTCAACAAGTGAAGTTAAGGAACCATCTCGGCTTACCTTTTAACTTGTAAATTGCTACAAATTTCAACAAGTGGTAAGCTTTGTATCGGTTTGACCAACTTGTAAATTGCTACAAATTTCAACAAGTGGTAAACTTTGTATTCGGTCTGACCAACTTGTAAATTGCTACAAATTTCAACAAGTGGTAGACTTTGTATTCGGTCTGACTAACTTGTAAATTGCTACAAATTTCAACAAGTGGTAGACTTTGTATTCGGTCTGACCAACTTATAAATTGCTACAAATTTCAACAAGTGGTAGACTTTGTATCTTCTCTGCCCCCAATGTGAACTTGAGTTCCACTTGGGTTCTCATTTTTTATGTCTTCCAGAAACAATGTTAAGTATCTCAATCAATCATATGTGTCTGAGAAATTCTGAAAAGATTTTATTGATAACATCGGCCGAAAATAGTGAACATCTAATGATAGAAAAATTTCAAATTACAAGTGTTCCAAGGTCTTGGTAATGCTTTGCCTTCATTGTCTTCAAGCCGATAAGCTCCATTGCCTAACACCGAAGTAATTCTGTATGGTCCTTCCCAGTTTGGGCCAAGCTTGCCTTCTCTGGGATCCTTCTTGTTGCCGACGACTTTCCTCAAGACTAAGTCGCCGACTTGAAAATCTCTTGGATTGACCTTTTTGTTGTAGGTCCTGGCAAGCTGTTGCTGGTATACTGCAAGCTGAATTGCAGCCTTCTCTCTTCGTTCTTCCAAAAGATCCAGATCTCGGGCTAAGAGTATATCATTAGTCCCATTCTCAACTCCCTGGGTTCGGATCCCTGGGATGCCGACTTCCAGTGGAATGACTGCTTCTGTGCCATAAGCCATGGCAAAGGGGGATTCCCCTGTTGATCTTCTCGGCGTAGTCCGATATGCCCAAAGCACGTTGGGCAATTCGTCTACCCACTTTCCTTTTGCTGCCTGGAGCCTCTTCTTTATTCCATCCAGAATTACTTTGTTGGATGCTTCTGCTTGCCCATTATTTTGGGGGAAACTTGGTGTTGAGAAGTAATTCTTGATCTTGAATTTTGCACAGAAGTTTTTGATGAGTTTGCTGTCCAACTATGTTCCGTTGTCGGCAACGATGGCTCTAGGAATGCCAAATCTGGTGATAATATTTTTCCATATGAAATTCTTGACGTCTACATCTCGGATTTTGGCAAGCGGCTCTGCCTCTATCCACTTTGTGAAGTAATCCGTTGCTACCAGCAAGTATTTCCTTTGCCCAGTTGCTTGGGGAAGTTGTCCAACCAAATCCATGCCCCATTGGGCAAACGGCCAGGGGCTGGATACTGGATTAAGGTCAGCAGCTGGCTGATGAATCAAGGGTGCAAACCTTTGGCATTGTTCGCACTTCTTCACGTATGCTTCTGCATCTTTCTGCATGTAGGGCCACCAATACCCCTGGGTAATGGCCCTATGGGCTAGTGATCTGCCCCCAGCATGGCTTCCGCAAATTCCTTCATGAATTTCATATAAAAAATCTTCAACCTGAAAAGGGTGTACGCACCTTAAAAGGGGTCCAGTGAAGGACCTTCTGTAGAGCTGTCCGTCCTTGGTCAGGATGAATCTTGCTGACTTCAATCTGACTTTGTGTGCTTCTTTGCGGTCTTCTGGCAGCTTTCCTTCCTTTAGATATGCAACAATTGCATCCATCCAGCTTGGCCCCATGTCCACACACATTGCTTCCTTCTTGGTGCTCCGCGGTTCTATGCTCGGGCCTGACATATAGTCAATCATAATTGTTCTTGTTTTTCCAGTCTGTATTGAACTTGCCAGGTTGGCCAACGCGTCGGCGTGGCTGTTATCATCTCGGCTTACTTGAAGAAGTCGGCAGTTTTGAAATTGTTCGGCCAATCTGATGACCTCCTTTGCATATGCCGACATCCTCTCGTCTCTGGCTGCAAATTCTCCTGTTGATTGGTTAACAATTAACTAGGAATCACAAAAAACTATTACCTCATCTGCTTCTGCTGCTGCTGCTAGTTTTAGTCCTGCAATTAATGCCTCGTATTCTGCTTCATTGTTTGAGGCCTTGAACCCCAAACGGATGGATTGCTCTATTATTTCACCATCTGGTGATATCAGCAGTACTCCTGCCCCCGCTCCTTGTCAGTTTGAACTTCCATCGACAAACAGTCTGAATGAGTCGCCGATGTAGATGCTGCAGGGTCTGAGCTTTTCCTTTCTTTGTTCCTTGGCCTTTGGCTGGGATTCTCCTTGCTTGCTGTGATCTTGTTCATTTCGGCTCAAGGGAGCCCGAGGTTCGATGGATTCAGGTGTGAATTCTGCCACAAAGTCGGCCAAAACTTGGCCCTTGATTGCTGTTCTGGGCCTGAATTCCAGGTCATATTGGCCCAAGGCCACTGCCCACCTTGCAATTCTTCATGTTAAGTCCCCTTGTTGCAATAAGGACTTCAATGGGTGCTCTGTTAGCACTACAATTTTGTGTGCCTGGAAGTAGTGGTTCAACTTCTTTGAGGCCATTACCAAGGCCAGCATTAACTTCTCCAGTGGTATGTACCTTGTTTCAGCGTTTGCCAAGGTTTTACTTACGTAATAGACAGCCTTTTGTTCTCCCTGTTCTTCTCAGATTAGCACTGCACTTACTGCATGTTCTGACACGGCTAAGTACAAAAACAACTCCTCCCCAGGTTCAGGTGTGGAGAGAACTGGGGCCGTGGTCAGGTACTTCTTTAGGTCGACCAAAGCGGCCTCACATTCTTCAGTCCATAGGAAGTCTGCGGTCTTTTTTACTAGGTTGAAGAATGGTTTACACTCTTTTGAACTTCGGCTTATGAACCTGTTTAGAGCTGCGGCCCTTCCAGTGAGCATTTGAACTTGTTTTGCCGATGTTGGACTCTGTAGATCTAGGATGGCTTTGATCTGGTCTGGGCTGGCTTCTATTCCCCTTCTTGTTACCAGGTAACCTAGGAACTTACCAGATCCAACCCCAAACGCGCATTTCGATGCGTTGAGTCGGAGCCGATATGCTTTAAGTATCTTAAATACCTCTGCTAGGTCGGCAAGATGATTTTTTGGCTCCTTGGTCTTCACGACCATATCATCGATGTAGACTTCTACTGTCTGGCCTATCAGGTGTTTGAACATTTTTGTTACCAATCTTTGGTAGGTTGCTCCTGCATTCTTCAGTCCAAAAGGCAGCACCTTGTAACAGTACAGGCCTTTTGGGGTAATGAATGCTGTCTTCTCCTCGTCTGGGGGGTACATAGCTATCTGGTGATACCCCCTATAAGCGTCCAGGAAGCTCATCCTTCCATGTCCTGATGTAGCATCCACCAGTTGGTCAATTTTTGGGAGAGGGAAGCTGTCTTTGGGGCAGGCTTTATTTAGGCTTGTAAAATCTACGCAAACCCTCCATTTACCATTTTTCTTCTTTACCACTACTGTATTTGAAAGCCATGTTGGATAATTGACTTCTCTGATGGCCTTGGCTTCCAGAAGTCTGCCTACCTCTTCCTCCACAGCTTCGACGTGCATTAACGTCGGTCTTCTAGCTCGTTGTATTACAGGTTTTGCCGACTTGTCGACGTTCAGTCTGTGACATGTGACCTCGGGGTCAATGCCAGGCATTTCATAAGGTGTCCAGGCGAACACCTCTATGTTTGTTCTTAAAAAGGCTTCCAGTTCTCTCTCTTCTTCTTCGGCTAAGCCTGAGCCGAGAAGAAAGAAGCGCTCTTCGTCGCCCTCCTGGACGAGGATTTTCTTTAGTGATTCCTCATTCTTCTCAGCCGGCTCCTTGCCGACATCATCTAGGACCTCCATGTCCTCATCTTCAATCTCTGCCTTTGCTTGTTCTCGAATATTGCAGGTGGTCTTCATTGCTGCCATGGAGCAACTTTTTGCTTGCAGTTGATCTCCTCTGACTTCTTCAATCCCATGTTCTGTTGGGAAGCGCAGTAGTTGGTGCAATGTTGAGGGAACTGCCCCCATTGCATGCAACCATGGCCTTCCCAATATGATGTTGTAAGGGGATGGTGTATCAATCACGATGAATTCTGTCCTGATCTTCTTAGTACCAGCTTGTACTTCCAAGTTTGTGGCGCCCAGTGGCCACGTCGGCGTTCTATTGATGCCGACCATCGGGCCATTCGATTGCTCCATGTCGTCTGGGTGAAGGCCTAGCTCCTTGTAACATCTAACGTACATGATGTCACAAGAGCTGCCTTGATCTATTAGGATGCGTTTCACTTGGCACTCCCCAACCTGGAGGGATACTACCAAGGCATCATTATGCGGGTGCTGGACCATCTCTAGGTCGGCTTCGGTGAAGGTTATTATCGGTCCTTGGCTCTCTTCAGGCCGATGTCTCTTTTCCCCGACTTGGTAGACATGCTGTAGATGCCTTACCCTTTGGGTTTCTCCTCTAACTTCATTCTCGTTGACCTTTGAGTGGATTACATTAATTATCCGAGGCCCTTCTGCCCGAGGTTGCGGAGGTGGTGGGGCTGTTGGAGCCTGAGGTAGTCTTGCCTGTTCCTCTCTTGTTCTGGTTTCATCGACAAGGTCCCTTAGGTGGCCTTGTCTTACCAGATCTTCCAAGTGCGCCTTTAGGGCTCTGCAGCCCTGTGTTGTATGTCCGTTTTCATTGTGGTAAGCACAATGTCTGTCCATGTTTCTTCCCATGAACTCTCCTGGTTCCCTTGCTGGTGTTCTGAAATAGGGCTGGCTCCGAATTTTTCCTAGGACTTTTTGAATTGGAATTCAGAATACGGTGGTGACTGCCTGTTTGGCCCTTAACTCCATCTCTGTTTTGCTGAATCCGTTGTTACTTCGGCCTTGCTTTGGCGAGGCGTTCCCTTTCTCCTGTTTGACTTCCTTGTGGGCCGATGTATCCTCCTCGGCTCGCGCATACTTCTCGATTCTTGCCATGAGCTCCTCCATGCTCTTTGGCAATGTCTTTGCCAAAGATTTTCGTAGTGAACAGTTATCTTTCAGGCCGTTCTTGAAAGACACGACCGCTACCTCCTAGTTGCATTCAGGTATTCAATTGAACATCTCGTAGTACCTTTTTGCATAGGCCCTCAGGCCTTCATCTTTGTTGATTTTTAAAGCCATTAGCGCGTCCACTCTTAATGGCTGTAGTTTGTTTGTTATGAACCTGGCCACAAACATCTCGGCCAGGCCTTCCCATGTCTTTACGCTTCCCTTTGGTAATTTATGGAACCAATCTGATGCAATCTCCCCAAAGGACGAGGGGAACACTTTGCAGAGTAGTGGCTCGTTTCCACTGTACAATGCCATTGAATTCAAAAATAGTCCAACATGGAAGTTAGGGTCTGACTTACCATCGTATATTTGAAACCTCGGCATGCTGAATCTTTTTGGTGCTTCAAATTTGTCCAGTTCTACCGAGAACGGCGTCCTCGGCTTGACGGGTGAGGTTACCTCGGCTTCAGCGTTCTGTTCCTTCCTCTTGAGGTAGTTTCTCAAGTCTTCTTTACTCCTCCCTGGAGCTCGGCTGTCTGTGGACTTCAGTCTCTTCGGCATACTACTCCCGGCCTCGTGATGGGCCCGTTTTGATCTTTCTCCGTGGGTTGTGTCAAAGCAGAGTGCCTGTCCTTGAATATGTCGATGTTCTTTGTGCCCCTGATCCTTTGTATGATGCGTCCTCTGGGACCTCTCTTTTCTCGGCTCTTCCCGTCTGACCTCCCTGGAGGTCTGGTGGGATTGTCTTCTACTCCTGGCGTGCCGGGGTTCTAAAGGGATCTGTCCCCCCTTCTGGGTGTTGGTTGCTGGGCCTGGTGTGTTATGCAGTGGGAAGGGTGGCTGCATGACATTGTTTTGCATCATGAAGTTGACGACCGACTGCAGGTCAGCCAACTTGTCTGCTAATTCTTTTACTTCCTCATCCCTCCGTAGGCACCTATCTCTCCATACCTGGAGGTTGTCTTCATTGTAGTATCTGCCCTGGTCCGTTTTCTTCGAAGTGTCGCCCTCCTGGCCGACGTCTTTTCCCCCGTTCCCCTGGCCACGGGTTTCTTCGTTGTGGTTGTCTCCTTCGACGTCAAGGTCGATAGGCCTGCCACTCCCAGTGGGAGCGTCGTCCCCAACCTTTTCGTTTTGTGCGTTACTGGCCATCTATTCGTCTTTCTTTCCCACAGACGGCGCCAAATTGTGTGGGTGATTTTCCGATCACACTGCCCTCCTTAGTAATTCAGCTGTAGAACACAAGCAGAACAGATGGCACCCTGTTATCCTGCACAGAAAGAAAAGGCTCCGGCGGTGGTTCTTCCACCCGGGGGCACTCCGACGATCATGTCAGTATATTTCTTAAAGGTAATCAAGTATTTAACTCACAAGCTTGAGTATTTAGAACATACCTTAGACCCATGGGGGTGCCTCTCTTTTATAGTCAATACAATCCTAGTCCCAATAGGAGCCTAACTCCAATGGACTCTGGATTATTGCTAATCTGCAACTCCCAAGGGGTTTAGGACAAAACTCTTCAAGAGTTTTACCTTTATCCAAACTGAAGTCTTCTCTCAATCTAGGACTCTTGTCCTTTATCCGCTTATCTCGGATTCCGATATCTTCGGAGATAATCTCGGCGAAGCTGAGATAACCTCGGCGTAACTACCTCGACACGTGGAACCTCGGCTGACACGTCGGCGTCACCATGCCATGTGTTGGTACTCAGAAATATATCCCCACAGTTGTCATCATTTATTATGTAACCTGGATTAGATATGGTAATCATAATTTAATTTTTCTTTATTTATAACTAATTATTTTTATCATAATAAAATACAATGCACCGGAACTCAAAGCTTGTTTCATATGCTGTACCCATGCTCATCGGTTACATGGTACTTGTCTAACAAATTATCAGCAAGTCTGCGTAGACTTCCTCGTTAAGTATGAGTGAATTTATGAACGATTAAAGACAGAACTTGGTGAAGCCTTTGGAACTCGTATCCATAACTGTGAATTTTTTATTTTCTAGGTAAGTTATCTAGATATAATGGTTAGTTCAACATTATTAGACCAGTTGCTTGGTTTTTTTATTTGAATGGATGACAACTATAAATAGGAGCGTAGATCTGTAAATCTTTATTCGACATTTCTCGTAAGGCAAACAACTTGAAGTTGATTGTGTTCATGGCATCTCATCAATATATATATATATATATCTTTTGCACGTTTTTTTTAATGATTTTTTGCATGTTTGTTTTTTTAATGAAATGTCATGAACAACGATCATATCCAACGCATATTGCACGTAACTTCTTCCCTTTTTTTTCTTTTTTTTTTCAAAATGAACCAACCGTTAACTATTGGTCTAATTTGCACAAAATTAAAAAATAAAGAAGAAAAGTTAGAACTTTTTCGTATGTAGTCATCATCATTTATCATTTATTATGTAATATAGAATAGATTATTGTAATCCTAATTTAATTTTTCTTTATTTATAACTAATTTTTTCTCATAATTTTTATTTTCTAAATAAGTTGTCTAGATATAACGATTGGTTCAACATTATTAGACCAGTTGCTTGGTTTGTCTATTTGAATGGACAACGACTACAAATAGGAACGTAAATCTATATTCCTTTATTTATTAGTTCCCGTATGGAAAACAACTTCAAATCAATTTGGTTCGTGACATTTCATCAATCTGTACATCTTTTGCATGGTTTTTTTTTTTTAAATAAAATTTTGCACTTTCTTTTATTTTTTTATTTTTTTTTAAAGTTTAATGAACACCATGAACAACAATTATTTGCAACACACATTGCATGTAATTTTCTTTTATCAAAAACGAACTAGTCATTATATATGAGGCTAATTTGACACAAATTGAAAAAATAAAGTTCCAATGTAGTCATCTTCATTTATTTTCTAATGTGAAATAGATTATGATAATCTTAATTTAATTTTTCTTTATTTATACCTAATTTTTTTCTCATAATTATTATTTTCAAGAGAAGTTTTTAAGATATAATGACTGGTTCAACATTATTAAACCAGTTGCTTGGTTTGTTTATTTTCAATGGACGATGACTATAAAGAGGAGTGTAGATTTATAAACCTTCATTCGTCATTTCTCCTAACCTGATCTTTTTCATGTTCTTAGATCCAGAATTTCATATTTTTTTACTGTTGTTTATAACCTCTTACTCTTATTGCTAGTTGAGTTTGGTTGTTTGAGAATTATTGTTGCATTTGAAACAAGTTAGGAGTTAGTTTTTCAAAAAAGTTATTGTCCAAATTTCCATTTCTTCGCTCGAGCGTTGTTTTAGCCACTTAAGCAGTCTTTGAGATCTCCCAGTATTTTTGCAGGTCTGCAAAATTTCTGGGAGTAGGTTATCTTTGCTCGAACGGTCTTTCTAATGCTCGAGCAGTCTTCTTCAGTGTGCAAAACTTCTAGGAAGGGGTCATTGTACGCTCAAGTGGTGTCACTTATTGTCTCTAATGCTCAAGTGGTGTTTTGGTCGCTCGAGTGGTTTGCGCATGTATCAATTCGGGAAAAGAAAATTTTTATCACTTTTTCACTTCCTCTCTCTCTCTCTCTAAAACATTCTAAACCCTAACTTTTCCACACTCTCTCTCTAGTTCTTGCTTTAAAACTCCAAATACTCATAATCCATTGATTTCTCCATGCTAGTTCTTTAGGGAAAAAAAAAAAGATAGAGCTCATCAAAAGCTTTTCTTCAACCTTTGGTATGATTTTTAGCCTAGTTATTTGCTCATTGAAAAGATTTAGTGGTTTGGCGATTTTGAGTTAAACTTAGGGCTTGATTTTAAAATGTAAAAGAGAGGTTTTCAAATGGGTGCTTGAGAAAGTTGTGGAAATGTATTTATAGTTGAGATATGTTGAAATGTTGGAATTTCTTCACTTAGATGTAATTTTGCAAGTAAAGGAGATTTTGTTCAAAAATCATTGATATTTGGTTTATGGAAAAAACGGGAAAAGATGTTAGGTTTTAAAATGACGAAATGAATGTATTTGTTGATGATGAGGGTGGAGTTTGATATGTAATATAACTCATATTTTGAAAATGATGAGATCATATCTTTTGTTGAAAATTATTTGTTGTATAGAAATATTTGTCTTGGGCTATTAGTGGAGGATAGTTTTGATTGTTGTAAAAATTACATGAGGATTAGGTGAATTGAAACTAATTACTCATATATCTTGCATTGAGCATTGTTTCATACTTAAGCGTTGAAAATGTATTTTTTTTAGAAAAAGTGGTGAATACCTTGGTAAATTTGGTTAGGGTGTAACGCCCCAAATAAATATAGTAAATCCCAACTCATAAGCGGAAGAATAATATAAGCAATATACTTTCATTCATCAGAGTTTAATATACATGAGAGACAAATACAAGAAGGAATGAAAGTTACATAGATATTCATTTGCCCTAATGGCTTACATTTTTCCAAGTCGCTGCTTGGTTACAACAAAAATGAGCCTAACTCAATCATAATTTAAAGCCTTGGCTATACAAAATAGATACAATAAAAATAGAAGCTCTTGCTCCAAATCCCTCCAAGCTAATGCCTTGGCGAAGGCATATCACCAACACCTAAAAATGGTTTTTCTCAAATAGGGTGAGCCAAAGCCGAGTAGAAACAATCTAACACAATATATGAGTCTTAACAAAGATATAAGTAAAGTATGCAAATATAATGCCCGTAGTAAAATCATTCATGTTTTACAAAATCAAAATATGCCAAGTTTTTATATCCTAATTGTTGTTATCTCAATTTCATCCACGTCAATTCATTTCATCTCAACTCATGAGCCAATTTCATTATTTTCTAGACAACCTAACTGAAATTACAACTCGATGGTTCTCAAATCAACACAACAATCACACAAATACTTCAATTTGCCATTTTACGGAAATTTCGTCCACTGGAATCGACACCTATGTATACGTGCAGTTTTGAGACTTTCACCCTGGATACATAAGCCAACTTAATTCAATGAAGTCCATTCCCTTTTTCCTCCCTAACGTGGAGTACATTCCATTTCTCCTCCCAAACATCATACATATACAATGTATTTAAAACACAGTCATATTCAATAACAACCAACAATAGATTAGTTTTAATTCACCTAATCCTCATGCAATTTCTACAACAATCATTATTATCCTCAACCGATAGCCCAATACAGATATTTCTAAACAGATATTCAATCTTAAGATAGATAATTTATTCCAAAATTTCATAGGTGAGTGATAATACATATTCTTCTCTACTATTTATGTCAACATCCATTCAATTTCACATTTTCAATCCTAATTCCATTTGTTTATACAAAATAAATTTTTGAAACATTTTATGGTAAACATCTTTTTTTTCAAATATCAACCCAAATGCCAAAATCAACATGTTGTCATAATATAACCTGAAATTCAACCCCATAACCATTTATACCTCATTCACTTAGAAACCCCTCTTTTGATTTAATACCCAAACCCTAAGTTTGTTCATAGTACACCCAAATTCCACCATTTTTACACAACAACTCATAACTAAGTTAAAATTCGTATGAAAGTGTAAAAAATCTCTACCTCAAAGTTAGAAGACGAACAAAGCAAGGTAGAACCTTCAACAACACCAAAACCAAGTTTCAATCGGATCAAAACGGAGCTCTTGGAATGCTCCAACTTTTTCTCAAAGACACTAGGGTAAAAAACCCAATGGATCTAGGTTAAAATGTTGAGAGAGAGTGAGTTTTAGAGAAAGAGAGAGAGAGAGTAGATATAGGGTTTTGAGAGAGAAAGAGATGAAAAAGTGAACAACAAGGAGGCTGCTACGATCTGATATATACACAGTCCGCTCGAGTGCAAGAGTTGATGCTCGAGCATCAGATACAACAATTCGTTCCGCTCAAGCGCAAGAATGGCCGCTCGAGCGCACACTCGCTCGAGCGTAGGAAACGTCGCTTGAGCGTAGAATACACTCTCCCAATAGTTTTGTAGACCTGCAAAACTACTGAGATCTTGCAAAGCCCGCTCAAGCGCAAGAAGTGCTGCTCGAGCGGAGGAGCAAAAATCTGGGCTACAAATGTTTGTAAACTAAGCAACCAACCCGTCCCAAACACATCTACAACAACCCAAAAAACAAACCCAAGGGACAATAAAGGGAAAAAAGAGATGAATAACAACATTAAACCATGAAACCCGAGTCCAGAATGCAACAAAAGGTTGGGTCAAAACCGAATTCGCTATAATCTCCACCTTTAATTTCATCCCCAAAATTTCAAATCAAGTTCAAAACCATTTTAAACTATTCTTAACCATGATAATCTATCAAGTTCAACATCATGACTTATCCTCCGGTCATTCATTTTCACTAACCCAATACACAAGTTCTGACACTGAAGTACAATTCATATATTTCCAAAACATTTACAATGTTTATGATAAACCCAAATTCCCAAAATTTACACGACATATACAATGTTCCCGAAAGCGATACAACACATACAACATTCCATATTCTCAAAACATATACAATGCTTATATTGAATCCATGCTTCTAAAACATCCATAACATATACAATGCTTTTACATTTCATTAACATAATCAAAATCTCAATATATGTTCAAACATCAATAAATAATTCCGAATATTTCTCTCGGACTTCCAAGTCACGCTCCCAAGTTGCTTCCTCAACCTCGTGATGTTATCACAATATCTTAACCAAGGGAATCGTCTTGCCTTGCAAGACTTGGTCCCGAGTATCTAAGACTCTCATCGGTCTCTCCTCATATGAGGCATACTCATCTATCTCTAAGTCGGTCCAATCCAACACATGCGATAGATCTGGCTCATACTTCCAAAGCATGCTAATATGAAATACATCATGAACCCCGGAAAGTTGTGGCAGCAACACCAAACGATAATCAACCTCTCCGACCAGCTCAAGGATCTCAAAAGGGCCAATAAATTGAGGGGACAACTTCTCACTCTTCCCAAATCTCATCAAACCCTGCCTAGGTGATATCTTCTAAAAGACATGATCTCCCACCTTAAAAGACAAAGGTCTCCTCCTACATTCGGCATAACTTTTCTGACAACTCTAAGCCGTAACCAACCTCTTACGGATAAGTGCCACTTTCTCCGTCATTTTCCGAACCAACTCTGGACCTAACAAAGGTGCATCACCCTCCTCGGCCAAACACACCGGAGATTTATACGGTTGCCCATATATAAGGCTTCAAATGGTGCCATGCCAATACTCGATTGGAAACTATTGTTATAGGAAAACTCCACTAAGGGTAAGTCATTTTCCTACAACCCCTTGAAGTCAAGGACACAACCTCGAAGTATATCTTCAAGGCTCTGAATAGTACGATTGGACTGTCCGTTAGTCTAAGGGTGGTACGCGGTGCTAGAAGTTAATCTAGTGCCCAAGGCACTTGTAGCTCACTTTTTTCGTGCCCCTTTTCAGAAGCTCGAAATATAGCCCTACAGTTTGGACTCCCGCAGTTCTGAATCTAATCTCCCAAGTGCAATATGAAATTGATAAACGCCAAAGAGTCCAAATCTGACAAATCTTTTAGAAAATCGATTTTGAATCAAAATATCAAAATTGGACTGCTTTGCCAGATATAGAGTCGCCACCTAGATATTTTATTTTGGGGAAATTTAGGAAACCCATGACTCGTGCCAAAGGCCACGTGTTCATCATCATCAAGATTGTCTCAGCTCGGGAACTTAGGTACAAAAGGGAAAGGTCATGAATTGAGCACCCCCGCTCTCCTGATCAAAGATCAGCCTCTACTAATCATGATATGATTTTTATCAACATTATATGCTCTTGTTCTAGTTTATTAGGCTAACATTACTTTGTGATGCGCACAAGCAAGTATAGACTAGTTTGCCTGAATTAGAACAATTCAATTTCATGTTTGTTTTGCAAAATTGCTTGATTTTGTCACTTAGCAAAGTGGGCTTAAAGTTTTGTGAATTTGCCACATGACAAAGTGGGCTTAAATGTACATTCATTGAATCATTCAAATTCAAACAACAAGCCTTCATCCACAGGCACTCAAACATTTTAACAAGTAAGCACTTAGCCTCATGGCAAACATGTTAGTCATGGCAATCACTCACACTCATACAAGTATGCTAAAGCATTAAAACTCATCTAGTACTCCAAGTTAAGATAAAACAAAAGAGTTAGAAAAATATACATGATTCTTAATTATACACGATGGCTAATGCAACGCATGCAATAATACAACACAATAGGCTCGGCTACTTAACATGTTATTTGCAAAAAATTGGTAACATACGGTCTAAGCATGTATTCAAAGAAGTATTGAAATGACAATGCAGTTAGAATGATGAACTGAGTCTCGGTACATGTAGGACAAATGAATGAATGCAAACATGCGATATGCTAATTGAAACGTGATACTCGTAATCTAACCATCAAAAGCGGATGAATAAAAAAGAGAAAGGAGTGGGGTTGAAAGACATATACATTATTACATTACGCTCTCACGAAGGAGAGTCCAAATGAATAAACTAGCTATTCGACAACGCTCAGCTAAGCTAAGCTAATTAAGCTAATTATTACAACACTTGAATAAAATCAACTAGCTATCACTAATTAATTACAACAAGATTTATTCACAACTATGATAATAATAATACTAAGGAAACAATTAATCGCATTTGATAAGAACATAATGGAAGATGGATGAAGGTTGCATGAGCAGCGCCTGAAAGCTACTCCTTCTGCCCAAGCCGTCTCTGTTTCACCTTCAACCACTGCATCTGTTTCTGCAAAAACTGCACTGCTGGCCACACACCGAGGGCCGACCGTACATCATCGACAGCTAGCTGAGTCTACAGATGACCGGCCGTGCATCAATTTGGTGCAAAGCTATGTTTTTGTGTTCTAAGGTGAAATCAGTGCAGACAGAGCATTTTCAAGCTCTATTTGTCCCTTCTTCTTTCTCTGTCATGGGAAAGCCTCAAGAGAAAGTTGAAATTGCTTCCAAAGCCATCAATGAGCAACATGACTGCTTGATGGTCTCGAATGGAATTTTGGACAAATGTTAATAAAATGCAAAAAGTAAGACCACCCCTCCCTCTTGTCATAGTATGAACTCAAAGAGGGAAGTTGTAACGCTTCAAGAATCATCAACATGCCATGGATTAGCATATGACGACTCTTGACGCAAATAACTTGGCATAACGTCCGGCCAAGTTAAAGCAATTTAAGCCTCTTTCTTTATGTGTGTTGATCCAAGTTTTAAGCTCATTTTTATTAAGCCTTGTCATTCTTTAGTACATTGGTCCATAGTGATGTTAAGTCCTCTAAATAAGAAGTAATGTCAAACGAGAGGTTCTTCGAAAGCATAAGAGAAAGACTAGACTGTTGGCAATAAATCTTCGAAAAGATTAAGCTATTAAGTAAAAGTCTCCCTTACATGTCTTGAAAACCTCAATCGGTTAAAATCATTCTCAAGCATGAAAGAGATGGATGGTGGATTGATTGTTAAAATGAAGCTCTTAAATATGAAAATGAGTAAAGGGAAGCTTGGAATAACATGCATCAAGTTATGTATGCTAACTTATGAGACCACAAATGAACTAAACAAGGCATGAACCAATTGAAAATGCTTGAACAGCCCTAAAACAGCCCTTAATACATGGAAAACAAAGGCTAAACATGCATGAAATGAGCTTAAAAAGCTAAACAATAAGGAGAGGAATGAAGGCTAGTAAGCAAGAAGAAGGAGGGGTGGCTAACCCCTCCACTTTTGAAACCTCAAAACATGATTTTTGGCCGTTAGAAAACTCTAAAAATTAGTGTAAATATCAAAGAAAAAGAGTGGAAAAGGAAAGGTTTGAACTATAAGTAAAGGTATAGAAAAAGCAAGCTCTCACTACCCTTTTGGTAGCTCTTCCAACCTAACCTTAAACACTTCAAATAGACTCAAAACAACATAAAACAGTAAGAATTATGAAGCAAGTGATAGAAATGAAAACAAGAGAAAAGATAACAAGCTTATACCTTTCAAGGGGTAAGCTTGTTGTTGATAATCCAAACTTGGTTTCAACTCACCCTCAAACTTGAATTATGCTTCTCCAAGATCAACCAAGGCTCTAGGGTGGTAAGACAAGGTTGTATATGGAGTATAGAGAGGACACAAGGAAGTTAGGTTAGCTCAAAGCTTGCTTGCAATGGAAGAAGGAAGAGGGAGGAGCTCTCAAGGTGTATATATGGTTTCTAAATTTTGTTCAACCCTCAAAACAATCCCAAAGCTTTGTTTATATAGAATTCAAGCTCAAAAGATGATAAATATCTTCAAAAATTAACAGTTGGCGGGCTCTCGCCAAAACAGTGTTTATTGCCATCAAGGCCCAGCCGACCATCCATAGCCACGGCCGACCATCACTGATACACGGCCGGGCCTTGATGGCCTCCCCTGTTTTTTTGGTTCAAACTTAGCTCTGGGTGGGAAAAGGTCCAAAAATGAAACTTACAAGTTCAAACAAGATAAATGTTGAAGATTTGAAGTTATTTCAAGAGCCTGATTGAATTCGAATCGCTGCGAATTCAAAACACATAATTCAACTTTCCTCATCGAGCGTATAGAATCAAGTGCCC
Organism: Camellia granthamiana; assembly: GCA_036172215.1. NCBI lineage: Eukaryota > Viridiplantae > Streptophyta > Magnoliopsida > Ericales > Theaceae > Camellia > Camellia granthamiana. The sequence continues at coordinate 148,331,315 of CM069906.1, forward strand.
AAATCTTATGGGCGATCAAAAATGGGGTGTCTACAGCACTCTGCAAGCTCTGCCACAATCAAGCTATAAAATACGCTTCTCTATCCAAACAATCGTCACAGAGACCTCGTGCAACCTTATTATGTCCCTAATGTAAAGGTCGGCAAGATAATTTATCGAATCACTCTTGCGCATAGGTATAAAGTGCGCCGACTTGGTTAACTGGTCAACTACCACCCAAATGGCATTACTATCCCATTGAGTCCTCAGAAAGCCCACAACAAAATCCATCGTGACATGCTCCCAATTCCACTTAGCTATAGGCAAGGGTTGCAACAAACCCACTGGTATTAGAGTGATTTGCACTTGCTCCCCAAGGTGAAGTACTAGGGCAGATAAAACCCTTATTTTACAATTCCTGGAGTTGAATCTTCAACTCACTCAATTTAGCAGGTGCAAATCTATACGGTGCCATAAAAATCGATGTTGTGCCAGGCACTAAATCAATAGAGAACTCAATCTCTCGATGAGGTGATAAACTAGTAAGATCCTCGGGAAAAACATTGAGGTATTCACAAACCACCCTTGGCAACTCAACTCGGACTTCATCACACTCACCACTCAAGAAGCTTGTAAGAAGGTAACTAAGTTCACTCCGTCCACGCGGATTATATACCAGTGATAAGACTCTATCCAGCAGGTCCCCCAAGAAATAGAAACATTTACTACGCCAAAACAGGGCATTAACGGCGGTTTTTTTAATGACGGTTTCGTTACCGCCGTTTAAAGATACTATTAACGGCGGTAACGAAACCGCCGTTAATACCGCCGTTAATGTATCTTTAACGGCGGTTTTCGTTACCGCCGTTAACAAAACCGCCGGTAATGACCCTTTAACGACAGTAATGAAACTGCCGTTAAAAAACCGCCGCTAAAGCCATTTTTAAACGGCGGTAATGAAACTGCCGCTAAAGCCCTCTCATTACCGCCGTTAATGACGGCGGTCTTTGTCGGCCGAGCTCCGGTGAGTGGTGACCGCGCGCGGCTAGGGTTGAACATGACCATCTACAATAAAGTAAAAGTAATGTTTAAATATTTATTTAGGAAATATATTTCATGAAGAGTGGCTGTGGTGGAGTGGTTGGTGTGGGTGGATGAGAGGTTGAGGGTTCAAGACTTAGGGAGTGCAAGAAGAAAGAATTATTTTTTGAAAAATTTGAAAATATTTACGGCGGTAAAGAACCGCCGTTTTTAGACTTATATTACCGCCGTTTTTGGTCGACTTTTAACGACGGTAATTTACCTTTTTATGACGGTTGTACTTTTTCCGACACGCGCATAAACGGCGGTAACGAAACGGCCGTTAAAACCGCCGTTAATGGCTTTAACGGCGGTTTTACAGCCTTTAACGACGGTAAAAAACCGCCGCTAAAGCCCAATTTTGGCGTAGTGATTCTCCACTCATGGTACATACAGTAACCCTCTGACGGTAGCAATCTATAATAGCCCAATAGGATGACAACCAGTCCATACCCAAAACAACATTAAAACTAGACGTATCAATCAATACAAATGCAAATAGGAATCGGCGACCGGCAACCTCTATATCACAACCCAACACCCCTACTTCAAAACAACCTCACCACCAATAGGTGACTCTACGCAAATAGGAGATGCTAATTGTGCAAACTCTAACCCCAAAACCGATGCAAATGCAAACGAGATAAATGAATGTGATGCATCCGTATCAATCAACACATTAGCAACTGAATTGCAAAACAAGAAAGTACCTCTCACAATAGAAGGAGCCGGTACAAGATCTGGTGCGGTAGCAACATACGCACGCCCTATAGGTCTCTGATCTACCTTCTCACCCCTCGAAACATAGGACTGATGCACTGACTAAGCCAAAAATGCTCCCTGATTAGCCCTTGAGGCCTATTCTAACTGTGCAGGCTGGTGGCTCTATGCCTGCCTCAAACCAGACGCACCGGGTGTGTCACACAATTGTGGGCAAAATCTCTTCAAATGCCCTGTCTGCCCACACTGATAACAAGTGAGCAGTTACCCTCTTCCCTGACTCAGCCCTGTGAACGAGCCAAAGATGATGCAGACCGTTGCCCTCCTTCTCTCTGCGGGCAAGTTGGAGACTTATGGCCCAACTAACCACATTTGTAACAAGTAACATCTCTCTAACCACTCCTCTCAGAACCCGAACTCGGTACTGGAAAAGTAGACCTCAACTAAGCTCCTTGGGACGACTAGGGGTTAGAACCCCTCTGTCTCTTACTGTTCCATTGACTAACCTAACTTCTCCTAGAGCCCCTCATTCTTTCCTCCTCCATCTGCATAATAGTCTTAAGATGGGTCGCCGCCTCCACAAGGTGTCTATAATCTTAATCATGGATCCGACCACTCTGAACATGAGCCCAGTCCTTAATCTCTTCTCAAACTCCAAGCAACGACGCTCCTCAATCGCTACAAGCTCAAGTGCAAACATAGACAAGCTAGTGAAGGTGGCCTAAAACTCAGGGTGGTATCGACAGCGATGGTGACGGTGGTGGTGGTGTTAGCGACGACATAAGTAGTGGTGTTAGCAGTTGAAAAGGAAAGAGAAAAGACAAAAGAGAAGAGAGAATGTGTGTGTGTGTGTGTGTGTGTGTATGTATGGTGTCGACTATTTGTCTAGGGTTTAGTTTAGAAAACAATATATATATATATAGGGATATTTTGGTCATGTCGATTACGTATGTCTTTATGGACAAAGTATTTTAGAGTGTTGACTTTTTACCAAACAAAATTTACATTTGGATTTATGAACCGACTGCCCTTAATTATATAAAGTATTGATTTTTCTTTAATATTTTTTTGAATTGTTTATATGTATTATATATAATTATATATATATATATATAACTACGTAAAGTTTAAATAAAGTATAATCTTTCATAATAAGGAATTTCGTATTAAATATGAAACTCAATATAATTAATATTAAAAAATAAATAAGATAAACATAAAAATAAGAAATATCTTTAATATTTAATTTTAGGGCAAATTACCAACACTCCCTTGAGATTTGACCAGAATACGGATTCCCCCCTGAGGTTTGGAAAATTATAAATTGCCCTATGAGATTTATATTTGCATAACAAATAAGGGGCCAATTTGTTATGCAAATATAAATCTCAGGGGGCAGGATGTAATTTCTCAAACCTTAGGGAGAATCTGAATTTTAGTCAAATCTCAAGCGGGTGTTCGCAATTTGCCCTTAATTTTAAAAAATGAATACTTGAATAAAAATAAGAAAGATAAAAGAAAATTAATTTTTTTAGTTCGTATAATTCTATTAAGTTTTGGTTATGAGTAGTTTGGATCAAATACAAGTATTTTTTTAATTATTACATTTTAAAAATAATTAGGCATAAGGTTATTGTCGTGGCATTTAGAGAGAGAAAGGGAAGAGACCCGCTACATCCGAGAGATAAATTTTTTGGAGTAAACGCACTACTTTTAATATATAAATATATATGTTATTAATAATTTTACCCAACAATAAGGTCTAATTTTAATGAATTAATTACTCTAGCTACTGCTAAAAAAAAAAAAAAAAAAAAATATCTATAAAAAAATTTAAACAATTCAAATAAGAGAAGTGATTGAGACCCCCTCAATCACCAACCCCCACCACACCCATACACACATGAGGATTGGTGATTGGAGGAAAAAAAAAAAAAAAAAAAAAATATGGCCAATCACAAGCCAAGGGAGTCGTGGGGGTCACATTACGGAATGGGTCCGGATCATTTTTGTTCAAATAATTTGGGCTTAGTTGAGTGGGGTTAGGTAGATAAGTTAGGGTTACAAATTGGGTTTGGACGGGTTTTGACAACTTCCAGCACGATGCGGATTAGATTTAGACAACAATTCAGCCGAAATAGTTTTGGCTGCCCTCAATGGGGATTTTCCTGTGGTTCCACCACCACTGAAAAACGGCTGAGTTGTTGGTTGACACAATTCGAGCTGTCGGATTAGACTCCATCAACATTAGGGTATCAATAAACCCTACATGTACATACATAAATATACATTTTATTCTACAGGTAAACAAGTTTTTTTTAGTCTAGATCCAAGTCCCTTTTTTTTAATTTGAAATTTTTCACCCCTAAAATGACGTAGTTTTAGAGTTTGGGGGACAATTACTAATCCATTGAATGTTAAAAAAATGATAAATTGACTAATAAGTCCCATATTTTGAATTTGTGATTCATATAGTCTCTTTTTTTTCTTTTTCTTTTTTTGTGATCTATTTAGTCCTTATAAATGTGTAATAGCTCAATTGTTCGCCACATTAGAGTGTCACATTTGAAAAAAAAAAATATACTAAGAAATTTTTTCGTGTCACATCATTCTCGTCACGTTGGAGTGTCACATTTTAAAAAAGTACACTAATGAGTTTTAATTTTTTTGGAGTATCATATCATACCCGCTACGTTAGAATGTCACATGTTATATTTAAAAAAGTATACTAAGAAATTTTTAATTTTTTTAGAATGTCACATCATATCCGTTACATTATCACATTTAAGAAAAATACACTAAGGAGTTCTTAGTTTTTTTGAAGTATCACATATAGTTTTTTTGGAGTGTTACATCATACCAGTCACGTTGAAGCGTCACATGTTATATTTAAAAAAAGTATACTAAGGAGTTTTTAATTTTTTGGGAATATCATACTATACCCCCCACCTCATAACATTTGGGAACAATACACAAAGGAGTTTGTAGTTTTTATACCATACCCGTCACATCGTCACATTTAGAAAAAGAAAAGGACACTAACGAGTTTTTAATTTTTTTAGAGTGTCACATCATACCCGTCATATTAGAGTGTCACATGTTACATTTGAAAAAAGTACACTAAAAGATTTTTAATTTTTTTAGAGTGTTGCATCATACCCATCACATTTTTACTTTTTAAAAAAAAAAATATATACTAAGAAATTTTTAATTTTTTTGAAATGTCACATCATACTCGTCATATTGGAGTGTTATATCATACATGTCACATTAATAAAATGGTATAGTCGTCTGCCAAAACACTATCAAAATCGAAAATATGACTACACGAAACAAAACTCTCCACTAATAGAAATTAACAGATCAATAGAAAAAACTTAAGATTAATTGGAGTACTTATTTGTGAGATAGAATTTATTGGTAAATATTCTTTAAAAAAAAAAAAATCAAATTAAAAGTAAAGTTTATAAATTTTAATTATTAAAGTCATAAATTTTTCCATGCATGTGTAATTATTTTTTGTAATTTGGCCTAATTTGTAATTTCCCTTTTTTTTTTTCTTTTTTTCTTTCTTCATTTTTTGGTGTTTATCCGTTGGAGGAAAATTAGTATTTATAATATATATATATATTATATATAAGGTAAATATCTGATGCAACAAAGAGATCACGTTGACATCAAGTAGAACTCTGAGTTATCTTAGAATACCTTGTTTAAACGTCTTCTCTATTAGGGATTTGTATTGCTCTCCGAGACGTACGTACATACAATGGAGGATCAGCAATATCAACCCATTGAAGAACAAGCACAAGCTTCAGTTTCTGCATTAGCAAACAATGTAGATCATGTGGATGTGGATGAGTACTTTGCTTCTCTCCCACCTGGTTACCGTTTCAATCCTAAAGATGCAGAGCTCATTGTTAACTACTTGAATAGAAAGATCAACCATCAAACACTGCCAATCAACAAGATTCATGATGTTCATCTTTACAAATTCAATCCTCAATATCTTTCAGGTTTCTAATATTTCGTTCTTTTTTTCACTTTTGTTTCTTATAACATCATGTTCTTTCTTTCTTGAATTTGTATCCATGTTCTTGAACATATATAAACAGTCTACTATCAGATTTCTCTAAAAAGTTTTATGGGTTTTATTTATCTTCTCTTTTTCTATCGTTATTCTTCAATATGTATTCATATTCATGTTCTTCAATATGTATATGTGGTATCAAAGAAAAGTGTTACAGATTTCGCTTAAGCTTTAAGGGTTTTATCTGTCTTTTTCTGTCAATATTTCTTGAATAGATATTCATGTTCTTCAACATGTATTAATGTTCTTGAATATGTAGTATCAAAGAAAACTAATTTACAGACAGAAAACGTATACAAAAAAAAAAAACATAGTTTATTATAAATAAATAAAAAAAAAAAAAAAAAATTCTAAAGCTTTAAGGGTTTTTATTTGTCTTTTGCTATCATTATTTCTTGAATATGTATGTATTCATTATTTTTTTATTTTTCTTATGTGATTTGAATGGATATTTAAAGTCTATTAACAAGATCATGTTTGTTTGATCGGCTATTAATGAATATACATAATGGGTTCTTCCAGATTTGATTGTCCCAATATTGCACTAGTTTTGTTACTCATTCAAATTTTGGAATCATATGTATTGTAACTCATTCTGATTTCTTTTTGTTTCTTCTTCCTTTGATGTATGCATATTCATTCTTTGGTTTTTCTTGGTTTATGAATTGTATATTCTAACATTCGATGAAGTTCTAAGGAATGAGGGCCAGCTAATACTCTAATACGTTCAAGGAGTTTTATTTATATTGTGTCTGGTGTTAATGAACAGAAAATTACAAGCCATATGAAGAGAAGGAATGGTACTTCTTTACACCAAGAGATCGAAAGTATAAGAATGGGAAGCGACCAAATCGAGCTGCAGGTGATGGATACTGGAAGGCTACCGGTACTGATAAGACTGTGAGATTTATGGGTGCCGATGTTGGCTTCGAAACCGCATTAGTATTCTACAAAGGAAGACCTCCCAAAGGCGAAAAAACCAACTGGATTATGCATGAATATCGATTACTAAACAATCATCCTAAGGCTCCAACTGTTGGAAATGAAATGAGGGTAGGGTACATCTCTCTCTATTTATATGTATATATATATATATTTATCGGCAAAATAGAAGTCATATTTATCTGCATGTGTTCATCACCTGATTGTTTTGGAATTGTGTTATTATTCACACAACATTCTTCCTAGTTATTGATTATGATGTTGATTAGAGATAGATATTCATACAATTTGATGCCATGATTGCCCTCTTGTTTGCAGAGTTTTTTTTTTTCTTTTTTTCTTTTTTTTTTTTTTCGCACGTAAATTTACTGTTTTTTTTTTTTCGTCTTTTAATACATCACTAAAACTACCGTGGCACAATTTTCAACTTTTTTTGTTTCGTTAATTGTTGAAATATTTTCTAGTGGCACTAACTACTACCATGATTACTTTCTTTGTTTACAGTTAGATGATTGTGTTTTGTGTAAGATTTACAAGAATGAAAAAAAATCCAGGAGCATAAGAAACCGATATCCTGATGATAAGGAAGTCGTTCCAGCTCAACATTATTATAATGAACATCTACCTGCTGAAAACTCTGCAATGTTGGCATCTCAAGAAAGTTCAATTCCAGGTGAAGCTGTGGAAATGGGCAGTAGTTACAATGGTTGTGTGAATCCAAATGCATTTATTAATCCACATTTTCTGCAAACTCCTCAACTTCAATTCAATCATGTTCAGGTAATGATGGCAAATAGTACATATTTCAATTATCCTGATGATGTCAATAAGCCGCTGATCCAACCAGCTATGCCATTGACTTTGAATCAACCACAACCTATTGATAGTATGAAGAGCAACATGAGGCCAAAATCGATGAATCAGAATCTGCATTGTTGGGCGTTTGAGCCAAGAGGACTCGATGAGGAACTGAATGGTTCGATGTTTCAATCTGATGCCCACATAGATGAATTGTTTCCGGGTCTTGAGAATAGTGTCCCCAATTACTGTAGGATGCCATCGCATCCTGGTGATATCAAGTAACTTGATGGATTGGAGAGATTACCTATTTTTTTATGTAGTAAGCACTACTGGATGATTTAGTTTTGGGCTTCAATTTGTTTGTGTTTTTTTTTTGGTTTTTTATTGGCTAGTTCAAGAATTTTGGTTTGGATTATTGTTTTATCTAGTTTTAGAATTGACTGGGCACCTTTCCTATTTTACAAGCACTAAGAACTCCAAATTCAAGAGTACTTGTGTATAAATATTATTTACTGGAGGTATTATGAGGATATATGGTGTATTTTTCCATTAATAAAAGGGGGATTCTGTTTTTTGGTGTATTTTATGGATTGAAGGGGAAGGAAAGGTCCAATTGGTTCGATTGTTTTTAGGGTTCTTTACCATTTTTGTTTCCCTTGTTTTCCTTTCAAAGGGATCGATTTTATTTATTATATTGTTAGAAGAGTCACATTCAACCCCAAGGCAAGTAGCCGAATGGTAAAGTCTGGAGGATAAAATCCACAGATCTCGAGTTCGAGTCACCCCTTGGGGTTACTGGAGGTTTTCCCGGTCGTTAACTTCAGGACCCTCAGGATTAGTCCTGACTTCCCTTAAAATCAGCGGGTTGGGGATACTTGAGTTATCAAAAAAAGAAGAGTCACATTCAAAAACAAGTTTTCTTTTGTTTTTTTGAACCTTTCTTTTTGACTTCCTTAGAGTTAACTCATTTCCAAATGATTTAGATCTCATTTGGGAATAGACTATTTAATAACTTTTTTATTTTTTTTATGAAAAAATATGCAGAAAAGTATAGATAGTGATGTGATAACTTATAGTGACCTTTTAACGAAACGTTTAGTCTCTAAACGAGGTTTGTTGATGTATTGTGCTTGTTTAATTTTGTATCCAAACAATTACTTACGTTTAGTTAACTCTAGCTATATTTTGGGTTGGGTTTTTTTAATTATAGTTAATTTATGTGGAGGAAATTTGCTCAGATGTTTTGTTGTACATGAGTTGATGATATTACATATACAAAGCTTGTAAGGCAAGCTAAAAATGGAATAGAAAAATCTGCTCAAGGGGCTGTTCTATTTAGACCCCTTTTCACCTCTATTTTACTTTTCTTCTTCTTTATTTTTTGTAGAAAAAATCAGATCTTATTTTGTGTGTGTTTTAGATTGATTTCTTTGTAGTTTAAACACATACTTGCTTCCAAAACAATATCAGAGCAAAGTTAAAAGTGGAAGCTTGCATTTGAAAAAGAGGGTCGAAAATAGAAGGTGTGTGAGGAAGAAAAGTGGGTTTTGCATAAAATCTCCATGGCTAACTCAAGTAACCAAAGTATGGGTACCAGCAACCATCTATGCCCATTTTTGCTGGAGAAAATTATGATTATTGATGTGTGAGGATGAAGACCTTATTTCAGTCCCAAGGTTTATGGAACTTGGTACAAAATGGGTATGATGAACCCAATTCAACAACTACATTAACTTCAACACAAGAACAGTAGCTAGAGGAAACCAAAAAAAATGATGCTAAAGCACTCTTTTTTATCTAACAAGCACTCTCTGATGAGTTGTTTCCAAGAATCATTGAAGCTAGGAAATCAAATGAAGCATGTGACATTTTACAACAAGAAGAATTTCAAAGAGACAAAAATGTAAGAATCATCAAACTCCAAAAAGGGAGTTAGAATATTTGAAGATGAAAGAATCTGAAATTTTAACTGATTATTTCTCTAAATTGATGGAGATTGTCAATCAAATGAAATCATATGGTGAAAGAGTTAAACAAAAGAGAATTGTTGAAAAATTTTTAGTTAATTTACCAAAAAAATATAACACAATGGTGGAAATAATTAGAGAAACAAAGAATATCTCTGAAATGAGTGTCCAATAATTGATGGGTTCTCTGAAAACTCATAAACAAAGGTTGTTAAAACAATCAGAGAAGCCTCTGGAGAGTGCATTCCAATCAAAAGTTAATTTGAATTCTAAAAATCATCAACTAATAAACAAACAAGACGAAAATCATCAAGAGGTGGTAGACAAGGAAAAAGAAGAGATTGAGGAAGAAATTCATCAAGGGGAGGAGGTAGAAGCAATAATGATAGAAGTTCAAGTGTGGAAGAAAATACAAGAAAATGCAAAATTTGTGAAAGAGGAAATCATCAACAAGAGGATTGTTGGTTCTGAGAGAAACCACAATGTTATAAATGCCAGAATTTTGGCTATCTCCAAAAGAATTGCAAAGTCAAGAGCAATCAACAATCTAATTTTTCAAAGGAGAAAGATAGAGAATGAAACTTATTTTATGTTTGTCAAGCAGCCTCCGAACACAAAAATGATGTTTGGTACCTTGATAGTGGGTGTAGCAATCATATGGTAGATGATAAGTCTATTTTCTTGGATATGGACACTTCAATTTGTTCTGAAGTTAAAATGGGAATAGAGTGTTAGTAAATACAAAGGGAAAATGAACCATAGGAGTTATAACAAAGAAGAGGACTAAGTTTGTGGGTGTTTGGGAAGTTGTTATTTTCATAGGCTTTTCTAGTTTTCGATTATTTTATAAGGTTAAAACTTTTGTGCTTGGGAAGATAGTTGGGTTTTTTTGTAGTTGGATGTGATATTTGTGAAAGAAAAAGTGAAATGATTATGGGCTTGATGTGACATTTTGTCCGGATTTTTTTTTTTTAAACCAATTTTGTCTTTTAGTGCCTTTTAACCAAAAAAAAAAAAAAAAAAAAAAAAAAAACGTCCCAAACACCACCTTTATTCATAGGGTGTTGTAGACACCCCATTTTTTACCGTCCTCAAGACTTGGACGTCACCGTTGGAACACTCGGTGATTATCCATGCTTGTGTTCGTTTGGAGTTCCCAGAGTTCTCGGCTCGCGCGCCTTGCCTCAGGACCTCCGAACTCGACCGTTTTGTGTCTGGTTTTGCACCAAACACTTGTGTTTTGCCTTGGAAGGGCAGGGAATGCCTTGTGAGGCATCCCCACACACCACCGGCTGTGGCTAGAGGCCACCGGCTGGTTGGTGTTGCCATCGGCACTTTATTGTGCCGACCGGCACTCTTTTGTGCCGACCGGCACTAAGTTTTGCCAAAATGGCACTCTTTGCCGGCCGGACACTGTGCAGTTGTTTTATGAGATATTTTCAGACAGCTGTATAGTTTTGGTTCCCCTCCATACACGTGTATGGAGGGATGACCCTCTTAGTTAGCTTAGCTTGTAAGCTTTGCAAGCTTTGCTTGCCTATAAGAGGACCACTCCTCTTCTTGGCTTAGGGTTACAAAATTTTAGACATTTTAGACAGACCAAGCTCTGGTTTTTAGGGTTAGGATAGATACACATCCTATCTCTCTTCTTCCCTCTTGTTTTGTACACTAGGTGTTTGTGTCATACTATTGCTCACCAACACCTAGTGTTTCACCTTCCTCTTGGAACTGAGGTGCTAAGGGCTTGTTCTTGGTGTTCTTGGCTGGTTTGAAGCTTGAAGAGGCATCAAGGTTACCATTGTTGGAGTTGATCATCAAGGGTAAGAAACTACCCCTTTTTCCCCCATTCTTGCATTCCATTTTTGCCTAGTTTAAAACAGTTTTTGTGCTTAGTGATTAACACATAAAAGTTCTGTTTTTTAAGCCTCTTTATTGTTTATTAAGAGTGTTTTGTGGTTTGAGAAAGTTTGACCACCCTTAGGCCTTGAAAAGGCCCTTCTTTGTGCCATTTTGTGAGAGATCCGAGACTTTGGTGTTAGGATCTCTTCACTACTGAAATCTTGAGGGATTTCAGTGGTGAAGATGATGCCTTAGAGTCTCAAGAAGGAGAGGACCACCCCCTCTCCTTGATGTCCTTGAAAAGGACAAGATTTGGCTTCTTGAGGGAGCTTGTGCTTAAGTGTGTGTTGAGCATGTTTGGTTTGTTTTTCATGCTTATATTGCCATGATATAACATGTTTCTAAGTTGGTTTAGGTCCCTTATGCATGCTTAGCATAGTTGCCTTGTAATGCCTTTTGACCCTCTAACATGCCTAGGTTGTATGCCTTAGCTTCTAGCATGTTTTAGGCTTGCATTTGTGAAGTTTTTGTGCTCATATTTCCATGTTTTAGGTCTGTCTCATGTTGTTTGAGCCAACCATTGCATGTTTAATATAGCCTCTTTGCATTGGGCTTGTTGGCCTTAAGAGCATGAGTGTGTAGCATGCCTTGCTTGCTTCATTTTTGACGGTTTGGAACCATTTTGCATGCTATTTCAGTCCTTCATACATGTTTGTTTGATTGCTTAGCATGCCTCTTTAATGCTTTAAGAGTATGTGTTAAATGCTCCATGTTTTGGCTTTAATGCATGCCTTTGGATTCATGTCATCTAGATGCCATCTAGGTGGTCCTTTAGGCTTAGTTTTATGTGTTAAAACTCTGTTTTTAAGTGTTTAAGTATTGCCATGTGTGGTTGTGCTAAGTGTGGTTCAAAGCCTCATTGATTTGCTTTGAACCTTAGACCATTTGCATGCTTTGTTTGGCTTGTTTTGTTGCACGATTCGGCATCATGTTTTGCATGATTTTCAGAGCTTTACAATGTGTGTTTATTGTCCTTGTTTGGTATCTCCAAGTGTGCTTGGGGGTTGCCATGTTTATGCCTTGGGTTTGGACCATAACACTTGCATGTGTGTGTGTGTGTTTAGTCTCCATTTCTAGGCACTTTGGCCACTGATTTTAGGCCAATTAGGAGTAGTCTAATTCATGTTTTAGTCCACTCCATTGCTTGGTTTATATGCCTCTTTGCTTAGGTTGTATGCCTAACATGTTTAGCTTGCTCGCATTGTTCATGTTGCATGCTAGATAACATGCTTAGAGTTGCATTGCATAAGCATGCATGCTTGGCCTCTTGAGATTGAAAATGATAGAGGTTTGGCACCCTTTCATGTTTATTTGGTTTGCATGCATTTGAAAGTGAAGTTGCATCCTTGGTTCCTTGGGCCATCATGCATGGAAATGCGTGATTGGTGGTCCGGGAATCGAGACACATGCCCCTTTGAGTCACTAACATGATAAGGGATGTGTTCGGTGCATAAATGGCTTGAATTATATTGTCATGCATAGATTTCCCCTCTGCTGCTGTGAGTTGCAGGTTCTGCAGGCATTCAGTGCCGGCCGGCACTATTTAGTGCTGACCGGCAGTCAACAAACAGCCGATGGCTTCTTTTTGTGCCGGTGGCCTCCTCCTTCAGCCGGTGGTGTTCTACCCCAGCCGGTGGTGATCCCCAGTGCCCTGAGAGGCACTCCTGGGACTTTGGCAATTTTCTGAGGAGGAGAGCAGAGGAAACAGAGGCAATCCGTGCATGGCAGTGCGGTTCCGAGCCAGTCCCGAGCGCATGCTGCATTTGGCCCTCATCCCGAGGCGGTTTACTGTTTAATTAGATTAATTAATTTATCTGATTAATTTAGTTAATTTGTAATAATTAATTAGCTTGCGTAGTTAATTAAATTGTATATTCTTTCGGATCCCTCCGAGTGAGGGCGTATCTGTAATAAGTGTGGGTGAGTGGTGTGTATGTCTTCCAACCCCCACTTCTTTCTCCCTTTTATTTACCTGCTTTGATGGCAGATTAGGGCACGTTTATTCTAGCATGCCTTATGCTATGCATGCGTGCATTCATGCATTTGTTCACATACATCGGGCTCGGCACATCACGCTAACCGCATTGTATTTTCAATTCCAAATTGAATACGTGATATTTGCAGCATTTCACATGCCATTTTTAGGGTTAGCCGAGCCTATCCTAATTACATCTTGTATGCGATGCATTAGACACTCTAACATGAACTAGGGCATGCATGTTTGCTAACTAGTTTATTGTTTTGGCACGGAGTACGATGTAAGTATTTTTGTTTTAGCATACCGCATGCGTGTGAATGCTAACATGACAGTATGCTTACCATGCGGCTAAGTGCTTATATGAGATAAACTGTTTGAATGCCTGTAGGTGGAGGTTGGATTGCCTGAGTTGGGAAAACTCATCGAAATCCGTGTTTTAGCCTACTTGCGAGTAGCAAATTCCAATGCATTTTCAAAACCAACGGATATGCAATGTTTATTCCAACTTAGGCGATTTGGTCTATACTTGTTTACTGTACGCATAACATAGTAATTCTAGGCTAATAATTGGAATAAGAGCATGTAACGTTTTCAAAAACGGATATCACGGTTAGTAGAGGCCGGTCTTCAGACCGGGCGGGAGGGGGTGCTCATAGCTGACCTTCCCCGATCGTACCCAAGATCCCGAGCCAAGTCACTTTGGTGATGACGGACACGTGGCCTTCGGCACCGAGTCAGGGTTTCCTAAATTCCCCCATTTTAAAAATATTTAGGTGGCAACTCTGTATCTGGCAAAGCAGTCCATGTTTGGCACTACTTTTCAAAAAAATTGTTTTCTCAAAACGATTTGCCAGAGTTGGACTCTTTGGTTCAGATTATGAACCGCAACAAAACAAAAAAGCAGGAGAGTCCGAACTGTAGCGAGGTCCCCCGCGGGCATGTTACAGTTTCTGGCGACTCTGCTGGGGATTATTAGAGAGCTTGACTCGAACTCATGACATCCTGTTTTGACTACACTTATGTGTTTCTTTGCATTGCATGTGCATTGGTGCGCCTAGGACACCGTGTTGGCCATCCGCTATTCCTGAGCGGTTTGCCGGAGGCTTGTCTTGTCAAGGCATGTCCGTAAGGCTGACCGGTTGCGGGCTCTGCCAGTATGGGAACACAAACCCCGGTTTTACCGGGGCACCCTTTTCGACCATTCGACCTAGTGCATATCGAAATCCATAGTGACCATTCCAAACTAGGACAGGTTGCTTACCCGATGCTAAGTTGTTTGAAACCGCCGTGTGCGTAGTGAAACCCTAGCTCCTGACAAAATAGGACAGGGAAACCCTACCCCAACATAGGGGTGTTCTGTTCTCACTTATCTGCTATGTGCTTTTAGAGTGTACCTCTGCAGGAAAGCGCATGTCAGTTTGGAAGTTTGAATATCCGGCCCGAGGGGCATTAGTATCAGTGTTGTTGAGGAACCAGTTATATCTGTGGGTATTAGTTCGGTTCTGGGAACAGTGATTCTGGGGAACAGTAATCAGTAGAAGAGATCAGTTGTTTAACTGCGTCTGTGTTTGATCTGTTTTGGGCTGAAATGCTGTCCGTTTCTCCTTTCAGTTCAGAGAATTCAGAAAGTTGATACAGAATAGTCAGTGTTTCCCCTTGCCGAGGCAGGACTAGGGATGACGCAAAGTTCAGAAGAAATAGTGGTTATGACAGCCGCGTTGGATCAAGGGATCACCCTACAGAGTGAGGCCGGCGTAGACATGCCGCATCCTCCTAGGTCGCCCGCTACACACCCAATCTGGGCCCCCCAGTTCTATCAGGCTCGCGAGCCCACTACATTCGAGTTAATGGGGATGATAGGTGATCTCCAAAGATCTGTGGCAGATCTCGCTTACGGGATGTCAGCCTCGCCACCGGTTGCACCGTATGCCGGAAATTTTGAGCCCCAAGAGCCCCCGCTACTGGGGCGGATTGTGATCGAGCTTAATCAGCCGGAGATGGCCTCCACATACAACAGTGATGTACCAGTACCAACCCAAACCTTTCATCAGGCTGAGGCCAGAGGTAAAAATGTGGCAAAGGCAGACGCCGACCCCATGGGACAGCTGCTGTGGGCAGTCGAGGCTTTAAAAGCCGGGGGGATGAACAAACAACAGGTATCTGCGATGACAACCAAAATTGTGAAGGATGCTTTTCCCACTCTACCTGAGGGTAGTTCAAGCCAGTCGGAAAATCGGGATAGACCCCGTTATGTTGAAACAGTTTCTCTCACTCCCAACCCCGTACCTGGGAAGGATCAGAAATTCAAGCCCGCACCTGCCGATCCGTTCGCCAGCACATCTAGCAGGAGCACTCAGGCTTCAAAATACCAGCCCCGGGGGCACAGGGCCTTTCATGCTCTCTACATGCCACTGTCTAGGGCGCTTCTCATTTTGGCTAAGAAGGGGCATCTTACACCTCTTGAGCCGCGACCTCTGCCGAAGAACCTCCCGGCAGGCCATGATGCTACACAGTACTGTGCGTACCACCAGCAAACTGGCCACTCCACCGATAACTGCTTTCGCCTCCGCCATGAGGTGCAGGATCTGATTGACAACGAGGTTATCCTCCCACCCACCTCAGCTAAATCCGTCACCACTCAGTTGTTGGATTTTGAGGACACCGATGCTGCAAGTATGTAGTTGGGATTCAACTGCCTGCGGGCAGCGCCTCGAGTTTTTGATGTGGCGTCTGGCACGCATTTTTTGAGCATCTGCGAATGCTAATCTTGTAAATCCTGGCTTGGGCGCCGAGTCAGTCTTTTGCTTTGTTTTGAGTCTGTCTCTGTCTTGAGTCAGTCCTTTTTGCTTAAGGGTCTGTCTTGTTGTAACGAGTCAGTCCCTCTTTTGTATAGAATACTAGGTGACTCCGGGGTTGTTGCCTCGAGCACCGTTTTGTTTTGTAATTACTCCTTTTTTGCTTTCTTCTTGGGTCTGTCTCTGCAGTGGAGCCAGTTGCATCCGAGGAACCTGAATGAAACAGCTGCGGCTACCGTGTTTCCGTATCTATTGTTTTGGGCTAGTCGTGCCACAGAATTCGAATAGGGTGACAGCGCATTCCACCCGCTCTTGTGTGCCCTAATAATTATTGTTTTGACCTAAGTTTTTCAAACCCTTTTGAACACTGCGGTGAAAACGAAGAGGAAGGAATTCCTCGGGATTTGCAAAACTTTGATCAAATTGAAAGAAAGAAAGGCATGCCAAGCCCTTGATGATTGAGATCATGCTTATCAGCGTGAGTACTGAGAAGGACCCTGGCTTGATCCAGACTGGTTCCACACTGTCTTCAGCGCGAGCGATTTGTCGCTTTCTTTAAAAAATTCAAAAAATATTTTGCGCAGTCCTGCGAAGACTTGTGTGGAATCGCTCTTGAGATTGTGCAGCTTAGGATCGCTCTCAGCCTCGAGACTTGAGCCCTTGCTTTCAAACCTTGAGCTTGAATTCAGAAGGTTCAACGGTCAACTACGATGTGAGGCCTGTGTGGCCAGATTTGAAGCAGCTCTCGAACACGAGGCCAGGAAAGTCGGATCAAGAAGATCAGAAGCTAAAACAGAAGTACCCTTCGAACTAGGGGCAAAGATATCAGACTTGCTTGAAAAGCTGAAGATGAGTCCTCTTGCAAATCAACAGTCACTCTCCTGGATACGGATGGCTTCGAAACCCTACAACCTTTTGGCATGGACCAAGCTACACTTTTACCCTTTGAGAGACTCGCTGGGTCGAAAACCTAGAAGGGCGACCCAGGCAAAAGTTAGAGCAAAGAAAAATACGAAGAAAAAAAGAAAAGAAAAAAATGCGAAAAAAAAAGAAGAAAAGAAAAGAATATCAAAAAAAAGAAAAGAATGAAAAGAAAAGAAAAACAAAGCTCGCAAGGTTGAAAACCTGCAACAGACGCCTTGGCAAAAGTTAGAGCATAAATAGTGAAGGTTAAAATACCCGAGAGTACCTTAACCGGAACTACATAAGGCTTGATTCCCATGTTTTGGGATACGTAGGCAACTTCATCCTGAAGTCTAGCCCTTAACGCTTTCATAGCGTCTCAGTCCATGTAATGGTTTTGATTACCTATGCTTCCTCCGAATCCGATGTCTCGGTTGCAACAACTGGAGCTGCGTGATCAACTTCCTCCTGAAGTCCAACCACCAATGCTTTCAAGGTGACTGTGTCCATATATTGTTTGTGGCCGCCTTCGTCCTCTCCGTGCATGAGAATTCGGTTGCGATCAATCATCGATGAGCATGCCGCGGCATCGTCCAAGCAAGGGGCAACTTTCCGTTGCCTCATATCGCCATAAAGTTGCCCTGAGTTGCCGCCCAAACTAGGGGCAACTTTCCGTTGCCCTCTTCCCCCCTTCAAGCAAGGGGCAATTTTCCCAAATTGCCTCCGATCCGAGGTTGTGTATCTCGAGGGTAGGTTCTGTGCTTGTTGAGCATTGACTGTTCGCGAAAATAGTTTTTGAAAATTTTTACTGAGGTTGACTATTTTCTCGAAAACTATTCCATTTTCCAAAATTGGACCATGTTCGGACCCAAAAGGAAAACTTTCAGTGCTTACAGCCTGGCTTGCATGATTTTCAAATCAAAAATTGAATAAGCACGCTAATCTGACGTTCATTTTGATCAAAACTGTTTTAGAAAGAAAACAACAAAAATGGTCAAAGTAATGAACTAGGGGCACAGTTTGAGCCAGGTGTTCTGTCTCTCCCTTGTCATCAACGCGCCTGCCAGGAAAGCACTTTATCTATCAGAAGAAATAGCCGTGAGCTAGCTGTATTCGGCATGAATCTGCCGCTTCCTATTCATCCATCAATCACCCTGGGGAGGGATGAAAATGAGAGAATAAAGAATAGAGAGGTGTAAGTCGAGAGAAAAGTGAGCAAGAGGGTTTTGAGAGAAAAACCGAGCTTGAAGGCCGAGTGGCGTGAGAATCACACAAATCAGAAAGGGTGGGAAACCTGCTCGGAGGAATTGGCTCCTCAAGGTCTTTTGTTTTCAAGCACGTCCGTGTGTCGTGTCCTTTGATTTGTCGGTCTCAATTTAGCTTTGAGTCTTTTCCGAGTGTATCTCGTTGTGTTCAGGTCGTGTGCCTTTTATTTTCTTCACTTGAGTCCTTTCCACTGTGTTCAGTTGTAGGCTCGATACCCCGGTTGTGAAATCCCTTTTCCAAAGTCAATCGTTTGTGCTCAGAATGCTGTGCCATTCTCTACATTTATGCGAGGCAAGAGAAGAAAAGGAAATTTCGGGACATCCGAATGTGTTTCAACTTCAACTGTCTCAGTTTTGGTGATCCGTCTTGTCAGATTGGGCCAATTGTTCAAAGTTTGCCGTGTGCAGAATGGACCGGATATTGTATTATGAGCTGTGTGCAGATTAATCCCCAGCAGAATATGGGCTATTTGTTCAGTTTGAGCAGTGATTTGTCTGGGTTGTTTGCTGTTAGTTGGTTGGTTATCCGATTATTACAGTGCAAGTGCTCAATTTTCAGACAACAAATCGTAATCATTTACATTTGAGGTGTAATATGATGCAGTGCAATGCAAAGTACGAGGTATGCAAATGTAAACACTTTTCAGATAAAAGTTTGTTTCATATCATCTTCCCCAAATACAAAGTTTTGAAAGCAAAATCTGCCTGCGGCAGTACATAGTACTCTATCTACTAAAAAGAGAAAAGTACAAGAAAAGGAAAAGAAGAAGAAAAAAAAAAAACAGCAGAAGTCTGTAGCGTCATCAATGGCCCCGCGCCGGAGGATCCGTCCTCGCCCTCTTCCCGGGCAGAAGCACAGGAACGTCGCCAGAAGTGTCACTGTCGGAGCCCGAGCCTGAGCCTGAGCTGCTCCCCGCCTCCTCCTCAGAGGCCTCCGCCTCCGCCTCCGACTCACCGTCGCCTGGAACTGGAGCCTGCGAGCTGCTCCCCACATGGCCGCGCCCCCCTCTGGTGCGGGGGAATATCCTGCCATCCCGAGTAGAAATGGAAGGTCCAGATGGAGCGCCACCACCCACGGGAGGAATCGGGAAGGGAGGCTGAAAAGTGCAAAAGGATAAATGCATCAGTATACATGAAGCAGTTTATCAATGTATAAGTACAGTGTGTGAATGCCGTGAGCAGTGAATCAGTACAGAATGCAGTGTATGAGTACAGTTTGTGAATGCCGTGAGCAGTGAATCAGTACAGAATGCAATGTATGAGTACAGTGTGTGAATGCTGTGAGCAGTGAATCAGTGCAGAATGCAATATATGAGTACAGTGTGTGAATGCCGTGAGTAGTGAATCAGTGCAGAATGCAGTGTATGAGTACAGTGCGTGAATGCCGTGAGCAGTTTATCAGATGTTGTGTAATGCATCAGGTTGTATGAAACAATGTGTGGTATCAGGCTGTGGTCAGAAGAACATACCGGAAGACTGTAGACAGCCAAGACATCAAGGGTCCGCTGCAGCATCCCCATCAAGGAGGCACACAACTCCACCGACTGCCGTGTGTACTCGGAGGAAGCCTGCAAAAGTATTAGATGCATCAATATTCTGTGGAGTATCAGATGAACTAAAATGACAATGCAAGATGCAGAAATAAAGTGGTACATACCGGAGGCAAGTCAGGAACGCCAGCCAACTCATGACCAGCCGGAGGAGGAGCAAAAGGGATCTGGTAGGTCTCCCCACTCTGCCCCATGTATGTCAGCATGGTAGGCAGAGCGGGCCAGCCCGTCCCTCGTCCCCTCTGCACTCCCCTCCTGCCGCGAGCTCGAGCTCTCTGTGACGATCCCGCTCCTGCTCCCACCTCTGCCCTAGCCGCCGGTGCCGCAGGTCTCTCTGGCTCAGCTCGGGAGCCCCCGCTCAGAGGCCGCATCAGAAAGGTCCGGACGTACTCGGAGTAGTCACCCTCGCCCCTGTGGGTGTCCACGTCCACGACCCAGCCAAGGGTGTAGTCCTCCATCTGCTGCAGAGAAAACCTCTCGGTGTCCCTCATGTGCTCAGGAGGGTGAACCGGGACTATCTGCTCTGGCAACCCTAGGGTCTGGCGTAGGAAACGCTCACCCAGGTACCAAGCCCGACAGACCGGGCCCTCCAGCAAAATCCGGTAGCGAGAGGTCTCCTCCGCACCGGCAAACCGATCCTGAATATCTACCGGCACCGCAGCCCACGGCCGCCAGGTGACCTGAATTGAAACAGTTGGTTATTTGCTGGTTATCAAAATACACAGTAGCAAAGCAAAGTTTAAATGAACTATAAGCAAAACATACCTCGGCAGAGGTGATGGTGTCGAAGAATCGGCGGTAGAAGCTGAAGGTATCCCGAGGTCGCCGTGTGCACCTCCCATCGTAGCGGCGCGAGAAAGGGATGACCAGGGGAGTCTCCGTCTCCGGCACTGGCTCCAGCCTGGGAAAGTAGGCGTAAACCCACAACTGCAAAACAGATGTCAATATGACCATCAGATAAAGCAAAAATGAAAAAGAGTAGAAATAGCAGAGCCGTGTGTTGTGCAGTGTATTGTGCAGAGTGTACAGTGTGAGCAGTGTCCAGCTAGTGTAAAGCAGAGTATGTGTGTGCCGTGTGTACAGTATACAAACAGTGCGAAGCAAACTACAGTGTGTGCAATGTGCAAAATACAGAAAGTATAGAACTGGAATGTAAGGAAGAGGAGAAGACATACCTCCCAGGCTCGCCAGTAGCCTCCGAGCAACTGTCCGCTGCAGCGGGAGACGGAGCTCATGTAGCCGTATAGGGTGGCCAAAGCGGCACCGCCCCAATCATACTGCACGATCTGCTGAACGTCCACCAGTGCGCTGAGGAGGCAGAGAGGCACGGTGTTCGCCCGGTCGGCGAATAGAGTGGTCCCCAGCAGAAACATCAAGAAGCCACGTGCATACTGCTCCACGGCCTCCTGGGTCATCAGAGCTGCATCGACAAGGGTAGGCTGGACCCTGAACTGCACCTCGAACCAGGAGTAGCGGACGAAACCTGGGCGAGCAAGAGGTGGCGCCTCGCCGAGCAGGTAGACCTGAGCGGCGGTCCACTCATCCATGTCTGTATCAAAGGGGATCGGATCACCCCCCACCCCGATGCCGGTGAGCATCGAGAAGTCGCAAGGGGTCATCGTCATGTCCCCAGTCGCCGATAGGTGAAATGAATCGGTGGTGTCCCACCATCTCTCTGCCAGGGCCGCGAGGAGAGGCCTGCAAGCAGTAAGTCTGGACAATCCCCTGCAGAAAGCGCTGAAGCCGGCCCGGTCCACGATCCGGCAAACTGCCTCGGGAAGCTCCGCATACCAGTCGTGAGCGGCAACGTTCCCATACCCGCGGACGGTATAGGAATCCCTCTATTTTCAAGAATACAGTTGCAAATTAATGTTAAACACATTGAGTTGTAAGGCATGAAAGGTTCAGACAAATCTAGCATGTGTGCAGGTTTTCAGACTCTAGCAGATATCGGGTGCCGGTGTGCTCACAGTGAACTACAACGTGTGATGCGTCAGCGTGTTTTGAGTGGTTCAGTGTAAATATGGTACATGTGTGCACATTTTTCAGATTCAAGCAGATATCAGGTTTCAGTGTACTAGTAGTTGGACTACGGCCTGTGATGTGTCAGTGCCCCATGCGGGTCCATATAAACATAGCATGTGTGCGTGTTTTTTTTTAGATTCAAGCACATACCGGGTGCCGGTGTGTTTTCAGTAAACTACGACGTGGAATGTGTCTGCGTGTTTGATCGGTTCAATACAGATAGATATAGCATGCGTGCAAGCTTTTCAGATTCAAATAAGTGCCGGGTGTCGGCGGATTTGCAGTGAAATACGGTGTGCCGCGTGTTTGAGTGCTTGAGGCTAGTGCAGTGTGTGTGCATGTGTTCGTCTCAAACAGATATTAGTTGTGAGTTTGTCTACAATCAACTACAGTACAGTGTATCAGAGCTAAGCAATTAAGGGTTGTAATCAGCTATGGCAGTTGACAGTTTACAATTCTACATTGCAGAAAGTAAAGCAGAGCAGAAGGGTTACCTCGGAAGCGCCGAATGAGAGATGAGAGGCAGGCTCGCGTAGCAGAAGCTCTGGGTCCAATGCCCTGTCGAAACTCCTGAACTGGCGAAGTCCATCGAGTGGTAGCACGTGGATCGCCGGGCGATAGGTCGCCGGATCGAACGGGCGCTCACTCAGTGGGAGGAGCTCGACCCCGGGATCCATCTCGTGATCCGGGGGAGTCCCGACATGTGGAACATCGTCTGCCATAGTAATGGTGGTGAGAAAATGGCCGGAAAAGCCGGAATGTGAAAAGTCAACTGGAAAAGTCAACCCCGAGCGGGCCGAAAATGGCCGGAAAGGCCGGAAGATGAAAATACACGGAAATGTAGAGGAAATCGAGGGGAACAAGTCCCGAAAAGACGAAAACCGAGAAGAGACACCGAAATGAGATTTCGATCGGTTGGAAATGTCCGAAACGCGATGAACTTCGCGAATCGAACGACAGAAAACACGCGGGAATGCAAAGAAACGGCGGAAAAGTGAGAGAAAAAAACTTTGGAGAGAGAGAGCAAAGATTTTCGGTGGAGGCAAAGTGAGGAAAATAGGGTGTCAAGCCCTATTTTAAAGGACCCATAGCGAAATGCCGAATCTGCCCCCGATAAGCAACTTTTGGCTGGTCGGCACTATTTTGTGCCGATAAATGGTTTCTGCAGCTAGTGGCCAGCCGGTGACCACCCCACCCAGCCGGTGGTGTTCCCAAGGTCTTGTTTAGGCAAAGTAAGGGGTTTTGGGTCTTCATAGCTCAAGAAAGTGCAAGAAAGTGCATCCCCGACGCTCAACCGGCCTCCGTTTTGACCTCGGACCGTGTCTTCTGTGCGTGGCACTCAAATTCAAGCAAAGATTGTATCCTTTTGTATCCTTTTGTCTTCTATAAGATTTAAAAGTTGCCCTGTGTGTGTTGCACGCATTCATCACACTCTCCGGTGCGCCGCCTCGCGCCGTCTCGCACGTCCCTTGCGACTTGCATTATTTTCCATCCGATGAGGTATGCGTGCCTCATCTTGCATTTCATCGCATCTCGAGGTACGCGTGCCTCGTTTTGCATTTCATTTTCCATCCGATGAGGTATGCGTGTCTCATCTTGCATTTCATCGCATTTCGAGGTACGCGTGCCTCGTTTTGCATTCCATTTTCCATCCGATGAGGTATGCGTGCCTCATCTTGCATTTCATCGCATTTCGAGGTACGCGTGCCTCGTTTTGCATTCCATTTTCCATCCGATGAGGTATGAGTGCCTCATCTTGCATTTCATCGCATTTCGAGGTACGCGTGCCTCGTTTTGCATTCCATTTTCCATCCGATGAGGTATGCGTGCCTCATCTTGCATTTCATCGCATTTCGAGGTACGCGTGCCTCGTTTTGCATTCCATTTTCCATCCGATGAGGTATGAGTGCCTCATCTTGCATTTCATCGCATTTCGAGGTACGCGTGCCTCGTTTTGCATTCCATTTTCCATCCGATGAGGTATGCGTGCCTCATCTTGCATTTCATCGCATTTCGAGGTACGCGTGCCTCGTTTTGCATTCCATCTTCCATCCAATGAGGTATGCGTGCCTCATCTTGCATTTCATCGCATTTCGAGGTACGCGTGCCTCGTTTTGCATTCCATTTTCCATCTGATGAGGTATGCGTGCCTCATTTTGCATTTCATTGTATCTCGAGGTACACATGCCTCGTTTCGCATTTCGTTTTCCATCATTGAGGTACGCGTGCCTCGTTTTGCATTTCATTTCACACCAATGAGGTATGCGTGCCTCATGATTCATTTCATTCTCACTTGCATTGTTTTGCATCCCTTGTGGCACGCGTGTCACATTGGCACAGTTGCCCCACACTGGGTCCGGCGGGACCAAAAACACGCGACGGTCTAGGAGACCTTAAATCCTTGGAGGGTGCAAGACCTTCGGTACATTGACGTACACCGTTCATTGCATTTGGCATGCATTTCATCGCGCTCTTTCGCGCATCTCATCATCATGCATTGCCCCAACACACTGGGTCCGGCGGGACCAAAAACACACGCGGTCCGGCGAGACCTTAAACCCGCTTGATTGCATTGTCATGCATTTTATTACGAGCATTGTCATGCATTTATGCTTTGCATCGTTCTCCACACTAGGTCCGGCGGGACCGAAAACACGCGCCGGTCTAGGAGACCTTAAAATCCTTGGAGGGTGCGAAACCCTTGGTACATTTTCATGCATCGCATTGTAAATATCGCATTGTCATGCATTTCAAAAAAAAAAAAAAAAAACAAAACATCATCATGCATCATCTGCATTTCAAAAACCAAAAAAAAGAAGCACATGCATTGTCTTGCATTTTTCCTACCATCATGCATCATTTGCATTTTCAGACAAAAAACAAAAAAAAACACATGCATTGTCATGCATACATTTTGCATTCCGGTCTAGGAGACCTTAAATCCTCTGGAGGTGCAATTCCTTCGGTGTTTGTCATGCCCGAACGACTTCCGTGCTTGCGGTGAGTTCCTAGGAGACCAACGGGGACGGTGAAAACTAGAGTTCGAACGGCTCATGCCTAGAACGCAAAGGTTCGGGATTTCCGAGACTAAAGTCTGGTTTAAATACCCAGGGGGTGTACCCTCGGCTTGAAACCTGTATGGAAGCCCCATAGGTTGAGGTAGTGTGTATACGCCTCAATTCTGGATACTGAACCAACCTAGCATACCATCCTGTTGGGAGAATAGAGAAAACTACAATCATGGTCATTGCATCATCTGCATTGTCATGCATTTCATCCATTTCATTGTAGATATTGCATTGTAGGTTGCATGCATCCATTGCATTGCCTCCATCTATGGCTTGCGCCTTTCCTTGTCAAGCTTGGTCTGGTATGTGCCTATACTTTTCACGTCGAAGCATAGTTCTGCTTGTGTATCGCGCCTATTCCACGCTGGTATGTTGGTTTGAGGTTGCGGCACCCTTTTCTGTGTTAGACATGGTTCGTATGCGTACATGCCTCTCCTAGGCAAGACTGGGTTTGGCCCGCGTGCCATATCCATTGTATCTATTCGATTGTATGCATCCACTGCATCCCTTCCATTTATGGCTTGCGCCTTTCCTTGTCAAGCTTGGTCTGGTATGTGCCTATACTTTTCACGTCGAAGCATAGTTCTGTATGTGTATCGCGCCTATTCCACGCTGGTATGTTGGTTTGAGGTTGCGGCACCCTTTTCTGTGTTAGACATGGCTTGTATGCGTGCATGCCTTTCCTAGGCAAGATGCGGTTTGGCCCGCGCGCCATATCCATTGTACATACTACATTGTAATGTAATTGGTGCATCCTGCATTAGGATCATTGTCCACTCATCAGCGGATCGTTTCCCCACTTATGTCAATCCCCCCCCCCCAACACTTGTTCTTGTGTCCGTCTACATTACTCATAGTTCGGCATGTGTATCGCGCCTACTCCACGCTGGTATGTTGGTTTGAGGTTGCGGCACCCTTTCTATGGTAGACGGACTTGTTACTTCCATCAATCTATTTGACATTTGTGTGGTTTTGAACCGCTCGTGATTGGATCATGATTCAATTGCTTTTCAATTGCATTGCATATTATTTGCATTGTTTATATTTTGTTTTGTAGTTTTGCATATCATTTGCATTACATTTAGATTCAATTGCATATCATTGCATTGTTTTGTGCACTTCATTTGCATTGTCATGCATGTTGCTAACAATATTGCACCTGTTAAGTTTGTTTTCTTTTCAGGCACGATATTGTATGTATGGTTCATTTGAAGCTGGCACGACCAGACGAACCAGACAGGTATTGTATCCTCCGAGTGAGACGTATTGAGAATTGCACAATTCTCATACACCCTTTCTGCATTGTAGTGTAGTTTGGAGTTTGCTAGCTTAAAACTGTTGCATGCGTGTTTCGTTACAGCTTTCTTTGCATGATCATAAGTTATGCCCGGCTTCTTGCATTTTCAGTTGCATTTTGCCCCTGCCTTCGGGCGCATATCTTACTTGTCTTGCATGTTTGTCTAAGTCTTCGGCCTTGTCAAAAATGGGTCGTCTCTGGGCTTTGACATTCACTCCTGTCATTCTTATGACTTTTGAGTTCTGTCAAAGAGGGGCAACCGTAGACACCCCATTTTTGACCGTCTTCAAGACTTGGACGTCACCGTTGGAACACTCGGTGATTATCCATGCTTGTGTTCGTTTGGAGTTCCCGGAGTTCTCGGCTCGCGCGCCTTGCCTCAGGACCTCCGAACTCGACCGTTTTGTGTCTGGTTTTGCACCAAACACTTGTGTTTTGCCTTGGAAGGGCAGGGAATGCCTTGTGAGGCATCCCCACACACCACCGGCTGTGGCTAGAGGCCACCGGCTGGTTGGTGTTGCCATCGGCACTTTATTGTGCCGACCGGCACTCTTTTGTGCCGACCGGCACTAAGTTTTGCCAAAATGGCACTCTTTGCCGGCCGGACACTGTGCAGTTGCTTTATGAGATATTTTCAGATAGCTGTATAGTTTTGGTTCCCCTCCATACACGTGTATGGAGGGATGACCCTCTTAGTTAGCTTAGCTTGTAAGCTTTGCAAGCTTTGCTTGCCTATAAGAGGACCACTCCTCTTCTTGGCTTAGGGTTACAAAATTTTAGACATTTTAGACAAACCAAGCTCTGGTTTTTAGGGTTAGGATAAATACACATCCTATCTCTCTTCTTCCCTCTTGTTTTGTACACTAGGTGTTTGTGTCATACTATTGCTCACCAACACCTAGTGTTTCACCTTCCTCTTGGAACTGAGGTGCTAAGGGCTTGTTCTTGGTGTTCTTGGCTGGTTTGAAGCTTGAAGAGGCATCAAGGTTACCATTGTTGGAGTTGATCATCAAGGGTAAGAAACTACCCCTTTTTCCCCCATTCTTGCATTCCATTTTTGCCTAGTTTAAAACAGTTTTTGTGCTTAGTGATTAACACATAAAAGTTCTGTTTTTTAAGCCTCTTTATTGTTTATTAAGAGTGTTTTGTGGTTTGAGAAAGTTTGACCACCCTTAGGCCTTGAAAAGGCCCTTCTTTGTGCCATTTTGTGAGAGATCCGAGACTTTGGTGTTAGGATCTCTTCACCACTGAAATCTTGAGGGATTTCAGTGGTGAAGATGATGCCTTAGAGTCTCAAGAAGGAGAGGACCACCCCCTCTCCTTGATGTCCTTGAAAAGGACAAGATTTGGCTTCTTGAGGGAGCTTGTGCTTAAGTGTGTGTTGAGCATGTTTGGTTTGTTTTTCATGCTTATATTGCCATGATATAACATGTTTCTAAGTTGGTTTAGGTCCCTTATGCATGCTTAGCATAGTTGCCTTGTAATGCCTTTTGACCCTCTAACATGCCTAGGTTGTATGCCTTAGCTTCTAGCATGTTTTAGGCTTGCATTTGTGAAGTTTTTGTGCTCATATTTCCATGTTTTAGGTCTGTCTCATGTTGTTTGAGCCAACCATTGCATGTTTAATATAGCCTCTTTGCATTGGGCTTGTTGACCTTAAGAGCATGAGTGTGTAGCATGCCTTGCTTGCTTCATTTTTGACGGTTTGGAACCATTTTGCATGCTATTTCAGTCCTTCATACATGTTTGTTTGATTGCTTAGCATGCCTCTTTAATGCTTTAAGAGTATGTGTTAAATGCTCCATGTTTTGGCTTTAATGCATGCCTTTGGATTCATGTCATCTAGATGCCATCTAGGTGGTCCTTTAGGCTTAGTTTTATGTGTTAAAACTCTGTTTTTAAGTGTTTAAGTATTGCCGTGTGTGGTTGTGCTAAGTGTGGTTCAAAGCCTCATTGATTTGCTTTGAACCTTAGACCATTTGCATGCTTTGTTTGGCTTGTTTTGTTGCACGATTCGGCATCATGTTTTGCATGATTTTCAGAGCTTTACAATGTGTGTTTATTGTCCTTGTTTGGTATCTCCAAGTGTGCTTGGGGGTTGCCATGTTTATGCCTTGGGTTTGGACCATAACACTTGCATGTGTGTGTGTGTGTTTAGTCTCCATTTCTAGGCACTTTGGCCACTGATTTTAGGCCAATTAGGAGTAGTCTAATTCATGTTTTAGTCCACTCCATTGCTTGGTTTATATGCCTCTTTGCTTAGGTTGTATGCCTAACATGTTTAGCTTGCTCGCATTGTTCATGTTGCATGCTAGATAACATGCTTAGAGTTGCATTGCATAAGCATGCATGCTTGGCCTCTTGAGATTGAAAATGATAGAGGTTTGGCACCCTTTCATGTTTATTTGGTTTGCATGCATTTGAAAGTGAAGTTGCATCCTTGGTTCCTTGGGCCATCATGCATGGAAATGCGTGATTGGTGGTCCGGGAATCGAGACACATGCCCCTTTGAGTCACTAACATGATAAGGGATGTGTTCGGTGCATAAATGGCTTGAATTATATTGTCATGCATAGATTTCCCCTCTGCTGCTGTGAGTTGCAGGTTCTGCAGGCATTCAGTGCCGGCCGGCACTATTTAGTGCCGACCGGCAGTCAACAAACAGCCGATGGCTTCTTTTTGTGCCGGTGGCCTCCTCCTTCAGCCGGTGGTGTCCTACCCCAGCCGGTGGTGATCCCCAGTGCCCTGAGAGGCACTCCTGGGACTTTGGCAATTTTCTGAGGAGGAGAGCAGAGGAAACAGAGGCAATCCGTGCATGGCAGTGCGGTTCCGAGCTAGTCCCGAGCGCATGCTGCATTTGGCCCTCATCCCGAGGCGGTTTACTGTTTAATTAGATTAATTAATTTATCTGATTAATTTAGTTAATTTGTAATAATTAATTAGCTTGCGTAGTTAATTAAATTGTATATTCTTTCGGATCCCTCCGAGTGAGGGCGTATCTGTAATAAGTGTGGGTGAGTGGTGTGTATGTCTTCCAACCCCCACTTCTTTCTCCCTTTTATTTACCTGCTTTGATGGTAGATTAGGGCACGTTTATTCTAGCATGCCTTATGCTATGCATGCGTGCATTCATGCATTTGTTCACATACATCGGGCTCGGCACATCACGCTAACCGCATTGTATTTTCAATTCCAAATTGAATACGTGATATTTGCAGCATTTTACATGCCATTTTTAGGGTTAGCCGAGCCTATCCTAATTACATCTTGTATGCGATGCATTAGACACTCTAACATGAACTAGGGCATGCATGTTTGCTAACTAGTTTATTATTTTGGCACGGAGTACGATGTAAGTATTTTTGCTTTAGCATACCGCATGCGTGTGAATGCTAACATGACAGTATGCTTACCATGCGGCTAAGTGCTTATATGAGATAAACTGTTTGAATGCCTGTGGGTGGAGGTTGGATTGCCTGAGTTGGGAAAACTCATCGAAATCCGTGTTTTAGCCTACTTGCGAGTAGCAAATTCCAATGCATTTTCAAAACCAACGGATATGCAATGTTTATTCAAACTTAGGCGATTTGGTCTATACTTGTTTACTGTACGCATAACATAGTAATTCTAGGCTAATAACTGGAATAAGAGCATGTAACGTTTTCAAAAACGGATATCACGGTTAGTAGAGGCCGGTCTTCAGACCGGGCGGGAGGGGGTGCTCATAGCTGACCTTCCCCGATCGTACCCAAGCTCCCGAGCCAAGTCACTTTGGTGATGACGGACACGTGGCCTTCGGCACCGAGTCAGGGTTTCCTAAATTCCCCCATTTTAAAAATATTTAGGTGGCGACTCTGTATCTGGTAAAGCAGTCCATGTTTGGCACTACTTTTCAAAAAAATTGTTTTCTCAAAACGATTTGCCAGAGTTGGACTCTTTGGTTCAGATTATGAACCGCAACAAAACAAAAAAGCAGGAGAGTCCGAACTGTAGCGAGGTCCCCCGCGGGCATGTTACAGGTGTGTTTGATTGGACGGACTGGATAAGGGGAGATTAGAATCCATCGGACTTGAGTCTTGAGACTGACTCCCCCGGACTATTTGGTTAGATTGGATATGTATCCTGTGTTTATTTTTTCATGGGATTAAATGTCTGAAAATGACTATTTTTAGTAAATCCAACGTTTGATTGGACAGACTGGATAGGATAAATGAACAAATGACTATTTTACCCTTTTTTAATTGTTTATTAAGTAATAGCAATATTAAACATATCTTTAATATTTTAATTTTTTAGCTAGATTAAATAATATTTTATTTTATTTTATTTAATTGTTTACACAATTAAATAAATTTATTTTTTTAAATAAAATAAATAAAATATCAATAAAAATATATGTTATTTTTTTAATTAAAGTTTTAAATAAATTTATTTTTAAAAATAATAATAATTAAATAATGAAATTAAATAAAACATCTATTAAAATTTAAATAATGAAATTAAATAAATTATAAATAGAATTTTAAAATAAAACATCAATAAAATATCTATAAAAAATTATTTAAAAAAATTAAATAAATAAAACATCAATAAAAAGTTAAACAAAATTATTTTATTTTTAAATTGAGACATTTAAATTTTATTGAATTTTACTAAATACAATACATAATTAAATAGTAGATAGTCAAAATGGTTATTTCATCACCTAATTCCAACAGTGGATAGTCTCTCGAAAATTGTCCCATACCCCCTCCCCTCCTAGGATACAATAGTCCCCCATATGGGGGATAAGGAGTCCGGCCGGACTCCATGTCCGGCGAACTAAAAGAAAAACAAACGCCGGATAAAGAACTTCCCCTGGATTACAATCCCAATAGTGAATAATCCCCCCCCCCCCCTTATCCTCCCAATCAAACACACCCATAATGTATTGCTTGTTCCAAACTTGGAGCAAAATTTGCTAAGTGTTGGACAACTTGTAAAACATGGATATGCAATCCATTTTGAAGCTAACAACTGCATTATTCATGATAGAAATGCAAAGCAAGTGGTGGCAAAAATTCAAATTGAGAAGAACCGAAGCTTCCCACTCACATTCAATTATGCTAGAAATGTTTCTTTGAAAGCTCATATGATTGATGAGTCATGGCTGTGGCATAGAAGACTTGGGCATCTAAATTTTCATAGTCTAAAAGTGCTTCATCAAAAGAATATGGTCCAAGGACTTCAAAGTATTGACGAAATACATGATGTTTGTGAGGGGTATGCACTTCGGAAGCATCACCGGCAACCTTTTCTCAAAGGAGTTGCTCGGAGAGCCAAAGAAATGTTAAAGTTAGTTCATATGGATGTTTGTGGACCTATGAGAACTCCCTTCCATGCCCAAAACAAGTACTTTATTCTTTTTATTGATGACTATACAAGGATGACATGGGTGTATTTTCATGAGGGAAAAATCCGAAATGTTCACTATTTTCAAGAGATTCAAGAGCGTGGTGGAAAAGCAAAGTGGGCACTACATAAAAACTTTGAGAAGTGATGGTGGCAAAGATTACAACTCCTTACTCTAAGGAGTTTGACAAATTTTGTGAAGATGAAGGTGTAGAAAGGCAACTAACACTAGGTTATACTCCACAACAAAATGGAGTATCCAAGAGAAAGAATCAAACGATGATGGAAATGGCCAAATCTATGATGTACGAAAAAGGGCTACCAAAGAATTTTTAGGCTGAAGCTGTTTACGCAGTAGTGTACTTGATGAATAGGTGTCTTACCAAAGCTGTTTGGAACAAAACTCCCATAGAAGCTTGGAGTGGGAGAAACCATTAGTAAAACATCTCAAAGCATTTGGATGTGTTTGTTATGCTCAAATTCCAAAGGAAAGAAGAAGCAAATTGGATGAAACAAGTGAGAAATGTATCTTTGTGGGATATAGCAGCAAATCCAAGGGTTGTCGATTGTATAGCTTGAAGAAAAATCATATGATAATCAACTGGGATGTGTTATTTGATGAGAATTCTCCATAGAATTAGGAAAAATGTAAAATTGAGAAGCAATCGATCCTAGTTGATGAGAAGCAAGAAAATTCAACACATGAAGATGAAGATAATGAGGATTCATATCATTCCTCACCAAGGGAAGGTTCATCCTCATCTTCTAGGTCTACTCCAAGTTGAAACTCAAATTCTAATTCATCCTCACCTAGCTTAACTCCCAAAAAAAAATAAAATTAAATAAAAATGAGGAATTGGAGTAATGTATATGCTAGATGCAATTTTTGTGTAACAGAACCTCAAAGTTTTGAAGAAGACATTAAAGAGAAAGCTTGGAAGAAAGCAATGGAACAAGAAATTGAAGTCATTGAGAAGAACAACACATGGGAATTGGTTGAAAGACCACAAGTCAAGGAAATCATTGGGGTGAAGTGGATTTATAAAGTAAAGTTGAATTCAAATGGTTTATTCCAAAGAAACAAGGCAAGATTGGTCACAAAAGGGTATACACAACAGCCTGGAATCGATTTTCAAGAAATAATTGCACCGGTTGCACGACTTGACACCATTCGAGCTCTCATTGCTTTAGTAGCCCAAAAAGGTTGGTCATTATATCAACTTGATGCTAAATCTGCGTTTTTAACTGGAGAATTGAAAGAAGAAGTGCATGTTGAACAACCCCAAGGGTTTTTAATGAAAGGAGATGAAGAAAACGTGTATAAATTGAAGAAAACATTGTATGGGCTGAAGTAAGCTCCAAGAGCATGGTATAGCCAAATTGATATTTACTGCATCGACAAGGGTTTCAAGAAGAGCAAGAGTGAGCCAACCTTATATGTGAAAAAACAAGGTATGTCAATTCTTATTGTTGCCTTGTATATTGATGATTTGTTATTTTCTAGTAACGATGAAACAATGATTGAAGAATTTAGAAATGACATGATGAGAAGAAATGAAATGAGTGATATGGGTTTGTTGAATCATTTGCTTGGAATTGAAATCTATTAAGTTGAAGATGTAGTATTTATTTCTCAAAAGAAATATGATGACAATATTTTAATGAAATTTGGCATGAGTGGCTCGAAGCCCATGGCCACACCACTAGTTGTGAATGAAAAACTTATAAAGGAAGATGGAGAGAAAAAAAGTTGATGGTTCATCGTATAGAAGCTTGGTTGGAAATTTGTTGTATCTCACAGCTACAAGGTCAGATATAATGTATGCTGCAAGTTTGCTTTCTAGATTTATGCATAATCCTAGCCAAAATCATCTTGGTGTTGCAAAACGAGTTTTTAGATATATTCGAGGCACAACCAAATATGGTATCAAATATTGCAAAGATTCAAATGTGAAATTTTTTGATTTTTGTGATAGTGATTGGGGTGGCTGCTGTGAGAACCCGAATATACAAATCAAATAATAATTAAGTAATAATAATTTTACAAACCTCAAATATTTTATTGTGAATCTTTTAAGTGCAAATTAAATATTTGGAGGGTCTTTTAATTAATTTTAAACCTAAAATAAATTTGTTATGGATGTCCACAATTTTAAAAGATAATAATAATGATAATAATAATAAATAAATAAATAAATAAAAGGGGTTGTTAATTATATATATAAAAACAAAACAAAACCCTACCTTCTTATTTGAGTTTGTAGTAGCTGTGAGGAAGCAAGAGAGAGAGAGAGAGAGAGAGAGAGAGAGAGGGAGAGAGAGTTTTGAGAGAAACTTTAAGCAACGTCGGTAGTCAACAACTCTAAGGTATTGTCTTATTTTATTATATCTATATATTGTGATGGTTCATGTGTGTAGTCTGCTTCTTGTTGGAAAGGAATAGGAGAAACGGGTGTGTTGTTTGGGTGCCAAGTCAGCGGTTGGTGATGAGAAATAATTGGTGTAATTCTTAGTTCAATTTTTTTTTGCACAGAATCACAAACTTTAAAAATCAAGAAACCATATCAAACGAAAAAATTTTGAACCAAAATTTTTACAATAGATTAATTACTTATTGAATTGCATATCTGAATGTTTTCATAATTTTTGGGGGTCGAAATCTATATAAACTGATGCGTTCAAATTTGTCCAGAAAACTGATTTAAAACAGCAAGTTCGGAAGCATCGTTCTCTTTGGGTATAAATCCGAAAATTATCAAATTAGTGTCATTAGAACCGGTTACGAGTCTAGTTTTGTACATTTTTGGCCTTGCATTGATTTCTCTTATATACTAAGAGAACCATCAAATTCTTTAAAGTGCTGGAGAAAACAATCTGTTTGGGTATAATTAATTGTGAATAATTATTTTGATAAGCAAACCAAGTAAAACCAATTGGTTTGAAACTTAGGATATATTAGTTGATATCTGGAGGGTTTTGGAATTTTTCGAACAACGTGGAGTGGGTTGTTAATTTTCAAAGTTAGCAAATAGATTAGGAAAACTTGTTTAAAACATTGTTTTATCTTAAAGTTACTTTTAGTTAAATTCGATCGGAACCCATGTCTTGGGTAATTTTAGACCTTGAAGAACATTAACTTAGGTATTATTTAAGAGTAATGGTGAGTGGGGTTGAGCTGTGTTAGTGCGCTTTAGTGTGGGGTACTTAGTTTATTATTATCTTTAGTATTTTTAAATTAGTAGTGACGTGTAGTCTTCATACTTGGTTCAAGGCATTAGTTAGACTTTCATACTCTATTTGAGGATTATATTATTTCGTTTTCAGGTGAGTAGTTTCATGCTACATATTTTTATAAATGTTCCTCTACCCTAAACTGTTGGAAAATTTAATTGTTGTTTCAGGACTAAACTGTTTTGGTAAATTATTATATTATCAATGGATTAAATTATTTCTGAAACATGTGTGAACTTGGCATACGGTAAACTATTTGTTTTGGTCTCGTGTTTATAATGGTGAACTACCATGTTTTGTGAAACTGATGTGTATTGATTATTGGGACCATCTGTGTATTTAGTCCAGGGAAATTATTCCACTGTGTGTGGCGACTCTGGCCACTAGGGAACAGATCTAGGTTGGGCTGTAATGACTCTAGTACTCAACGATTGTAAAGAAAAGACCTAGGTTAAGTTAGGTGACCTTCAATCGGATCGTCTTAGAGAAAAAGCCCGAGTTGCCACCCTGAGGATGACTCTTAGTTCAGCATTGGATCCAATGGGGCATATAGCCTTGAGAACTGTGTGGCACGTTACTTGTTATTTCTTGATACCCAGCAAATTATTGGTGTTCATGTTGTAATCTGTTTTAAGCGGAAAATGTCATTTATCATGTTCTTGAGAGACATGAGTATTTTAACTGTTGAACTGTAGAACCTTCTTTTTGAAACAGATTGCCTTTACCAAACTGTATGTGTAGACATCCCCGAACGTCCCGGGAGAAAATCCCGTTTTGTTCATTGGGCTCACTACAGTTCGGACTCAAATGTCACAGTTCTTAATCTGATCTCACAAAGTGCAATGCAAGATTGATAAATCACCAAAGAGTCCAAATCCGGCAAATCGTTTTGAAAAACTGATTTTTAGAAAGAAGTGCCAAACATGGACTGCTTTGCCAGATACAGAGTCGCCACCTAAATATTTTATTTTGGAGGAATTTAGGAAACCCTGACTCGTGTCTAAGGCCACGTGTCCGTCATCACCAAAGTTGCCTCGGCTTGGGAACTTGGGTGCGATTGGAGAAGGTCATGCAATGAGCACCCCCGCTCGCCCGATCAAAGATCGATCACTACTAAACATGATATCGAGTTTTTGAAAACATTATGTGCTCTTATTTTGGTTATTAGCCTAGAATTACTATGTGATGCACATAACATACAAGTATAAACTGGATCGTTTGAGTTGGAACAAAACATTTCATGTTTGTTTATTTGAAAGATGGTTTCATGGTGCTACTCGCAAGTAGGTGTAGACACCCCATTTTTGACCGTCCTCAAGACTTGGACGTCACCGTTTGAACACTCGGTGATTTTCCATGTTCGTGTTCGTTTGGAGTTCCCGGAGTTCTCGGCTACGCGCCTTGCCTCAGGATCTCCGAACTCGATTGTTTTGTGTTTGGTTTTGCACCAAACACTTGTGTTCTGCCTTGGAGGGGCAGGGAGTGCCTTTTGAGGCATCCCCACACACCACCGGCAGTGGCTAGAGGCCACCGGCTGGTTGTTGTTGCCATCGGCACTATATTGTGCCGGTCGGCACTCTTTTGTGCCGGTCGGTAGTAAATTTTGTCAAAATGACATTTTTACCCAGCCGGCTACTGTTCAGCTGCTTTTGGAGATATTTTCAGACAGCTGTATGGCTTTGGCTTCCCCTCCATACACGTGTATGGAGGGATGCACTTCTTGTTTTGCTTAGTGACTAAGCTTACAAGATTGCCTCTTCTATAAGAAGAGGCCTCGCCCCTTGGCTTTAGGGTTGGATTTTTGGAGAGAAAACAACTCAGAGAGAGCTCTGGTTTTAGGTCTAGGATTGATACATATCATATCTCTATACCTCTCTCTCTTAAGTGTTATAGGTGCATTTGTCCATACTATTGCACATCAACACCTAGTGTTTCACCTTTTCTTGGTTTCTGAGGTTCCAAGAGGTTGTCTTGGAGGTTTTTGGCTGGATTTGAGCTCAAGGAAGCAACAACATCAACTTTTGTAAAGGTGGTCAACAAGGGTGAGAAACTTTCCCTTTTTACCCCATTTTTGCACTCCATTTTTGCATAGCTTAG
The DNA here is from genome assembly GCA_036172215.1 of Camellia granthamiana. NCBI lineage: Eukaryota > Viridiplantae > Streptophyta > Magnoliopsida > Ericales > Theaceae > Camellia > Camellia granthamiana. The sequence continues at coordinate 148,368,393 of CM069906.1, forward strand.
AACTATTTTTGTGCTTAGTGATTAACACATAAAAGTTCTATTTTTTAGTCCTCTTTATTGTCTATTAAGAGTGTTTTGTGCTTTGGGGAGGTTTGACCACCCTTAGGCCTTGAAAAGGGCCTCATTTTGTGCTATTTTGTTGAGATCCGGGATTTTGGTGTTTGGGTCTCTTCACCAATGAAATCTTGAGGGATTTCAGTGGTGAAGATGATGCCTTAAAGTCCTAAGAAGGAGGGGGGCACCCCCTCTCCTTGATGTCCTTGAAAAGGGCAAGTTTTGCCTCTTGAGGGAGCATTGTGCTTGAGTGTGTGTTGAGCATATAAGGACTGTTATTCATGCTTAGGATATCATGATTTAACATTGCTATGTATTGGTTTTGGTCCCTTATGCATGCTTAGCATAGTTGCCATGTAATGCCTTGTATTGCCTTAACATGCCTTAGGTTGTTAGCCCTAATTTGAGCATGTTTTAGGCTTAGATTTGTGAATGTTTTGTGCTTATTTTGACATGTTTTAGCTCTGTCCATAGTCATTTGGGTTGATCTTGGCATGCATTATATAGCCCCTTTGCATTGTAGGCTTGCTAGCCTTTGAGCATGCATGTGTAGCATGTGTTGCTTACCTCACTTTGATGGTTTGGAACCATCTAGCATGTCATTTCAGTCCCTCTGGTGTGCTTGTATGCTTGCCTTAGTTGCCTCTTTAATGCTTTAAAAGCATGTATTGAATGCTCCATGTTTTGGTCATTGTGCATGCCTTTGGTTTCAAGCCTCTTAGATGCCATCTAAGTAGCCTTTTGGCTTTGTTTCAACATGCTAAAAACATGTTTTTAGTTGTTTAATGCATGCCATAATTGTCTTGCATAAGTATAGTTCAATGCCTCATTGACTTGCTTTAAGTCTTGGACCATTTGCATGCCTTGTTTGGTCTATTTTGAGTTGGTTTAGCACCACACTTGACATGATTTTAGAGCTCATGTTGCATGCTAATCATCCATGTAATCTCCTTTCAAGTGTGCTTGAGAGTGGTTTGTTTAAATGCCTAAGTTGTGTGCCTTAACATGTGTACATGTGCATGTGTGTTTAGCTCTCATACTTAGCATTTTGGCTACTGATTTTAGGCCTAGTTAGAGTTGCCTAGATCATGTTTAAGTCCACCTTCTATTTGGTTTGCATGCTTGCCTCACATGTTCGCTTGTATGCTTACATAAGCGCCTTGCATTGTCCGTATGGCATGCTAGCCAACATGCTTAGGATTTCATTGCATTGACATGCATGCTAGGCCTCTTGAGATAAACATGATAGAGGTTCGGCACCCTTGTTTGTTTATATGGTTTGCATGCATTTGAAATTGAAAGTGCACATTTGGTTCTTTGGGCCATCATGCATGGAAATGCGTGATTGGTGGCCCGAGAATCGAGGCACATCCTCCTTTGAGTCATTAACATGATAAGGAATGTGTTTGATGCATAAATTGCTGGAATTACATTGCCATGCAAGTTTTTGGCCCTCTGCTGCTGTGAGTTGCAGGTTCTGCAGACATTCAGTGCCGACCGGCAGCACTTAGTACCGACCGGCAGTCAATAGATGGCCAGTGGATGAATTCAGTGCCGATGAGCTCATATTACTGCCGGTGGAAGTCCTACTCAGCCGATGATGTCCCTCAGTGTCCTGGGAGGCACTCCTGAGACTTTGGCAGTTTTCAGAGGAGTAGAGCAGGGAAAACAGAGGCAATCTAAGCATGGCAGTGCAATTCCGAGCAAGTCCCGAGCATGCGTTGCATCCGGCCCTCATCTCGAGGCGGTTTACTGCTTTAATTAGATTAATTAATTTATTTGGTTAATTTAGTTAATTTGTAATATTTAATTAGCTTGCGTAGTTAATTAACTTGTATATTCTTTTGGTCCCTCCGAGCGAGGGCAAGTCTGTAATAAGTGTGGGTGAGTGGTGTGTATGTCTTCCAACCCCCACTTCTTTCTCCCTTTTATTTACCTGCTTTGATGGTAGATTAGGGCACGTTTGTTTTAGCATACCTTATGCTATGCATGCGTGCATCCATGCATTTGTTTACATGCACCGGGCTCGGTACATCATACAAACTGCATTGTATTTTCAATTTCCAAATTGAATACGTGCATCAACTGATTGCACCTTATATGCCATTCTAGGGTTAGCCAAGCCTACTCTAAATCACATCCTTGCTTGTGATGCATTAGTCATTCTAACATGAACTAGGTCATGCATGTTTGCTAACTGGTTTATTGTTTTGGCACGGAGTACGATGTAAGTCTTTATGCTTTAGCATCTCGCATGCGTGTGAATGTTGACATGACAGTATGCTTACCATGCGGCTAAGTGCTTACATGAGATAAACTGTTTGAATGCCAGTGGGTGGAGGTTGGATTGCTTGAGTTGGAAAACTCATTGAAATCCGTATTTTAGCCTACTTGCGAGTAGCAAATTCCAAAGTGTTTTCGAAACAAACGGATATGCAATGCTTATTTCCAAATTAGGCAATCTAGTCTATACTTGTTTGCTGTGAGCATAACATAGTAATTCTAGGTTAATAATTGGAATAAGAATACATAACGTTTTCAAAATCAGATATCACGGTTAGTAGAGGCCGGTTTCGGACCGGGCGAGAGGGGGTGCTCATAGCTGACCTTCCCCGATCGTACCCAAGCTCCCGAGCCAAGATCACTTTGGTGATGACGGACACGTGGCCTTCGGCACCGAGTCAGGGTTTCCTAAATTTCCCCATTTTAAAATATTTAGGTGGCGACTCTGTAATCTGGCAAAGCAGTCCATGTTTGGCACTTCTTTTCAAAAAATCAGTTTTTCTTCAAAACGATTTGCCAAAGTTGGACTCTTTGGTTCAAGATTAAGAACCGTGACATTTGAGCCCTTTGAACTGTAGTGACCCAATATCGAACCAGAACGGGGGGGGGGAGTCGTACCCTCCCCGGGATGCGTTCGGGGACGTCTACAGTTTTATGACGTGGATTTGCCACTCTCAAGTGGGCTTTAAGAAAACATGATTTTGCCACTCTCAAGTGGGCTTAAAACTCTCAATTGGTGAATTGTTCCAATTCAAATAACCCAACCTTCACCCACAGGCATTCAGGCAGTTATATCACATAAACAAATAGCCTCATGGTAAGCATGCTATTATGGCAGTCACTCACACGCATGCAAGGATGCTAAAGCATAAATACTTACCGAGTACTCCAAGCCAAAGAAAGAAGCTAATTAGAAATCATGCATGAATCCTAACTATGCTAAGAATGCCTAATGCAACACATGCAAAAATGCAACTACAATAGGCTCGGCTATTCTAAGATGGCATATGAGATGCAACAATCGATACATGTATTCAACTTGGAATTGAAATACAATGCAGTTAGCATGATGCGCGAGCCCGATACATGCAATATAGATGAATGAATGCAAGCATACGAACATATAGATGCTAATTGAAACATGTCCTAAAACTAACCATCATAAGCTGATAAATAAAAGGGAGAAAGACGTGGGGTTGGAAGACATGCATCACACACACACGCACACTTATTACAACATTGTCCTCCTCGGAGGGTCCGAATGAATAGTACAGAATAAACTAGCTAATCTAAGCTAATTAAACTAATTATTACACAACATTAATTAATTAACGAATTAACTAAGTAAGTAAGGAAACTAGCATGCAAATTAAACAAAATGGACTGCCTCAGCTCTGTTCCGAATGATAGGGATGCATGCATGCTCAAGTCGCCTTGTCGGGAAATCCATCGCGATGCCCCGATTTGCCTCTGCTTGCAACTGGTCCCAGAACACTGTACAAAGCTCCAGAAGGCTGCTGACCAGTTTTTGCTGCTGGTTTCTGGTTTGCTGCAACAGAGAGCGAGAAAGGGGCATGGCAAAGTATTTTCAACATATATGTGCATGACCACTCTCCCTATCATTGCACAAGCTCCAGGGAGTGTAGTCCTCAATCCTCGTGCGACCAATCATGTATCTCAATGCATGATGACCGAGGAGTCAGATTGTACGACTCGATGTAAAATGAATGCACATATAAACACAACAAGGCCTAAACTCCATCATGGGTAATCCGGAGTGTTGGCGACAGAGAATCGAGGCACGTTTCATCACATGGAGTACGAAACATCCTTCATTTCCCGTGTTTGGACTAAACCCTATTCCAAACACAATGCAATATACATGGCATACACAATACGACTAGCATGCAACCCTAAACGCAATGCAACCTAATCATGCTATCATGCGAGGGATGATATGCAAACATGCAACTAGCATACACAATGCTATGAACTAAAAATGGTATACTCAATACACATGAACTATATGGCATACGCAATGCACATACGAAGATGGACATGCAGGAAGACATGAACAAGGCATACACAATGCGACGATCAAGCATGCAACAACATGGATATGGCATACATAATGCAAGATGGACTTAAACTAAAATGAATGGGCCTCAGCCACACTCAAATCAGTGGCTATACATGATGAAAATGAAGCAACAACACACATGCAAACATGTACAAATGCAAGGGATCAAACCTAAGGCACAAAGTGCAACTCCACCAAAGCATGGTAAGCATGAAATATGGCATACAATCACATATTTTTCAGCTCTGAAATGACATGCAAGACGGTCCCGAATCATGCAAACACCTCACACAATGCATGCTAAATGGCCTAAATACCGAAACTAGTGAAGTGGATTACACTATAGGCATGCAAAGCCATACTCATATGGCCAAACCAGCCCCAAACAATCCCTATGCAGGTAAAATAGTAGCAAATATGGATTAAAATGATGGCTCGCAAAGCATGGAAATGAAGCTCATGCAACGGTCCAAAAATGAGGTATTCATGCATAACTCTCAAACACATTCAAAGAGTGGAAAACATGGGAATATGGCATACATATAAGCTCTGAAATATGATTCACAATGATGCCAAAACATGGAAACACCTCAAAATACGCATGCAATAGGCTTTAAAACTCAAAGCTAGGCAAGGGTATTGAACTACAACCATGCGTAGCAAACATCATTCAACCATGAGGCCCAAAAACAAAGCTAAGGCAATCCAAAACATGCACAAAATCAGTTTAACGCATGGCCAAAAAGTGCTAGAATCAAAGGCCAAAATAGCATGCAATGTAAGCTAGTAAAAAGGATTTGCACTACAAGCATGTGAGGAAATCAAGAGGCCACTAAACCAGAAAAATTTAGAGGTATGCCATGCCAAATAAAGCCCAAAAACCCACTGAAACATGGTTAATGCATGCAAGAATGAGATGCTCCTTTGATATGTTATGAAGAGGGTTATTCTACACATGCAAGATGGACATCCAATATGGCAAAACAAGCTCTGGACAGAACCTATGCAGGTCCTAAAACTCATCAAAAATGGCCTGAAACATGGCTTGGAAGCATGCAAATAGGGGCTCCTTTGTAAGGCCAAAAATGCTAGAAAACAAAACAAGGAGAGAGAGGGTCACCCCTCTCTGATTTTGGCACTCAAAACAGCATGCTAGCCACTGAAAATCCACTGGATTTCAGTGGCTAAAAGTCCAAACAAAGGGCAACACAAATGTTCTAAGGCATGGCTCAAAACAAGGTAAAATGAAGCATGCAAGGGGGTAGATGACCCCCAACAGAAAAATGATCTTAAACAAACATGTTAAGGGCCTCAAAATAAGACTTTTTTCAGTTTACACCAAAGGTCAAATATGCTTTCAAGTATAGCTAAAAGATGAAGCAAAATAAAGCCTTAAAAGGGAGAAAGTGTGTTACCCTTGTAGCACAAAAGGACCAGCAACCTCTGAACCACAAAGACAGCCTCTCAACCTCTGAAAATGGCCTCCAAGATGCTTAGAGTGATGGTGGAGGGGTTAGGTTGGGAGATGGTATGCAAAGGTGCAAGAACCATGCACTTTTTGAGCTTGGATGTAGAGATATAGAGAGAGAAGTCTTGTATGCCTTAGACAAAAATTTTTTGAACCTTTACAAAGGAAGAGGAGGGCCTCTCTTATAGAGATCCAAGGCCAAAGCTTCTTCAAGAAGCTAAAAACCAAGGCTCAAGATCCTCCATACACGTGTATGAAGGATACAGTCTGTGTCTTCCAGCTGGCACAACTGGCAACAACTCACAGAGACAAGACTGATGGAGGCAAGCTGACCAGTTCAGGTGGTCGGTCGGCCACTTTCCCTGGTCGGCCGACCAGTTCAAAAGGTCCAAGTGGTCGGCATCCCTATTTGGTGGTCTCCCAGCTGAATGCAAGCTAGTGGTGTGGTGGGAGACCAGCAAATGTGGCTCAAAAACCAAAGAGACCAGCTTCCTGACAAGAAAATCGGCTGGTGAGAGAAAAGGTGGTCTCCAAGAGAAAAGGTGGTCTCCCACCCTTGTACCACCTTCCAAACAATGAAAACAAGGTCCATGCCAAAAATGAACCAAGACGGATGCAAAACGAGGGTTCGGGGGTCAAAACGCGCAGCCGAGTGCCCCGAAAATAGGCTGTAAAGCATCGAAAGTGGCGTGCGACCATGAAGGTGGTCTCTCGGGCCACAGTGTCCCTCTAGACAGAGGAAACAAGGTGTGTGCCAAAAATCAGAGCAAACGGAGAATGTTAAGCGGTCCAGAACTGAGGCGCGCGGTTGACGGCTCCGAAAATCGAAAACTGGTCTCCAAACGGGAACAGTGGCCTGCAACCACGAAAAGTAGCCTACGGCCACTGAGAGATGGTCTACGAGACCTCTCCCTCCCTTCGAGAAGAGAAAATAAGACCTGGTTCGCAAACCGAGGCAAAGCACAAAAGGGTCCCGAGGTCCGGGGGTAGGGCTCTCAGCCGAAACTCCGAAACCTTAGAACGAGCACAATAAGCACCATCACCGAGCGCTCAATCGATGACGTCTGAGTCTTAAGGTCAGTTAAAAATGGGGTCTCTACAGTATGCCAATCTAGTTTCTGTGATATATATCTTATTTTGGAATTGAACCATGTTTTCAAAACTGTATTTACTATCCATGTTGCTACTCACTGAGCTATCAGCTGACTTAGTTGTTTATCATTTCCAGGTGTTAGAAGGACTTAGAGTGAACTCGTAGCGTAGTGGGGACTCAATTGCATGGACCTCTAGGACATTCATTCATACTGTTTTAGATTGTTATGTCAAGTTTGTGCATATTTCTTTTTATTCTTGTTGAAGTTCATTTAGGATTATTTTGATATGTGGGTTGTTTATATCCCATAAGTTTAAATGGTATTGATTACGGTTGGTTTTGCCATTTATACTTGTGACATGTCTCTAGATTGAGTTTTGGTTATTTATTATTGGACTGTTGTATAGTTGTTCAATGTGATTATGGATTCATGTTTAAGGCTTACGTGTGCCTTGGGCTTAGTCCCTGTGGGCCACGGCCGGTCATGCCTTGATTTGGGTTGTGACAGCTGCACTGATGATATGAAAAGCACCTCTGGGTATGCATTTTCCTTGGGTTCTAGAGTATTTTCTTGGGCATCAAAGAGCAAGAAAGTGTGGCGCAATCATCCGCAGAAGCTGAATATGTTTCAGCGGGTTTGGCAACTTCCTAAGCAATTTGGTTGAGGAGAATAGTTGAAGACATTTGCGAAAAGCAAGAAGATGATACAAAAAACTTTTTGTGACAACAAATCAGCCATTACCATGGCTAAGAATCTTGTTTTTCATAGCCGCACTAGTCATATTGTAATTAAACATCATTTTATTCAGGAAGCAATTGAAGAAGGTGAAGTGCACCTCAAATTCTGGAGGTCAGATGAAAATTGCAGATATTTTCACTAAGGCTCTTCCCAAAGAAAAGTTCCAGTATTTCAGAGAGTTACTTGGAGTTATGGAGCAGCACATTAGGTGGAAGCAATGTTGATGTAATGTGCTTGTTTAATTTTGTATCCAAACAATCACTTATGTTGAGTTAACTCTAGTTATGTTTTGGGTTAGGTTTTGCTAATTAGAGTTAATTTACGTGGAGAAAATTTGTCCAGATGTTTTGTTATACTTAGGTTGATGTAATTACATATACAAAGCTTGTAAGGAAAGCTAAAAAAGGGAATAGAAAAATCTGCTTAAGGTGCTATTCTAGTTAGATCCCTTTTCTTCTCTGTTTTACTCTTTTTCTTCTTTATTTTTTGTAGAAAAAATCAGATCTAATTTTGTGTGTTTAAGACTAATTTCTCTGTAGTTTAAATACACACTTGCTTCCAAAACACCCAACAAGGTCTTAGACTTAAATTTCTTAATTCATTAGCCTTGAAATTTTTCTTCAATTGTTTTGTGCTCAGTACACATCAAAGATGACAATTAAAAAACAATTTTACTTGTATTAAAATTTAACATGAAAATGAGGCTTACACATTTGTCAAAACAAGCCCAATAATCAAAATATTGTCTAGTGCAGTGCTTGTGCCCAATTTCATCACCTTGGATCCTTTTAACACATATCTATAGAAAATAAGATAGTTTCAGATTAGTATTGGACTTCATTGCTGTATACGTGGAGTCATAGACTTGAAAGAGAGAGTTAACAAGAAAATGAGGCTTACCCATTTGTCAATACATGCCCAATAATCAAAATATTGTCTAGTGCAGTGCTTGTGCTTGTGCCCAGTTTCATCACCTTGGATCCTTTTAACACACATCTATAGAAGACAGTTTCATATTAGTACTGGACTTCATTACTGTATACGTCCAGTCATAGACTTGAGAGAGAGAGATTAAACATGGGCTGCAAATGAAAGGAGCTGCTCATCAAAAAACACAAGCTTCACTCATTACAAAAAATGTAAGTCCATTCAACAATTAAACAAAGTGATCTTAAGCTTCAAGCTGAACTGCCTAACAACCATGCTTAAACAACACTATGCTTAGCTTGATTGGCATGTCATGGTTGCGGTAGGTGGGATCCAATAGTAGCAACATAATTCCTTTGAAAATTTCCAATTAAACTTCAAAAAAAAAAAATGTTAATGGGTTTAATGACTATGATAGGCCAACACTTCCAATAACTCCTAACATGCAACTGCACTATGTTCTTTTTTAGGTAAGTCATGCAGCTACACATTCGCTAAGACAAATGAAAGATGAGACAAAGATGTTAAAGGTGTTTCGACCAACTACAAGTTCTTTCTTCTATCAACCTTTATCACAAATGCACTACCATGCCCAACTCTAGTTTTATACTTTGAGCTTCTATGCTTTTACTTCCTTATTACTTGTACAAACAAACTTATTATTTTGAACACTTCCTCAAATTTGTGTATTCATCCCAATACTCTAATCATGATCTCATTTCAATAGATGACTAGATTGGATTAAAGCTATCAATTGGAATACTTTGTCAAAGTACATACCTCCTAAGGTTTAGGTCTTTGGGTGGTTAGCCTGGAAAAATAGAATCAAGACAATAGAGTTCCTAAAAAAAAATATCGAAAATAGGTGTTTTAAATGAGAATATGCCCATTGTCTATGTGTTTTGCAAGGAGGAGAGTGAATCTGTGAGCCATGTCTTGATCTTGTGCTCTTTTGCACAGAAAGTTTGGATTGAAATGCTAAAGTGGTAGGATGTACAAGGAGCCTTACCAGGTTCAGTAAATAGCCTACTCTTATGGTGGGCAAGGAAGAAGGTGAAGAACAAAGAGAGGATGATCTGGAGTGCTATTCCATTGGCTATGATGTGGTCAGTGTGGAAACACAGAAATTAGTGTATGTTCAAAGCATCCAATCCAAATTTTAATGAGCTGTGTGATTTGATTAAGTTTCGAATTGCTTTGTGGATGAAATCAGTCTTTAAGGAGTTTCGTTTCTCAGTTCAAGACTTCAATGTGTTGTTATGATAATCTGACATGGGTTTGTTTTGTTGCTAGTGATGGCCTATGACCTAGGCCAACTTGTATTCATTGCTTTGGATTTGTTTGTTTTTCTTCTTTGTTTGTATTTTTGTTTTGGGCTAGCTTGTATCTATACTGTTTCAGCTGTTTGTTGGTTTCTCACCAACCTTGAGGCTTGTGCTAGTAAATGATTGAGTATGCCTCGCGATGCCAATCTAGTTGGGATAGTGTAGGCTTACTATGATGCTTTTTGCATGAACTTTCTCCTTTTATTGATGTATTTCCATAATTGTATGTTAATTTCATCAATAAAGATTTTTTTTTTCTTTGGCTGATAAAAAAGAAAATAAACACAAATGTGAGTGAAGGTGTGAAGGTGATAGTGAGGAAAATGGTGACTTATCAAATATGAGCATTGAATTATAATTAATGGTGGCATTAATAATGGTGATCTATGTTATGAAGTACGGACACTTCAAAATAGGCGTTGTAGCGGTGTCAGGTATGGGGACACACGTCAGACACGTACGGGGCACATTTGGTGGGCCCTCTTTTCTTTTTTGGATATGGGACATGGCAGGGTACACAAGGACACATGCCAGACATGTACAGGGCATGCCATTTAACGTGTCCCATTTATTTATTTATTTATATGGGACATGGCAAAGGACATAGCGAGACACGAAATAGGACACAACGGGTCTTTTTTCAATTTTTGTATATCTTTTGGAGTCAAAATATAAATTTAATAAGTAAAAAAAAAAATTATATCAGAAAGCCCTAATCGAATCCCCAATTCGAATAAAGAGAAGAAGAGACTTAATCCAAAATCAAAAGAAAAAAAGAGAGAAGGGAAAAGTGAACCTGCGAAGTCCTTAATCGATCTCCATTGAGCTCATCTCAATTGATCTGCGTCACAAGTCTCTCATCTCCTCTCGCCTATCATCTCTCTCTCTCTCTCTCTCTCTCTCTCTCTCTCTCCGCTCTTCTCTTTTTGTCTCTTATCTTCTTGTTTTTCTCTTTCACTCTCTGTCTCTCTCTTCTTGATCATCATGGCATCTCGTCTCTCTCTATCTCTCGTCTCTCTCTGTCTTTCCTTTTCTTTTATAATCCATGGTTATCTCTATCTCTTATTTATTTATTTATTTATTCTGATTATACTCTATGATTCTCTCTCTCTCTCTCTCTCTCTATTTATTTATTATTAATTATACTCTTATTTCCATATAATAAATATATATTGTTTATTTTTATTTAATTTTTTCCTTTATAAATTTATATATTGTATAATAAATTTTATTCTTTATGGATTTTTCTAAATTAAAATTATTTATAATTTAATTAAATATAGTGGCTTATTATATATATATATTTTGATTATTTGGTAACACAATATTAATGCACATTTCAAATATATATATATAATTAAAAAAAATTCTATGTCCCTCGCCGCGTCCGTGTTGATATTTTTTTGAAATTGTCGTATCTGTGCTTCATAGGTGATATGTAATAGTACTCATGTTGATTTTTACAAGTTTGATAGTTTGTTATACATATTAGTGCATGTGTGTATTTTCTATCATATTCAAGGTTTTGAAAAGTGGTTGTAGTCACCGTAATGGTCGCGGTGGTAATGACGCAATTGCTGAGTGTAAAGGTCATAAGGTAACCCGGAACCATGAAATTTTTTTTTCACAATTTGAAAAAAAAAAATAATTTATTGATATGCTTATTTTTATTTCATAATCACATTTATTGGCGTTTAAAATGGATTTTGATCAATTTTTGTTAGTTTGTAAGTATGATTCGATATATTTCATATTTTTAAATCACTATAAACGAATGTGTTTACATTTTATTTCAATAGTTAATGACTTTATATGTCATAAATTCATATTGCATCTCTTATTTTTATTTATTTTGTTATTAATTGTTATACAATTAGAGTTCGTGACTCATAATATTGTGTAATCTTTTGATTTTTGAATTTTTTTTTTTTTTTTTTTTTTGAATGAATGAAAAGAAACTATGTAGAATGTGTAATGGTGTGTAACGGTCCGTTCCAAGCGTTACGATACCATTATAGCTGTTATGTAACACTACAATGGCCTTTTTTTTTTCTTTTTTTTTTTTGATCAGCAAAAAAAAGGGGGAACTTTATTGATGAAACAACATATATGACATATGAGAGTAAATCAATAAAGAGGGAAGGCAAGAGAAAAAAGTATCATAGCAATTCATAACTAGGTTGGCACTAAAAAGAACGTCCAATCACCTGCTAGCTCAAGCCAAACTATAATGGCCGTTACACGTGTGAATTTTCATCACGCTGCACAAGCAGAGGTAACAGGTACTGCCTACCGCCACAACCGCTTTTTAAAACCTTGATCATATTGCTCCACTGATTTCGTTTTATTCTTTCATACTTTTCCACGATTTTGTATTGTTCATTTGCATTGTAAGTATTATGTCTCACTTAAAACCTAAATGCGACACTAATATCAAATAATTCAAGTATCCCGTCTAGATGACATCAAATACTAGAGTTCAAACATAAATATTAGAGCAAATTTTACTTTACCCCTCTATGGTGTAAACTATGTGCACATAACCTTTTTACTATTTGAAAATAACCATTGTTCTCCCCATGATTCGTCGACTAAAGTGCACCATCACATTTTCCATCCAAATTAACGAAAAGTGCATTATACACGCCTATATTTCCAAATGGTCAGGGGGTTATGCACACATAACCCATACCATAAGGATAAAGTGAATGATTTAGTTCAAAAGAGAGGAATAAGATGGGGGTATTTAGGTCAATTTAAAAGTGTTGTTAACGAACTTAGTGATGTGTAATAGTCCACAAACTATAGGAGTTAAGTGGCTATTTTCAAATGACATGGGAATTATGTGCACATGGGCTATACTACATTATGGTAAAATGAAATTTGTCCTAATATCCGCTGCCTGATCACTTGTGAGAGTCAAGCTTGATAGGCCAGGGAATGTGCGAATAAGTGAAAGTGATTTAGATATTCTCCCTGGCCATTTAAAGATGGGTGAATTTGTGGGCTCTCGGAACTTACTTGGTGATTTGCGTTTTGGTGAACCTGCTAGTTTTGGTGCCTTTCCTGGAAAGGGTGTGCAGGGACGTGCATGGTTCTGGAAACCCCCACACTAGCTACCTCTTAGCGAACCATTTGAAGGAAACAAGTCAGGCCATCCATGTCTTGGGGAGCCTGGATTTATGAGCAATTACTTCCTCACTATAAGTATTGTTAGCCTCTCCGTAAATTTTGATTGCAAGCCTATTGCCTGCAAAATTCTTGGTTTTCATGCATATGAATATGTGTAGTGCATCTTTTTGTTTGGATGTATTTATTTCTTTAGGGTGGCATGGATCCTTTTGACAACTCAAGGAAGCAGAAGCCTGCAAGCATGGAGTGGTGCCAAATTTGTGAAATTGACTATGAAACAGTGGAAGGGTTAGGCGTGCATTCACAAACGAGGGATCACCAAAAGGTGGCTATGAATATTGTTCTAAGCATAAAATAGCATAATGCAAATAAGCAGAGGTATGTTGTCTTCAGTTTTTTTTTAAAAAAAAGGTATAAATTTTTTGAAACTAAGAAGAGCTCTTTTTTTGTTCCCTTTGATTTGTAGAACTTCCAATAAGCAAGTCGAGAGGTTCCAGTTATGGGGTTCCTAGCAACAACCCTCAGAGTTGGGCATAGGGTTATCCGAACTGCCGAACCCGCCCAATCCAAACTGATCCGGATACAAATAGGCGGTTTCGCAAACACAATGCGGGCAGATGCGGTTTGAAATATGACATAATTGCGGGTTACAGGTTTAACCCGCACCTATAAAAACCCGTCCGCACTTAGATTTTTATTTTTTTTTAAAAAAACCTAGACCGTTGATTTCATTCATGCTATCCTAGTTATTTTTGGCCAACACACCAAATCCTAATTTCATGATACAAAAAGAAATGTTGTAAAGAATATTATTTGAGAACATTAGTTTTGAATGTTATTGTTTTTGTTTGCTCTGTGAACATTGTAGGAAATTGACTTTACTTTTTCATGGAGGGGAAATTGAATATGTTAATTAATTTTGAAATTGAAATCAATCTTATGTTATATTGAATATGGAAATTAAAATTGAATCTGGAAATTAAAAGAAGTCCAATCCGCAAACCACCTGCAACCGCCTGCATATCCGCAAACCCTATCCTCACAAACTGCAACCCGCACTGCGGGCATTTGCGGGTTAATTTTTCCCAAACCACATACATGCGGGTAGCTCTAAACCGATCCGCAAACCGTCCAAAACCGAACCGCGAACACCCCTAACAACCCTTGACTCATTGTGGCATGTTGTAAGATGGATTGAAGCAGGCTCACCCATGGCATGGGATTGAAGTTGTATCTCGGTATTTTCAAATTTGGAAATCATATGCCCTTCTATGTCTCTCTTTTCATCATTCGGTGTAGTTTATGCTAGTTTTGTCTTTTCAAGTGGTCGTTCTTTCTTTTAGTGGAGATGGTATTTTGGAACTTAAGTTTTAGCTGCAGTTAAACTTGCTTTGTTTTTTATTTGACATCTCTATGTAGTAATGGGATATTTTATGTCTAATTATTACTTTAGCTAATATGATATTGTGCTATCAGTCATTTGAGTATTTTTTTAGTTTTTTTATAATTATTATTGAAAAAGTGAGGTGGTTTCTGTAGATGCCATGTCTAGGCTCCAGTTTTTGGCTGAAATGTGCATTTGATGGGCATGTTGTGTGTTAAATGGGTGCACATATGGGATTTGGGGTGACATTGCTTTATCACATATCTCTCTACAAAGTTTGCTTTCTGGGTAGCATATTTTCTTTTTAGATGTTTTATGCTTTTTTATTTTCGGTACCAAAACTTGAATTGGCTTTTTGGTTGCTTGTCCTTCTCTCATCCGTTGACATTGGTGGACCATTTCTTGGAGCTTGTTTCAATTGCTCGTTTAAAGATGGAAATCATGTGTCCTAATATTCTTGTACAAAGCAAGCATTCAAAATGAAAATATTTTCTCGCTTATATTATTTTGTTATCCAAGGAGCATGGATACGAACCTGGTGGGAGATAGATACAACATGCTATGAACACTCTAAATTGGCAAATTTTTAAAAATTAGGATAAAGACATGATGGGGGCATCCTGATTGTGACTTAATTATTAAACAACAATATTAGGGACTCATAATACTCTTTACTAAAATAATCTTACTAATATGTTCACAAGTCACAAGCTTTGGTGGGGCTCACCATTGATAAGTGTTCAGCTCCAGCAGACCCAGCTACATCTGCTACATCAGCTGCACCAGCTCCATCAGCTACAGCAGACCCAACTACATCTGCTACACCTGCTACATCTTCAGCTACAGTAGCTCCAGCTGCATTTGCTACAGCAAGTCAGGTCTCGAGGTTCTCTGCAGGTGCATATCGAAGACCTGCTAAGACTGCTTTGTGTGGTAGTTGTAGGTCAGCTATTGGTATGAATGTTGAGGGACCAGTACAAGCGTATGGTCTGTTTACATGAGATCATTTGTATATGTAAGAAATTCACAACTGATTCTGTAGCAAACTTAGTTAGAGTAAACCATATATCTGTGTATATAAGTGAACTCGTGCAATTCTGTAAATGTGTAACTAAAATGAATAATATCTTTTGAAGTTTCTTTCTCTCTCTCTCTACATCTCTCTCTCTCTCTCTCTCTCTCTCTCTCTCTACTCTCTTCATGGTATCAGAGCTGTCTTCAAGCTCTCACAAGCAACAATGGTGATCCAACCTAACAAGTCTTCCATGGCAGATCAGTCAGGCACAATTTCATCTGAGAAGACTTCATTACTTTCCAATGTGCTTCTGCTTGTCTCCAATCTTAATTCTCTGATAACAGTTAAACTTGAATCAACAAATTATTCCATCTGCAATAGTCAAATTCAGAATTTCTTTGAAGCTACTGAACTTTTCGATTTTCTTGATGGATCTACTATTTGTCCTCCTGCTACAGTCCTGGATTCCAACAATCAAGTTGTTGCTAATTCTGAGTTTTTGAAATGAAAACTTGTTGATTCTTGTCTGCTTAGTTGTCTCATAGCCACTCTTACACCTTCAATCTATTCTTCAGTTCTTCATTTGAAACGTAGCACAGAGCTTTGGTTTGCTCTTGAGAAGCGGTTTACTTCTCTGTCTATATCACATATACACCAGCTCAAGAACAAATTGAGTACAGTCTCCAAGAAGACTAAATCTATGGAAGTTTATCTTCAAGAAATCAGAGATCTTGTTGATCAATTAGCACTGGCTTCTTCTCCTATCTGTGATGAAGATCTAATTCTTCTAGTTCTCAATGGACTCCCTGAGGAGTACAATGCTTTCAAAACTGCTATTCGTGCTAAATTTGAAGTGCTTACTATGGATGAGTTATGTGCTCTACTCTGTTCTGAGGCTATACATGTTGAACATTGTCATAAATCTGGTAGTTCTTCTGATCTTACTGTTGCTTTTGCTGCTACACATGGATCAAACATTTTACCTCATTCCTCTGGTGGTTTTGGTTATACTCAAAGTTCCTCTGGTCCTGCTTTTACTAAGCACTTCTCATGTCAGAACAGATGAGGTCGTTCTTCACAATCAGTATCGTGGAGGCAGATACAACAATAATCGAGGTCGAAGAATTGGTAGGCCTCAAAGCTATGGTTTGGTCTATCAAATTTGTGGTAAAGGAAACCACTCAGCTCTTGAGTGTAAACACCGTTTGAATTCATCTTTTCAGCCTGTGTTTCTTTCTGCTAGTACTTCCAATCCCAAGGCTAATTCTGCTCCAGCACCTGTGAATTTAGTTTCATCTCCACCTCCATGGTATGTGGACTCTGCAGCCACATCTCATCTTACCAATGACTTGAGTAATCTTCACCTTTATCAACCTTATCAAAGCTCTGATCAAGTCATGATTGGCGATGGTAATACTCTTCCTATTCACAATTCAGGAATTGGAATTTTATCTACTCCTTTTCACTTCAAAGTTAATAATCTACTTCATGTTCCTCAAATATCTTCCAACTTATTATATGTTCATCAATTGACTTCTGATAATAATTGTTCTATTACTTTTGATGATAAGCCATTTATGTTTAGGACAATCTCAGCAACAAGGTGCTATGTAGAGGTCCATACCATAATGGTCTTTACCATTTTCCTTCTTCATTCTCTGCTACTCCTAAAGCCTTTTCTAGTATTAATTCTCTTGTTACTACTTGGCACAAAAGACTAGGGCATCCATTTTCTGATGTTTTTTATACTATGGCAAATAAATGTGGCTTTCATTTTTCTCATAAAAATTGTTCTTCTCTTTGTAATAGTTGTTGTGTATCCAAAAGCCACAGACTTCCTTTTGTGTTGTCTACTAATAAAACTACATTCTCTCTTACTTTAATTCACTCAAATGTTTGGGGGCGATTTGTTCAATTTGATTCTTCTAAGAATTTTGTTGTTTTTATAGATGATTTTAGCAATTTTACTTGGATTCACCCTCTCTCTTACAAAAGTGAAGTGTACTCTAAGTTTTTGAATTTCAAAGCTTATGCTGAAAAGCAATTCTCTACCTCTCTTAAGATCCTAAGGACTGATGGTGGAGGTGAATATACTTTAAGACAGTTTCAGTCTCTTTTTCAGTCTACTGGTATTGTTCATCAACTGAGTTCTCCTCATACACCATCTCAGAATGGTGTGGCAAAAAGAAAACATCGACATCTTATTGAGACTGCCATTACCTTGCTTGATCAGTCTTCTGTTCCTTTGAAGTTCTGGTTTGAAGCTCTAGCTACAGCTACCTATTTGACAAATCGAATGGCCAATTGTAGACACCCCATTTTTGACCGACCTTAAGACTCAGACGTCACCAGTTGAGCGCTCGGTGATGTTGCATATTGTGCTCGTTCAGAAGTCTCAGAGTCGCGGCCGTGAGCCCTGCCTCCGGACTTCCGAACCCTCTTCTGTACTTTGCCTCGGTTTGCGAACCAGACTCGATTTTCTCTGTTTCTTTTCCTGAGGGGAGAGAGAAGTCCCGTAGACCATCTCTCAGTGGCCGTGGGCTACATTTCGTGGCCGTAGGCCATTTTGCCCATTTCGGAGCCCGGTTCCCGGTTTTCGGAGCCGTCAGGCCGTGTGCCTCGGTTCGAGACCGCCTAACCATCTCCGACTGCTCCGGTTTTTGGCATGCATCTCATTTACTCCCTTGTGAGGGACACTGAGGCCTGAGAGACCCATTTCGTGGTCGAATGCCACTTTCGGTGCTTAACGACCTATTTTCGGGACCCCGAACTGCGTGTTTTGGTCCCCGAGCATTCGTTTTGCACCGGTTTTCGTTCATTTTTGGCAGGTACCTCTGTTTTATCACCAGGAAGGTCACTGAAGGGTGGGAGGCCAGCAATTGTCTCAGCAACCAGTTATATTCCTCCGGCGCCCTCCGACGCCCGTTTTTCTCACTTCCGAGCCAATGTTGACCACCCTAGGGCCACTGTCTTCAACCCCAAACCACATATTTGTGTTGTGCACACATGGGAGGACCCTAATATTACATGGCCGGCCAGAAATTCAACTTGGACCTTTTGAACCCCTCCTAAAAGTGGCTTGTTCTCTCTCCTGTTTTACAGTTTCCAGTTTTGAACCACAAGGTTGTGATGAGGGGACATGGGAGGACACCAATATTTGGTGGCCGGCCAGAAAATCATTTTGACCCTTTTGACCCTTGGCCGGCCAGCCATGGGGGGTAGCCGGCCGGCCACCTGCAACCAAGATAGTTGGCTGGCCATGATCTTTGCAGTGTGTGTATTACAGTTGTATATCTGTTTTCCCCCAAAAAGATCTGTATCCGGGGAAAACTTTTGGAGGGAAACTTGATGCAATTTCCCTCCACTTTTTCCCTCCACTTCTCCCCCATTTTTTGTCTATATAATAGAGCCTCCAGCTCTGTCTTTAGGGTTGGAAAAATTCCTTGGAGCATATACATACATATCTCCCTCATTTCCTTTTAAAAAATCATCAAATCCTACCCTTTTCTTCATCACCACCTAGCACCACCACCACTACTCCATTCCAACAGCAAGGAGAGGATTTCCAGCAGCTAAGAGGCAGCAAACTCAAGCCAAGAAGCAACAAAATGAGTGATCTTCAAGGGTAAGTCCATTTTCCCCCCCCCCCCTTTTTTAGCTCATTTTTGCCACATTTTTCTAGCCTTTTTGCTTGCTGTTTTGGGCTCCGACCCTAACTAAAAGGTCATTTTTTTGAGTCATTCTTCATGTTTGTTTAAGGGCTCAACCCTGTTTGAGCCCCCCATTGTGCACTTGTTTCAATACCCTCTTGAATGCCATTATTTTGCATGGTATTTCTAGCATATGTGTGATCTGTTTTTGGGCCTGATGTAAACTGAAAATAGGCCTATTTTGAGCCCCTCTACAACATTGTAGAAGGGCTCAACCTTTTTTGGGACCTCCATGTATGACTTGCTTCATTGCCCCTCTTTGGTCCCTATTTTTGCATGCTTTGTTAGCTCATTTTAGCTTCTGTTCTAGGCCATTATCAGAACTGAAAGTGGCCATATTTTGACCTTCTTGGCATGTTTCATTAAGGGTCTTTGGCTGTTTGATGTATATTTTGCCTACTTCATGTTATACCCTCTTGTGGCCTCAATCTTGCATTGCATTTTGAGCATGTTTGCATACTGATTTGGGGCTTGTCATCTACTGAAAAACATCATATTTTTGGTCTCTCTTCAGTGTTGTTGAAGGGCCCTAACCTGTTTGGGGCCAGCATATATCAGTTACTTCTTTGCCCCTTGTTGGCCCATTTCTTGCATGAATTGTTTGCCATACTTGTATCTGTTTTTGGGGTTTGACATAAACTTTGAAACATCATATTTTTGACCCCTCTTCAACATTGTAAAAGGGGACTTCTGTGTTTGAGATCAGCAACTATGACTTGCTTCATTACCTCTCTTGGCCCCCCATTCTTGCATGCTTATTTTTCCCTATTTGTACCACTGTTTGGCCATGCTTTGAACTGTAAAAATGCTTATTTTGGGGCTTCCTTGCTTCTGTTTTTTCATGTCATGTACCAATTATGCATGCTTTGTATAGCTGTAGGCCATTTCATATGCTTAATTCCATGTTTCGGGACTCGTTCCTTACATCGGGTGTCATTTCGCCTTGTTTCGGGGCTGTTTTCCCCCTCATTTTGCTACTGATTTTTTCATGTTGCATATCATATTCCATGTCTTTGCCATGTCTCATTAGAGTGGCATTTCAGTGCCTGAGGGTCGGTCCTCGGTTTGCGTGCACGCGTGCACGCATTTCGAGTTGTCTTGTTTTCATCTGATGGCCTCTTATGTGAGTGTGGCTGAGGCTCTCTCATGTTGGTGTAAGCCCATATTGCATTGCGTATGCCATTTCATCCATAGCATTGTGTATGCTCGGTTGTGTATCACCTCGTATAGCGTGTATGCCATTCCATAACATTGTGTATGTTAGGATTGTATCTTAGTTGCATTTCATGCATATCACGCATATTGCATCGTGTTCGGGATAGGAGTTAGCCCAGGCATGGGAAACGAGGTACGTTCCGTACTCCGAGTGACGGAACGTGTCTCAATTCCCAAGTCACCGACACTCCGGATTATCCATGATGGAGTTAGGTTTTGTTGTAGTGTTCATATGCATTCATTCTATATTGAGTTGTGCAATTCGACTCCTCGGCCATCATGCATCGAGATGCGTGATTGGTGGCACGAGGATCGAGGCATGCATACATTTGTGAAAATACATTGCTATGCCCCTTTCCTGCTCTCTGTTGCAGCAAATCAAGAATCAGTAGTCTTCCGAGGCTTGGCGCGCTTTTCAAGAACAGGTGCGAAACAGAGGCTAATTGGGGCATCCCAGTGGATTTCCGCGCAAAGCAGCCCAAACATGCATCATTCCATCATCCGGAGCAGAATCAAGGCAGTCCCTGGCTTGCATGCCAGTTTTATTATTTTCTTAGTTAATTTGTAAATTAATTAGGAATTTATATTATTTGGACTGTAATATTTATTTGGACTGTACTATTCTTTCATTCGGGACTGTATATTCTTTTGGACCCTCTGCGCGAGGGCATAATTGTAATAAGTGTGCGTGAGTGTGATGTATGTCTTCCAACCCCACGTCTTTCTTCCCTTTTATTTACCTGCTTATGATGGTTAAATTAGGGCATATTTCAATTAGCATACAGTATGATAGCATGTTTGCATTCATTCATCTGTTTTGCATGCACCGGGCTCGGCGCACCATACTAACTGCATTGTACTTCAATTACAAGATGAATACATGTTAGCTGTAGCATTCCATATGCCATGTTTAGAATAGCCGAACCTGCTATAGTTTGCATTTCTGCATGTGTTGCATTAGGCATTTCAGCATATTTAGGATCATGCATGATTTCTAATGAGCTTCTGTTTTGGCTTGGAGTACTCGGTGAGTTTTATGCTTTAGCATCCTTGCATGCGTGTGAGTGACTGCCATGATAGCATGCTTGCCATGAGGCTATTTGCTTATGTGATATAACTGCTTGAATGCCTGTGGGTGAAGGTTGGGTTATTTGGATTGGAACAATTCATCAAATGCTTGTTTTAAGCCCACTAGATAGTGGCAAAACCATTGTTTTTTAAAGCCCACCCGAGGGTGGCAAATCCACGTCTTAGCCTACCTGCGGGTAGCACCATCAAACCATTTTCAAACAAACAAACATGAAATGTTTTGTTCCAATTCAGGCGACTCAGTCTATACTTGTATGCTGTGCGCGTCACATAGTAACCTAGGCTAATAACAGGAATAAGAACACACAAGGTTTTCAAAATAAGATATCATGGTTAGTAGAGGCCGGTCTTTGACCGGGCGAGCGGGGGTGCTCACGAAGTGACCTTCCCCAATCGTACCCAAGTTCCCGAGCCGAGGCAACTTTGGTGATGACGGACACGTGGCCTTTGGCACCGAGTCAGGGTTTCCTAAATTTTCCCATAAAAAATATTTAGGTGGCGACTCTGTATCTGGCAAAGCAGTCCATGTTTGGCACTTCTTTCAAAAATCTGTTTTCTCAAAAACGATTTGCCGGATTTGGACTCTTTGGTTCAAGATTTAGAACCGTGACAATCGAGTCCTTGAACTGTAGTGAGCCCAAATGAACAGAACGGGACCTAACCCTCCCAGGGCGTTCGGGGACGTCTACAGTTTCTGGCGACTCTGCTGGGGATTTAGAGAACTTGACTCGAACTCATGATATCTGGTTTTGACTACACTTGTGTGTTTCTTTGCATTGCATTTGCATTGGTGCGCCTAGGACACCGTGTTTGCCATCTGCTATTCCTGAGCGGTTTGCCGGAGGCTTGTCTTGTCAAGGCATGTCCATAAGGCTGACCGGTTACGGGCTCTGCCAGTATGGGAACACAAACCCCGGTTTTACCGGGGCACCCTTTTTTGACCATTCGACCTAGTGCATATTCGGATCCATAGTGACCATTCCAAACTATGACAGGTTGCTTACCCGTTTATAGGTTGTTTGAAGCCGCTGCGTGCATAGTGAAACCCTAGTTCCTGACAAAATAGGACAGGGAAACCCAACCCCAACATAGGGGTGTTTTGGCTCTCACTTATCTGCTATGTGCTTTGGAGTGCGTCTCTACAGGAATGCATGTATCAGTGTTTGAGTTTGGGCATCAGGCCTGCGGGCATCAGTCAGTTATTTAAGAATCAGTTATCTGCGGGTATCAGGATTCAGTTTTGGGGACAGCGATTCAGGGATATTGATCAGTGTTTGAGGACAGTGTGTATTCAGCTTATTAGCCGTGTGTTGTTATGCCCAGCCGTGTGTTGTGTGTTTAATTTAAGCTGTTATGCTGCCCGTTTATCTGGTTATTTATTTCCTTTTCGCTTTATTAATCTTTTTGCTAGGGGGAAGTTTTAGCACGATTGCTTCCGAACCAGTAGATATTCCCCAAGCACTTTGGACACGAGGTCGCCGGCTCAATCGATCCGAGGATTTGGTTGACGGACATCCAGTGTTCCACTCCCTACCCCCAGTTGTTAGGAGAAAGCCAAGGAGGCGCAGTGTGTCAAAGCAAGGATTATCGGGGCAGCGAGCTACTTTAGCAGCAAACAGTCAGGTTGGGGTTTCTGTTTCCGCCATAGAGATACACTTACCGATCAGTCAGCTGGACCAACAGAATATGGCTGGGATAGAGGAAATGATGCGTCAAATGCAAGAGAGCATGAGACAGATGCAAGAGGATGCCATCCGCCAAGCGGAATTTTCTAAGCAACAGGCCACAGTCATGGCCCAACAGGCTGAGCTCATTACTAGGCTCCAGCAGCAAACCGGAACATCAACCTCACACCCGGATCCTCCTCCGTCGGGGGTCCCATTACCCGAGCAAACACCCACTGTTCAAAATACCCTGCCTAATCCCCAAAACACCCTACCCCATGCCCAAAACATTCAAGAGGACACGGGCCTTCCAACGAGGCTGGCTCAGCCCCCGCTTCCGCCTCAACTGTCCAAAACCCATACACCTGCCAACCATCCGGACTCTCCCTTCGAGTTCGAGATAGACCATACAGCTCTGAAATTGAGCAAACTGGAGAAGCTTTTTAAGAAATCCCAGGGGGTGAAGGCTATTCCGGATATTGAGGATGGATATACCGACGTGGCCGTGACACTGCCCGACAGATTCAAGATGCCACAAATTGACCGTTTCGACGGATCAGGGGACCCCATGGTCCATCTTCGGCTATTCTCGGACATTCTGCGGCCAATGGGCCTGACCAGACCTCAAAAGCTTTCACTATTCGGCCGAATCTTGTCAGGTGTGGCGACCATCTGGTATGCAAAGCTGGAAGATGATGTCAAAAGAAATTGGGATGAAATGGCTGAGGCCTTTGTTGCACAGTACTCGTACAATACACAGATCGAGATTACAACTCGTGATCTCGAGACGATGAGACAGGAGCCCAAGGAGACTTTCTCCGATTTTGTGACTCGATGGAGGGCGAAAGCATCGATGATGACTTTGAGGCCCACAGATAAGGACCAAATCAGGATGATTGTGCGCAATCTCCAACCGAAATTAATGCAGAAGATGATTGTACTCCCCTTTCCCACTTTCTCAGACCTACGGGAGATGGGGGTACAAATCGAGGATGCGATGAAACAAGGTCTGATTGACCAGGACCAGGAACAACCCCGGAGGACATTTAACCGCAACAACAACGCAGGCCCGAGTGGCACTGCAAATACAAGAGCTCCGGAGGTCAGTATGGTCACCACCAATCCCCCTCCCCATCCAAGGCCCGCTGCAGCCACGCCCTTCTCCGGTGCATCTGGAAGTAATACCCAAACCACAAAATATCCGCCCAGAGGCCAAAGAACCTTTACACCCCTCTATATGCCCCTATCCAAGGCTTTAGGGGTATTAATCAGGAAGAAGCATTTGACGCCCCTAGAGCCGAGGCCACTACCGAATCCACTCCCTCCCTCTCATGACCCGGCGAGATATTGCGCGTATCACCAACAGCACGGTCATGACACCGATCGTTGCTTTAGATTGCGTCATGAGATCCAAGATCTTATCGACAAGTAGGTGATTGCGCCTCCCGAAAAACCCAACGTCACAACAAATCCCCTCCCACCACATAACCAAGCCCCTCCTCCCAACAGAATCAACTTCATCCAAACTGGGGTCGTGTCTTACGATCCTAGTGTCTATCTCACCCCATCCCACCTACCTAAGCCGGAGGTGATCCTTCCTGTCTGCACTGACTTGTGCATGATGGACATCTCCACAACCCAATCTGAGCTAAAAGTGGTGACCACCGAAGATGGGACAGGGCAGATTTCAGAGAAAGGTGGAGTTGTTGAGTTTGGGATGAAACAATCTGAGAATCTCGCTTCAAGAGCCTATGATCCAAGTGAATACATCCAGTCAGTGGGCCGGTCTGAGCCGAGTGTGGGACTGCCAGATGAAGACGAACTGTGTGTGATTCATGGGGGACAGACTTGAACAGGGGATGGATGACCTGACAACAATGGAAGAGGACTTTGCCAACCTCCAGTTCTTCAACGACCAAGAATCAGGGGATACAACAATCAACTGGTTCGAATATGAGGAGTCGGCAGAAGTTACCGGATGGTTAGATGATCAACCAGACATTATGGAATATCAACCAGAACAAGGCCCGGCAGGGGCAAGTGTATCAATGGTGGCCGGAAGGGCCGAGAGTCAGAATATACTGCCGGAGAGCGTCGGCACTAAGAATTTCACTCAGAATTTGGGGATTGTAAATACAGAGAGTATTGACTAACCAGCTGTACTGACGCAGTTGGAATGACAAAGATTTGAGGATTCCGAGAGAATCAGAAAAGCTAAGGCCCATGTAGGGGTCGAGAGTGCTGTGTGCACAGGAACAGGAAACGCTGCGGGAATGAAGACTGAAGGTGCTGCGAGTACGATCATACCGGAGCCGGACAGGTGTCTGTCGGCTGCCGACGGAATGTGGTGGGAAGACGACGACTTATGTCTTGCCCACACAGACGAGGATTGGGGAAGCACTCAACCAGATGACACCTGGTATCTCGATGAGGTCGCTCATATGACAAGAAGTGGGCGGTATTTCAAGCCTCCGCACTTAGACCAACCTGAGGCATCTGGGAAAGACAAGGAAGCTGAGAAACAGAGAGAGAAACAGATTGAAGAAGAAGCTGTGCTCAAGCAATTGAAGAAGATACAAGCAGACATCTCCATCTGGGGACTGCTTATGGCGTCGCGAGTACACAAACAGGCTGTCCTATCTGCTATGGATAGGGCCAAACTCTCTATAGACACTACACCAGAGCAGCTGGTTGGGCTGGTTTTTCCAGGAGGAGGTTCCCCGGCATTAACCTTTTCAGATAAGGAATTGCCGCCTGAGGGCGTGAATCATAACAAACCTCTCTACATCTCCGTGGAATGTAGAGACAAGTGGATACCGGTGGTACTTGTTGATACCGGGTCTGCTATCAATGTCTACCCAGCCAGAACAGCGTATGCAATCGGGTTGAAGCCTACGGACTTCATCCCGACAACTCAGGTGATCAGAGCGTACGATAATACCAGCAGAGAAGTGATGGGGACTGTCAAGATTCAGACAAAGGTTGGACCTGGACAACACGAGATAGATTTCCATGTCTTGGAGGTTCCCGCAACTTTCAACCTACTTTTGGGGCGACCATGGTTGCACCAGGTGAAGGCCGTCTCGTCCACTCTGCATCAGATGGTGAAATACCCCTATGGAAAGGGAGTAGCCATTGTGTTTGGGAATGCATCGATCCATCCCCCTCCGGAGGTATCTACACCAGTCCTAGAAATCGAGCACGGCATGGAGGACGTGTTTATATCAGGATTTACTCTGGCCGAGGCCCGGGTTGTGCAAAACATTATGGCTGTGAATGAAGGTGTGTACGTCAGTGCTCAATCCGTCTACCTCATGAACAAGCTACAACACATCCCCGGGATGGGATTAGGAAGGAGCGGCAGGAAAGGCGTCGCAACATTGGCCGAAGTGCCACACAACCCGCATACCTTTGGACTGGGTTATCTGCCCACCAAAGAGGACTGGGTGAGGAAAGGGAAAGAAATGGCCGGAAGAGCCAGAGCCAAGCAGGCTGGGAAGCCTTTTGAATTAATGCATAGGCCCATCCAAGGTACCCTGAACGGACGCTTCGTCCGGGAGGGGGAGGACTTTCCATTTTGCGGCTTCCCAGAGCCGTGGATAAACGCGGAGAAGAAGCGCGTGCCCGGTTTTGAGATCTTCTTCGACCTGCAGTTACCCGCGGAGGATGTTACCGAAGAGCAGACGGACCCATCAACTGAGGTTGAGCAGTGTACGGCAGTGGATCCTGAGGGCACAGAATTTGAAACGGAGGTAGCGCTGGCATGTCTACTCTCTGATCCTCTGATCGACCATAAGTGCTTGGGGGATAACTTCGAGGTTTCCATGACTGGGGATGAAACGGCCGCGAGCCAACCAGAAGCTATCTTGGATGCATCTATCGCACCCTCTCTCACTTGGCAATACGAGGAGGGATTTTTGTCCAGCAGCACCGGGTCAGGTAGTGAGCCGGAATCTGATTCCACCGAGTCTTGTGAGTCGGAATCAGATTCCAGCTCGACTGAGTCTGAGTCTGGTACTCCTGGGGATGTTAACCCGGATGCCACAGTCCTGTCTAGGTCGTCTTTTTCCTTTTCATTTGAGTCTGTTGTAAATGAATTGGACGATTTGGATGTGCCTAATGAGAATCAAGCAACTGTGGTTTCTGAGTACTTTTCTGTGTCCTTAGTTTATTGCATTAATTCAGACTTTCAAAATTTTGAAAACAACGAGGATGAAGTTCCTCCGGTTTTGCAACGATTAATTGAGCAGGAGCAGGAAAGATTTGTTAAACCCCTAGTGGACGAAATCACTACCGTGAACATTGGTACTAATGAGGACCCGCGACTGGTCCAGATCGGGTCCACGTTGTCTTCAGAGGAACGCGAGCGCTTAGTCGCTTTATTAAAAGATTTCAAAGATGTTTTCGCGTGGTCCTACGAAGACATGCCTGGAATCGATCCTGAGATTGTACAGCATCGGATCCCCCTTAACCCCGAGGCCCGACCAGTCAAACAGAAACTCAGGAGGATCCGCCCGGACTGGGCTCTCAAGATTAAGGAAGAGGTCACCAAGCAAATCGACGCAGGCTTCCTGCTGGTATCTGAATATCCGACTTGGTTGGCCAACATTGTTCCGGTGCCAAAGAAGGATGGCAGGATCCGGGTATGTGTGGACTTCAGGGATTTGAACAGAGCTAGTCCGAAGGACGACTTCCCCTTGCTGCACATCGATGAGTTGGTGGATTTCACAGCAGGGCATGCATTGCTCTCATTCATGGATGGCTTCTCAGGATACAACCAGATAGTGATGGCACCAGAAGATAGGGAAAAGACTGCATTCACCACCCCGTGGGGGACATACTGCTATAGAGTCATGCCGTTTGGGTTGAAGAATGTTGGAGCTACTTATCAACGGGCCGCAACCACAATATTACATGATATGATCCACAAGGAGGTTGAGGTGTACATGGACGACATGATTGTCAAGTCCAAGGAAAGAGAGGGCCACTACACCGCCTTGCATAAGTTTTTTCAAAGGATCAGGGAATTCCGGTTGCGGCTGAACCCTCAAAAGTGTACATTCGGTGTTACAGCGGGAAAAATGCTGGGGTTTCTGATTACACAAAGGGGCATCGAAGTCGACCCTTCCAAAATCAAGGCCATCCTAGAAATGCCCCCACCAAGGACTGAAAAGGAGGTGAGAGGCTTTCTGGGTAAAGTGCAATTCATAAGACGGTTTATCTCAAAATTAACCTTGACTTGTGAACCACTTTTTGGTCTCCTGAAGAAAGGCAAGAAATTTCAATGGGACGGGCGATGTCAAGCAGCGTTTGAGCAGATCAAAGAATATCTACAGAACCCGCCCGTTTTATCACCACCAGAACCAGGGAAACCGTTGATTTTGTACCTATCAGTGACTGAGACCATAATGGGCTGTATGCTTGCACAAGAGTCTGAAGATAGGGTGGAGAGAGCCATCTACTATCTGAGCAAGAAGATGCTAGAGTATGAGACTCGGTACACACCGCTGGAGAAGGCTTGCTTAGCTTTGGTATGGGCTACCAGGAAGCTGCGGCACTACTTGTTAGCTCACTCCGTAATGTTGGTTTCACGTCTCGATCCCATCAAATATCTTTTCGAGAAACCAGCACTTACGAGTAGGCTAGCTCGTTGGTTGCTGTTGCTCTCCGAATTTGATTTAAAGTATGTCACACGCAAGTCAGTTAAAGGAAGAGCAGTAGCAGAGTTCCTTGCCGACCATCCGGTTGAGAGGGATGAAGCAGTTGAGTACTTATTCCCAGATGAGGCCATTTTGCATATCGACGACGAAGCCTGGATGATGTACTTTGACGGAGCGTCAAATCAGTACGGGTACGGGATAGGAGTGCTGCTGATAGCACCCGACAATTCCCGTATTCCCCTAGCCTTTAAACTCCGATTCAAAGTCTCGAACAATGAAGCAGAATACGAGGCATGCATTGCTGGCCTAGAAGCAGCCCTAGAACTAGGGGCAAGACGGCTGGATGTCATTGGGGATTCGAATCTTGTTGTGTCTCAAGCTAAAGGAGACTGGAAAGTAAAAGAGAAAAAGATGATGATGTATCACCAGACCTTGGATTTGCTAATTCCTCGGTTCGAGAAGCTAAGTTTTACTCATCTACTAAGAGAGAACAACAGGTTCGCAGATTCTTTAGCAACTCTATCTTCCATGATAGACATCCCGTGTGGAGTCCGGATGCGTCCAGTCATCATTGACCAGAAGTTTGCACCAGCCTATGAGTCGATTGCTGCTATAGATGAGGTTCAGGACGAAAACCCCTGGTATCATGACATTTGGAATTTCTTAGAGAAGGAAATATATCCGCCGGAGGCAAATGCCAAGGACAAAAGGGCAATAAGAAGATTGGCCGTTCAGTTCATCATCTGTGGGGGTAAGCTATACAGAAGAGGTCATTTGGGAATGCATAAACTGTGTGTTGATGCCGAAGAGTCGAAGCGCCTAATGGAAGCCATCCATGGAGGAGAGTGTGGAGCACATATGAATGGGGTAATGCTGGCACGGAAGATCCTCAGACAAGGGTACTACTGGTCTACCATGGAGGAGGATTGTATCGGTTTCGTCCGGCGATGCCACAAGTGTCAAATTCATGCAAATCGCATGAACATCCCGCCGACAAAGCTGTACAACATGACTTCACCATGGCCGTTTTCAGTCTGGGGAATTGATGTGATTGGGGCCGTCACGCCAAAGGGGTCGAATGGGCATGAGTTCATCCTGGTTGCGATAGATTATTTTACAAAGTGAGTTGAGGCCTAATCTTACGCGGTGTTGAAGGCTTCGCACGTTGCAAAGTTTATCAGAAACAACATCATCTGTCGCTATGGGGTCCCAAATGAGATAATTTCAGATAACGGTTCCCACTTCAAAAAGGAAGTGATAGACTTGTTGGAAAAATACAACGTGGCTTTTCATAAGTCATCCACATACCGGCCGCAAACCAATGGAGCGGTTGAGGCTGCCAACAAGAATATCAAGCATATATTGCAGAAGATGGTGGAAACCTACCGGGACTGGCCAGATAAGCTGCCGTTTGCTCTGTGGGGCTACCGGACTTCAATCAGAACTTCTACCAGGGCGACTTCGTATTCATTGGTTTATGGGATGGAGGCCGTTTTACCTATTGAGATTGAGGTCCCATCATTACGAGTATTGGCTGAGTGCCAGATAGCCGAGGCAGATTGGCAACAGAGCAGATTCGAGGAACTCATGCTCTTTGATGAGAGAAGACTGAAAGCACTGTACCACATTCAAGGCTATCAACGCAGAATTGCCCAGGCTTTTAACAAGAAGGTTAAGTCCAGGAATTTGAAGGAAAGAGATTTGGTACTCAAGGACAACCAAGCTCCCGTCCATGACCCTAGGGGCAAGTTCAGACCTAATTGGACTGGTCCCTACATTATCAAGTCAATCTGGTCAGGTGGAGCTGTGGTTCTGATGGATTTAGATGGCTTAGAGTTTTCCCAACCGATCAATATGGACAAGTTGAAGAAATACTACCCCTGAGAGGCTCGCTAGGCCGAAAACCCGAAAGGGCGACCTAGGCAAAACTCAGAGCATAGAAAATTTGAAAATTATAAAAACTGAGCTCGCAAGGTTGAAAACCCGCAAAGGGCGGCCTTGCCAAAAGTTAGAGCGCAAAAGGAGAGTGAAAATACCCGAGCGAACCTAAGCCTGAACTACGTAAGGCTTGATTCCCATCTTTGGGATACGTAGGCAGCTTCATCCTGAAGTTCAGCCATAAACATTTTCCCCAATCAACTTTGTCCATTTTGATCATCTCAGTCATCTTTGTCCATCAGCATTCATCGTAATCTCCAATGCAGTGCTATTCAGACTAGGGGCAACTTTCCGTTGCCAGGAGGTGCCGTGGTACCATTCAGACTAGGGGCAACTTTCCAGTTGCTAGGATCCGGGGTTGTGCATCTCAGTGACAGATCTCAGGCGTGTCCAGTTTTGATCCATATCGAAAATAGTTTTGAAAAGTTTTAATAAAAGTTGACTTTGTTCAAATTAATCTTTTTACAACTAGGACCATTTTTGGACCAAAGCGGAGGATTTTCAGTACCACAACCTTCAATTTCATTGATTTCAAAACAGAGTTCTCTTGCTCTTGCATACAATTGAAGTTGCTTTTTATTACACTCATAAAGAAAACTTGAAAGTACTAATAAAGCAATAAATCTGGGGCATAGTCAAGTCAGGTGTCCCTGCGCCCCCTCCCAGAGCTAGTCAAAGCCTCCGATGCCGACCTAGGCCTAATCTGTGCCTCCTCATTGAGCCAATCCCAGCACTCATCAGACAAAGTGCAACTGAAAATAGGGGCGGGGGGCAGGAGCTCTCTAGTCCTCCCAGCCGTAGTATGTCGGGCAAGGTGTGCACCTCGGACCGGGAAGGCGACCGGATACTCTATCCCCTCCGGAGGGCAAGTCTGATCATGGCCGAACTGGCGCAGAATGCAGAATGGGAAATAGAATACACAATGGGTCAGGCCAATCAACCGGATCCCAGTATCCTGGAACATGCTATAGCTCATCGCCGGAAGGTTAAGCCAAGGACAGCGCCAAGCAATGCGTTCAGCTGACAAATTGCACATCCATTCAAACCACCATCCCTCATCAAGGGCGTCGACCAGGCGTTGTCGAAAGAAGTAGCCGCGGGCTGAGTAAGTAGGGCGAGCGTCCACAACTTGCAATTTATCCATCAACCATATTTGGGGAGGGATGAAAAATGAGAGAATAAAGAATAGAGAGATGTGCGATGAGCGAAAAGTAAGATGAGGGTTTTGTGAGAAAAACTGAGCCTAAGGGCCGAGCAATGTGAGCAAATACATATGTGAGCTTGGGTGGGAAACATTACCTGCAGCAGTAGTGGACTCCCCGCAAACCTGGTTGTCTCCCGGCGGTAGAAGGCATCCAAACCCAGCAGTGTCTCAGCCAATGTCATGGCGGTACAGCTCTTTCCTTCCTTCAAGCCTTGAGCAACTTCAATCAAACGGATGTTAGCTCCCCCGGAGCCCGAGACAAATAGAAAATGAGATAGCATGCACAAGCAGAGGGCATGTTGTCGAAAACCTTGCCGATAATGGTCACCGCGGTCACCAGCATCGGAGAATCGGTAAATCAGGCTCGGGATATCCAACATCCTGCTACAAATCAAGGATCGAGCATCATGCGCGTTGAGACCGCACATCCGCCCCAAAGCTTGGGCGTGGCCAAAACGAGACTGAGGCAAGATCTCTTCTGAGCGTTCAGACTCCATCAAGACTTGAAAATCATCAAAAGTGGGACATACCTCTTGCCCTCCGAAGCTAAAGACGTGCGTCATCGGGTTCCAAAATCTCGCCGCCGCATGGAGGAAAGGAAGGTGCAGTGGAGTCTGGCCCAACGTGAATAGTGCATTCAAGCCGAAACCCCGAAAGTTCAACTTTTCCGAGCCATCTAAAGAAGAGATCCAAGATGTGAGATTTTCTACGAGAAATGCCTCCATTTTAGTGCAAAGCAGTGATGAAATGAATAAGTTCCAAAGTTGGAGCTTTTATAGGAGGCGAAACACTATTCGAAGGAGGACAAGTGTCGGAATTCTGTGGGCTACAGGGAAAGGCGGCCGGCCGGCCACCTATTCTAGCAGGCCGGCCACCTTTGACTCAAGACATGGCCGGCCGGCCACCTTTCAATCTCCAAAAAGCAAAATATGGCTGGCCATGCTCATTGGTCCTGTTTTGCCCTCCAGAAGGAAGTTTGAGGCACTTTCACGCATCGGGAATGTTGGAGGCCTTCATTTTTCTCAGTTTCGGATGCGTCCCAGCACCCAGATCGTCCGAAGTACGCTGTGTTGTATTTTGCTTATCGAGTTGTCATTTTGTTTATCGAGTTGTAAGTTTTGTCGAGCTGTCGCATTTTGTGTTTTGAGTCGTTACTCTTTGTTTACGCAATTTTGTTAAGTCTTGTTTATCGAGTCATTAACATTGTTGTATTTTGCTTATCGAGTTGTAAACTTGCTAAGATTCTGTTATTTCTTAGTGAGTCGAGTTGTTTGATTTGTTGCGTCGGTTCATTACCTGACCCGGTAAATACACAAGGCACATTTCCATTCAATTCCATCTTTGTGCAAAATGATGCGATGCGATGCTAAGAATTTCAAATACAACACATTTTCAAAAGCTGTTTCATTCCGTCATGTTTTACAACAAAATAAAGGTACAAGTTTTACAGAAAATAAAACTGCCTGATAATATGCAAAGTGCTACAAACTACTAGCACAAAGTAAAATAAAGCAGGAAACAGCGTCAATGCCCTCGGGAGCGGGAATAAGGGGCCCTCCTCATCCTCTTCTGTGGGATAACCTCAGCACCATCATCACCATCGGGGTCGGAGCTGTCATCCTCAGGATCCCCCTCAGCCTCACCTCCACTCCCGGAACCAAGACCGGAGTCCCCCTCCTCAGCAGATGTCTCTGATTCACGGTCTGCGACCTCCTCCTCCTCCTCCTCCTCCTCCTCCTCATCGGGCTCCACAACATGTGCCCTACGTCTGCGAGACGACCCCGCTCCTCGAGCTCCTCAAAAAGGCCTAGATGGCCCAGCTCCCTGAAAAGGCCTGGATGGCCCAGCTCCTCGAGAGGGCCCAGATGGCCCAGCACCTCGAAAAGATCCAGACGATCGACCTCTCTGAGAAGGCCCGGGTGGCCCGGCCTGCGGCGGAGCATATACAGGAGGCATCTGAAAGTGAAGAGTTCAATACATCAGTTCAAATATGAAAATCAGATGCAAGTACAGTATGAGAGTGGGGTGTGTGTCAGATGTGCTCTACACAAACAGCCTATCAATGCAGTAGGATGTCCAAAACCAGCATGTCATCAGAAATATGATAAATGCAGGAAAGATGAACAGTACCTGCACACCCATAATAGCCAGCTGTGCCTCCCTCCGCAGGATCATGCCCTCAAATGTGGCCAGCATTCCAAGCATCTCATCCACGTACTCAACTGGAGGCTACAGATAAAAATGCAAAACTATCAGTAAAGGAATGAATGCCCAAGTATCCGACTGATAAATCAAGGCTGTAAAACATACCGGTGGTGAATCAGGGTCTCTGACATATCTATGGTCAGGAAGAGGAGGCTCCAGCGAGACCTGGTAAGGAGTCCCAAATCGCCAACTCGTCAACTCGGTCGGCATGTCTGGCCATCCAGGATGATGAAGAGTCGGAGGGATCGGAGGAATGAATCCGCGCCCACCTCTGGACGTACTAGCCCTGCTGGAGGAAGGGATATCTGTAGCACGAGCCTGACTCGAAGATGGTACGCCAGCAGGCCTCAGTGACGGAGTACGCACTCCCGTCAAGGGAGGCATCAGATATGTATGGCGATAAGTGGCGTAGTCCCCCTCCGTAAGATGTAGCAAAGCATCAGTGCCCAGCATAGCACTAACAACATCCTGGGTAGAAAGCCTATCAGCAGTCCGCATACTGGCTGGGGGTGCTGCGGGAGAGTCCTGAGAAGTATACCTCCATACCTGACACAGAAAGCGTTCCCCCAGAAACCATGCTCTACCAACCGGTCCCTCGAGCAGGATCCTATACTGGGAAGTGCCCGATCCTCCAGCATACTGAAATCGGAGACCATCACCCAAGATCGCCCAGGGCTACCACGTAATCTGCGGATAACCAGTGCATAAACCAATTAGAAATCGGGGATATACAGGGCAAACCAAAGATGAAAACAGAAAGGAACTGAGAGTTTTGAAATACCTCTGTCGTCCGCACAGTGTCAAAATACTGCCGCAGATAGAAGAGAGTCTCTCGGGGTCTCGGCCGGTGCTGGCCCTCGAATACCAATGAATACGGGGTCATAAGGGGCCCTGCCACCACCAACTCTGGGGCCAACGTTGGAAAATATACGTAGACCCATAACTGTGGAAAACAGTGCAGAATGTGAATACAAAGTGCTGAGAGCAAAATACAGAGTGCAAAGTGCGCCGTGTGTGCAATGTACAAGTAATGGGGAGCAGAAATGTCAATCAAGAGGACAGAAAGTACCTCCCAGGCTCTCCAATAACCGCCGAGTAAGTCTCCCTGCCCGCGGGAGGTAGCGCTCATGTAGCAGTAGAGAGTAGCCAGGCCGGCGCCACCCCAGTCGTACCGACCGACCTGTGGCAGGTCCACCAGAGCGCTCAGTAGATACAACCCGACCGTGTTCCCTCTATCGGCAAACAGAGTCGTCCCGAAGAGGAACATAAGGAAACCACGGGCATACTGCTCAGCCTCCTCAGGAGTCCCGGGCTCCATCCCCTCCCTCCAAAAATGGGAAGAGAACCAGGTGTATCGGACTCTCCCAGAAGCTCTGTCCACAGGTGGGCGGGCCCCCAATAGATGTAACCAAGCGGCCTCCTACTCGCCCATATCCTCATCGTAAGGAATGGGCCAACCTCCTATATCCAGGCCGGTCAGTACAGCAAAATCCAGCGGGGTCATGGTCAAATCCCCGGTGGCGAAGAAATGGAAGGAGTTGGTGGTGTCCCACCATCTCTCCACCAGAGCTGCCAATAGTGTCCTCCGGGCAGGACAATGTGATAACCCAACGCAGAAGGCCCCGAACCCTGCTAAATCAACTAAATCTCGGACAGCCTCCGGGAGCTCAGCATACCACTCTCTCGCAGCGGTGGAGCCATATCCCCGCACGGTGCGAGAACCAACCTGCATTCAGAATGGATACATGTGTCAGTACGCAATGAAATGAAAGCTGTGTGCAAGCAATGAGCCGTGTGCAATTGAAATGTAATGAGCTGTGTGCAAATGAAATGAATAAGCTGTGTGCAAGTAAATAGGCTGCGTACGAAGTAAAATGTTTGGGCTGTGTGTTCACCATCAATTCGAGCTGTGTGTTCAGAAAATCAGAGTTTGGGCTGCGTGTTTTACTCTCAATCAGTGTGGGCTGTGTGTTCACCATCAATTCGAGCTGTGTGTTCAGAAAATCAGAGTTTGGGCTGCGTGTTCTACTCTCAATCAGTGTGGGCTGTGTGTTCACCTTCAATTTGAGCTGTGTGTTCAGGAAATCAGAGTTAAGGCTGCGTGTTCTACTCTCAATCAGTGTGGGCTGTGTGTTCACCATCAATTTGGGCTGCGTGTTCAGAAAATCAGAGTTAGGGCTGCGCGTTCTACTCTAAATCAGTGTGTGCTGCGTGTTCACCTTCAATTTGGGCTGCGTGTTCAGAAAATTTGAGTTAGGGCTGTGTGTTCTACTCTAAATCAGTGTGTGCCGCGTGTTCACCTTCAATTTGGACTGTGTGTTCAGAAAATCAGAGTTTGGGCTGCGTGTTCTACTCTAAATCAGTGTGTGTTGCGTGTTCACCTTCAATTTGAGCTGTGTGTTCAGGAAATCAGAGTTAAGGCTGCGTGTTCTACTCTCAATCAGTGTGGGCTGTGTGTTCACCATCAATTTGGGCTGCGTGTTCAGAAAATCAGAGTTAGGGCTGCGCGTTCTACTCTAAATCAGTGTGTGCTGCGTGTTCAGCTTCAATTTGGGCTGCGTGTTCAGAAAATTTGAGTTAGGGCTGTGTGTTCTACTCTAAATCAGTGTGTGCCGCGTGTTCACCTTCAATTTGGACTGTGTGTTCAGAAAATCAGAGTTTGGGCTGCGTGTTCTACTCTAAATCAGTGTGTGCTGCATGTTCACCTTCAATTTGAGCTGTGTGTTCAGGAAATCAGAGTTTGGGCTGCGTGTTCTACTCTCAACCAGTGTGGGCCGTGTGTTCACCTTCAATTTGGGCTGCGTGTTCAGAAAATCGGAGTCAGGGCTGTGTGTTCTACTCTAAATCAGTGTGTGCTGCGTGTTCACCATCAAATTCGGGCTGTGTGTTTGACAAATCAGTGTTTGAGCCGTGTGTTCAATTCTTAACTAATGTGTGCCGTGCGTTCACAATCAATCAATGAGCCGAGTGTTCAAAAATTCAAGTGTTCAAGTCATATGTTCAAAACGCAAACAAAGTACTATGTCATGAGCTAAACTGTGTGTTCAAGCATGGCAAAGGTACGAAATGCACGAAAAATGCAGAAAATAAAGTAACATACCTCTCGTGCCTCGTAAGAGAGGTGATGCTCTGGTTCTCGTAGAAGTAGATCCCCGGGTGCTCGATCATTAAAGTCAGTGTAATGACGAAAAATGGCCCGCGGAAGAACGTGCACCGACGGGGCGTATCTCTCGGGAATAAAGGGTCGGACCCTCGGGGGTAGCGTCATGACATCAAAATCATCCCCGGCACCCGGAGGGCCTCCACCGTGAGGAAAATTACCCGCCATTTCGAAAAATCTGCAAAAAGGAGCAAAAAAATGAGCAAAATGAGCCAAAATTGGAAAAAGTCAACTCTCGGGAAATGAAAAGTCAACAAAAGTCAACCCCCGAGAAAATCTTCCAAATATTGAGACAAACTTACCTCAAGTGGTGAAAATGAGAAAAGAAGCACCAAAATCAAAATTTAATC
Source organism: Camellia granthamiana (assembly GCA_036172215.1). Classification (NCBI taxonomy): domain Eukaryota; kingdom Viridiplantae; phylum Streptophyta; class Magnoliopsida; order Ericales; family Theaceae; genus Camellia; species Camellia granthamiana. The sequence continues at coordinate 148,406,088 of CM069906.1, forward strand.
GGTCCAAAGTGCTTGAAATCGAATGTTTTCGCGAAAACAACTTGCGTGGGGCGTTGGAAAACGCGTATAGAGCTCAGATCTGAAGAGGAAAATGGTTTGGGAAGGTGGAGAAGAAGTTTTCGCAGCTGTGGTTGTGAGCTCAAAGTCATTGGGCAAGAGAATATAAAAAAAATGAGGTGAAAGGACCAAATTGCCCACGGTTTTGGGCAGGTGGCCGGCCGGCCACCTTTTCGGGCTGGCCAGCCATTTGCTTTTTGAAACTTGGCCGGTGGCCTCCCTTGGGGCAAATAACTGGCCGGTGGTGATCCCCCCATGCTCCCCTAGGTCTCTGCAAATTTTGAGGAAAATTAGAGTTCCCGGGACCTGAAAAAGTTCAAGAAAAGTGCACTTCCGGTAGCGAAATCGCCCCGCCGGGACGTCAGCTCCAATTTCTGACATGTGTCTCATCATCATTCATCGGAATCAAAGTCTATCCTTCTGAATATGTTGTAACCTCTCCGGGAAGTGAACCGGAGGCTGCGATCGAGTCGTCTTCGCCGAAACGCGCGTTCCCTTGTTCGTTGTTTCGTAACAAACGTGCACCCTGATTTATGCTCGTTTTGCATTCTCATGTACATAACTTGCATTCTCATGAGCATACTTGCATTGTTATGCACATTTCTTGATATTACCGTACCTCTGTGCTTGAGCATGCGTCGCCACGCACGTTCCCTTCTCGCATTGCGATCATTCACTCGCCGGCTCTGCGTGTGTCAAACTCTCAGAATCACATTGAATATATGTTGTTAGCATATTGTGCTTGTTCAATTTCTCTCTTTTGCAGGCACGATATTGTATGTACGGTTCATTCAAGGTTAGTGCGACCAGACGAATCGCACAGGTATCGTATCTTCTCCGTGTGAGACGCGACGAGAATTGAATAATTCTCCGCATTCCTAACTGCATGAAATGTAGTTGTTGCTTTGCATTCTTGCTTAAAACTGTTGCATCTATTTGCGAATACTTGCTTCATTACAGCTTGCTGCAGTTGCATGATCATCTGGCCCTGTGCATATCACTTTGCATTTTGCCCTTTGCCTGCGGGCACATCTCTGTTTATCTTGTATGATTGTCTAAGTCTTCGGCCTTGTCAAAAATGGGTCGTCTCTGGGTTTTGACATTCACTCCCGTCATTTCTTGACTTCCGAGTTCTATCAAAGAGGGGCAACTGTAGACACCCCATTTTTGACCGACCTTAAGACTCAGACGTCACCAGTTGAGCGCTCGGTGATGTTGCATATTGTGCTCGTTCAGAAGTCTCAGAGTCGCGGCCGTGAGCCCTGCCTCCGGACTTTCGAACCCTCTTCTGTACTTTGCCTCGGTTTGCGAACCAGACTCGGTTTTCTCTGTTTCTTTTCCTAAGGGGAGAGAGAAGTCCCGTACACCATCTCTCAGTGGCCGTGCGCTACATTTTGTGGCCGTAGGCCATTTTGCCCATTTCGGAGCCCGGTTCCCGGTTTTCGGAGCCGTCAGGCCGTGTGCCTCGGTTCGGGACCGCCTAACCATCTCCGACTGCTCCGGTTTTTGGCATGCATCTCATTTACTCCCTTGTGAGGGACACTGAGGCCTGAGAGACCCACTTCGTGGTCGAATGCCACTTTCGGTGCTTAATGGCCTATTTTCGGGACCCCGAACTGCGTGTTTTGGCCCCCGAGCATTCGTTTTGCATCGGTTTTCGTTCATTTTTGGCAGGTACCTCTGTTTTATCACCAGGAAGGTCACTGAAGGGTGGGAGGCCAGCAATTGTCTCAGCAACCAGTTATATTCCTCCGGCGCCCTCCGATGCCCGTTTTTTTCACTTCCGAGCCAATGTTGACCACCCTAGGGCCACTGTCTTCAACCCCAAACCACATATTTGTGTTGTGCACACATGGGAGGACCCTAATATTACATGGCCGGCCAGAAATTCAACTTGGACCTTTTGAACCCCTCCTAAAATTGGCTTATTCTCTCTCCTGTTTTACAGTTTCCAGTTTTGAACCACAGGGTTGTGATGAGGGGACATGGGAGGACACCAATATTTGGTGGCCGGCCAGAAAATCATTTTGACCCTTTTGACCCTTGGCCGGCCGGCCATGGGGGGTAGCCGGCCGGCCACCTGCAACCAAGATAGTTGGTCGGCCATGATCTTTGCAGTGTGTGTATTACAGTTGTATATCTGTTTTCTCCCAAAAAAATCTGTATCCGGGGAAAACTTTTGGAGGGAAACTTGATGCAATTTCCCTCCACTTTTTCCCTCCACTTCTCCCCCATTTTTTGTCTATATAACAGAGCCTCCAGCTCTGTCTTTAGGGTTGGAAAAATTCCTTGGAGCATATACATACATATCTCCCTCATTTCCCTTCAAAAAATCATCAAATCCTACCCTTTTCTTCATCACCACCTAGCACCACCACCACTACTCCATTCCAACAGCAAGGAGAGGATTTACAGCAGCTAAGAGGCAGCAAACTCAAGCCAAGAAGCAACAAAAGGAGTGATCTTCAAGGGTAAGTCCATTTCCCCCCATTTTTAGCTCATTTTTGCCACATTTTTCTAGCCTATTTACTTGCTGTTTTGGGCTCTGACCCTAACTGAAAGGGTCATTTTTTTGAGCCATTCTTCATGTTTGTTTAAGGGCTCAACCCTGTTTGAGCCCCCCATTGTGCACTTGCTTCAATACCCTCTTGAATGCCATTATTTTGCATGGTATTTCTAGAATATGTGTGATCTGTTTTGGGGCCTGATGTAAACTTAAAATAGGCCTATTTTGAGCCCCTCTACAACATTATAGAAGGGGTCAACCTTGTTTGGGACCTCCATGTATGACTTGCTTCATTGCCCCTCTTTGGTCCCTATTTTTGCATGCTTTGTTAGCTCATTTTATCTTCTGTTCTAGGCCATGATCAGAACTGAAAGTGGCTATATTTTGACCTTCTTGGCATGTTTCATTAGGGTCTTTGGCTGTTTGATGTATATTTTGCCTACTTCATGTTATACCCTCTTGTGGCCTCAATCTTGCATTGCATTTTGAGCATGTTTTCATACTGATTTGGGGCTTGTCATCTACTGAAACACATCATATTTTTGGTCCCTCTTCAGTGTTGTTGAAGGGCCCTAACCTGTTTGGGGCCAGCATATATCAGTTACTTCTTTGCCCCTTGTTGGACCATTTCTTGCATGAATTGTTTGCCATACTTGTATCTGTTTTTGGGGTTTGACATAAACTGTGAAACATCATATTTTTGGCCCCTCTTCAACATTTTAAAAGGGGCCTTCTATGTTTGAGATCAGCAGCTATGACTTGCTTCATTACCTCTCTTGGCCCCCCATTCTTGCATGCTTATTTTTCCCTATTTGTACCCACTGTTTGGCCATGCTTTGAACTGTAAAAATGCTTATTTTGGGGCTTCCTTGCTTCTGTTTTTTCATGTCATGTACCAATTATGCATGCTTTGTATAGCTGTAGGCCATTTCATATGCTTAATTCCATGTTTCGGGACTCGTTCCTTACATCGGGTGTCATTTCGCCTTGTTTCGGGGCTGTTTTCCCCCTCATTTTGCTACTGATTTTTTCATGTTGCATATCATATTCCATGTCTTTGCCATGTCTCATTAGAGTGGCATTTCAGTGCCTGAGGGTCGGTCCTCGGTTTGCGTGCACGCGTGCACGCATTTCGAGTTGTCTTGTTTTCATCTGATGGCCTCTTATGTGAGTGTGGCTGAGGCTCTCTCATGTTGGTGTAAGCCCATATTGCATTGCGTATGCCATTTCATCCATAGCATTGTGTATGCTCGGTTGTGTATCACCTCGTATAGCGTGTATGCCATTCTATAACATTGTGTATGTTAGGATTGTATCTTAGTTGCATTTCATGCATATCACGCATATTGCATCGTGTTCGGGATAGGAGTTAGCCCGGGCACGGAAAACGAGGTACGTTCCGTACTCCGAGTGACGGAACGTGTCTCAATTCCCAAGTCACCGACACTCCGGATTATCCATGATAGAGTTAGGTTTTGTTGTAGTGTTCATATGCATTCATTCTATATTGAGTTGTGCAATTCGACTCCTCGGCCATCATGCATCGAGATGCGTGATTGGTGGCACGAGGATCGAGGCATGCATACATTTGTGAAAATACATTGCTATGCCCCTTTCCTGCTCTCTGTTGCAGCAAATCAAGAATCAGCAGTCTTCCGAGGCTTGGCGCGCTTTTCAAGAACAGGTGCGAAACAGAGGCTAATTGGGGCATCCCAGTGGATTTCCGCGCAAAGCAGCCCAAACATGCATCATTCCATCATCCGGAGCAGAATCAAGGCAGTCCCTGGCTTGCATGCCAGTTTTATTATTTTCTTAGTTAATTTGTAAATTAATTAGGAATTTATATTATTTGGACTGTAATATTTATTTGGACTGTACTATTCTTTCATTCGGGACTGTATATTCTTTTGGACCCTCTGCGCGAGGGCATAATTGTAATAAGTGTGCGTGAGTGTGATGTATGTCTTCCAACCCCACGTCTTTCTTCCCTTTTATTTACCTGCTTGTGATGGTTAGATTAGGGCATATTTCAATTAGCATACAGTATGATAGCATGTTTGCATTCATTCATCTGTTTTGCATGCACCGGGCTCGGCGCACCATACTAACTGCATTGTACTTCAATTACAAGATGAATACATGTTAGCTGTAGCATTCCATATGCCATGTTTAGAATAGCCGAGCCTGCTATAGTTTGCATTTCTTCATGTGTTGCATTAGGCATTTCAGCATATTTAGGATCATGCATGATTTCTAATGAGCTTCTGTTTTGGCTTGGAGTACTCGGTGAGTTTTATGCTTTAGCATCCTTGCATGCGTGTGAGTGACTGCCATGATAGCATGCTTGCCATGAGGCTATTTGCTTATGTGATATAACTGCTTGAATGCCTGTGGGTGAAGGTTGGGTTATTTGGATTGGAACAATTCATCAAATGCTTGTTTTAAGCCCACTAGATAATGGCAAAACCATTGTTTTTTAAAGCCCACCCGAGGGTGGCAAATCCACGTCTTAGCCTACCTGCGGGTAGCACCATCAAACTATTTTCAAACAAACAAACATGAAATGTTTTGTTCCAATTCAGGCGACTCAGTCTATACTTGTATGCTGTGCGCATCACATAGTAACCTAGGCTAATAACCGGAATAAGAACACACAAGGTTTTCAAAATAAGATATCATGGTTGGTAGAGGCCGGTCTTTGACCCGGCGAGCGGGGGTGCTCACGAAGTGACCTTCCCCAATCGTACCCAAGTTCCCGAGCCGAGGCAACTTTGGTGATGACGGACACGTGGCCTTTGGCACCGAGTCAGGGTTTCCTAAATTTCCCCATAAAAAATATTTAGGTGGCGACTATGTATCTGGCAAAGCAGTCCATGTTTGGCACTTCTTTCAAAAATCTGTTTTCTCAAAAACGATTTGCCGGATTTGGACTCTTTGGTTCAAGATTTAGAACCGTGACAATCGAGTCCTTGAACTGTAGTGAGCCCAAATGAACAGAACGGGACCTAACCCTCCCGGGGCGTTCGGGGACGTCTACACCAGTCCTAAGCTGGGCTATCTTAGTCCTTTTGAAGTTTTATACAAGACTGCTCTAGACTATGCATTTCTCAAGGTGTTTGGGTGTAAATGTTATCCCTGGTTACGTCCCTATACCTCTCATAAGTTGGAGCCTAGATCCAAGGCTTGTGTGTTTATTGGCTATCATCCTAGTTACAAGGGTTATAGATGTTTGGATCCTCTCTCTGGCACTATTTATATCTCCAAACATGTCATTTTTTATGAGCTCTCTTTTCTTTTTGCTTTCTCTTCTTCGTCTCTTCCTCCTCTCCTTTTTTCTAGGTTCCTACATCTTTTGTTCCCTCTTCACCTCCTAATTCTCCTTCTCTTCCTCTTGGTAGTTCTGATTCTCTTATGTCTAAGTCCTCTTCTTCTACACTTCATGCTTCAAGTTCTGTATCTCCTGGTTCTGTCTTACCTGGTTCTGCCTCTTCTTCTCCTACATCCTTTTCTATAGCTCCTGGTTTTATTTCCTCTCCTATTTCTTCTTCTCCACCTGGTATTCATCTTACTATTCCAATCTTACCTCCTCTTACTTCCACCAATTCCCATTCTATGGTTACTTGAGCTAAAGCTGCTGCCACTCAATTTGGTCTCACTGCTCATTCTTCTTCTTCCTCTTCTCTTTTTACCTCTGAACCACACTCTTATAAAGAAGCTCTTCAATGTCCTCATTGGTTTAATTCTATGCTTAAGGAGTTTACTGCCTTACAAGATCAGCATACTTGGACTCTTGTGCCACCTTCTCCTACTCAAAATATTGTTGGTTGTACATGGGTGTTTCGGATTAAAAAAGGCTCAGATGGTTCAATTGCTAGGTACAAATCTCAACTTGTTGCTAAGGGCTATCTTCAGGAAGCAGGCATTGATTTCTTAGACACTTTCAGTCCAGTTGCTAAGTTGCCTACGATCAGAGTTTTTCTCTGTATTGCTCTCCACTATAACTGGTCTATTCAACAATTGGATGTCTCCAATGTTTTTCTTCATGGCCACCCTGAAGAAGATGTTTTCATGTCTCAGCCTCCTAGCTTTGTTCATTCTCAATTTCCTACCTATGTTTGCAAGCTTAACAAGTATCTCGATGGTTTGAAACAAGCTCCACGAGCATGGTTTTCCACTTTCTTTAATTTCTTGCTTTCTCTTGGTTTTGTCAATAGTCATTGTGACAATTCTCTGTTTGTTCAAGCCTCTTCTTCCTCATTAACCCATCTTTTGGTTTATGTGGATAATATTCTTATTACTGGGAGTTCTCCTTCTCATCTCCAGCACCTTATTGATTAGTTACATTCAGTTTTTTCTCTTAAGGAATTAGGCAACTGTCACGACCCAAACCCGCCCCTATGGGTTTAGTATCGTAACCGGCCAATAATCTGTGATTACCAAAGGCCTGCTTAACAGTAATAATAGTAATACAGAGTAAGGGGCTGGCGGAAGCCAAACAGTAAATAAAAGACGTCCAATGAGCTGTGACAAACTGAATGCAAAAAGACTTTTATGAATAAAGCCACATTCATAACCAAAACATATATACATATGTCATATACACAAACATCCAGGTTAGGGACCAAATCCCTTCACCATAACTGTACAGTCAAGACTTATTCAGTTGATACAAAATAGAGAAAAATGGGGAATCTACAACACCCTTAAACAGCCTTAGCTTGTACGAACTCGGAATCTCGAAGTGAGGCACAGTGATTGGCTTGACAAAACAGGAGCTTAACTCGACGCTCCTAACTCCGGTCCGGTGCCTGGACACCTACATATAAATACAAACAGTGAGCTAAAGCCTAGTGAATAACATATGCGTAAAGGGGTTAAGAATGAATGTCCTTTCAGTAATTAAAACAGTCATTTGCATCAGTAAATCAGTTATTCAATCAGTGGCTTATATTTCATGCCATAACAATTATTAGCAACCATAATAGTCATATGTGGTACATCCGATAGCAAAACAGTACAGTAGGTCTTAACAGACCGAACAGTCAGTTGATGGCCATCAAAACAGTAAACAGTGGTAGTTCCAATTATTGGAATTGACAGAGATCTCTGTAACAGTAGTAGTAACAGTAAGTTGCTATGGATGCCACGAATACAGTTTACAAATAGGACAAACATTCATTCAGCAAACGATGTCATTTCAGAAAGCAGTATAATCAATCGTTCAGAAATAGTTATAATTGAACATATCTTTACAACATTGTTACTCACAGAGCACTGGGATAAAGATAGGCTAGTCAACGTCCTCGGGTGCCAACCCTACACAGTTGCAGAACGAACACACACTAAGTTACACACTTGGGATTAATAACTTAGCCCCTTAACTTGACTCGGCGTGGTTCTATAACATTATCCTCATTAAGATGCCTTAAACTTGGCCTAGGAATGCCTAGGATGAAATGAGGATGCAAAAATGTACTTTAAAACACTTTTCAAAATTTGCTGAAACAGGGGTCCACGCTCGAGCGTGGCTTTATACGCTCGAGCGGACGTGCAGACAATGAAGCTCCGCTCGAGCGTGACTTCCTTCGCTCGAGCGGGCTGCAAACTCATGAAAAGTACTAGTTGCATGCTATTCACGCTCGATGGACGCTCGACCTCCGCTCGAGCGTGAATTCTCTCGTTCGAGCGGACTGCAAAACATAAGAACTTCTGGGCATATGCATTTCACGCTCAAGCGTGACTTTATACGCTCGAGCGGAAGTGCATGTACTCAGAGTGTACGCTCGAGCGTGAAATCCCACGCTCGAGCATGGATCCAAAATCTGGAATTTCCAAATTGATCCTCAAGCACAAAACTCAACCTTTAAAGCTTCAAACTCGATTTTTTTGGGCTAATTTTCTGGAAAACACTTAAAAACCCATAATACAACATGTTTCAAAGATCAATTTATGAAATCAAGCCCAAAGTTAAGCCAATTGAACACCAATTTCAAAGAAACTTGAAGAATAAAACTTAAATACAACATGCATGATTCCCCTTGAATTCCAACACTTCAAACCAAGATTAAATTGGCAATTTGATAGAAAGACATGGTGAACTTCTAGAATACAACCATGATATGACCATGCATGCAAGAATTCCATGAAAAACAACCTCAAAACTCCAAAATAAGGACATGCATGTATGGATTAATTCTTAAACCAACACCTTAAGCCAATTCTTGACTCTGTACTCCAATTTTCTCATGAATCATGCAAGTAACAGCTTAAATTCATAATTAAGAAGATGAAATTCCTACCTTAGGTCTTGAATTCTAAGTATGGAAGCCCAAATATGCAAATTCCCTTCAATTCTTCTAAGTCTCAAGCAAGACTCCTTGTTGAACTCAATTTTTTCCCAATTCTCTCTCTCTCTCATGTTTGGTCTTGAAGGTGGATGAAGAATGGTATATCAAAATGTGAATTAAGCTCCAAACAAAGTTTTAACAAAGTGGCCAACTTCAATGGCAAAGATGCAATAAATTCAAACTAATGTAATTTAACATTATTTATTCTAATTAATCATTCCAAATCAATTTTTAATTAAACCCACCATAAAATCATATAAATTCTACTTAGCATGTAACACTATTCAGTTTCTGATTCAGTCGCCGATAAGGCTTCCAATTCGTAAATCAAAATCAAAACATGTAGAGATCATTAAATGACAAACAGATAGAAATACAATTAAAGCAACATACTCATGCAATCAGTTCAGAATTTCAGCTTAAACAATTACTTATCATGCTCAATCACAGTTTAACACTAATCAGATGTGAGGATTGTCACAGTAACCTCTTTTACTTCCTTGGCATTTTTGTTACTTCTACTTCCTCTAGTTATTTTTTGTCTCAATCCCAATATGCCTCTACTCTGCTCAAGCGTGCTGGCATGACTGATTGCAAGCTGCTTCTTCTCCTCTTTCTGCTAAACATGCTGTCTCTTCTTCTGATGTTCCTTTCTCTAATCCTACTCTTTATCGCAGTCTTGTTGGTGGTCTTCAATACTTGACTATTACTCGTCCGAATTTGGCTTTTGCTGTCAACCAAGCCTGTCAGTATATGCACAATCCTTCTCAAGCTCACTTCGCTATGGTTAAGCGGCTTTTATGCTTTGTTAAAGGTTCCTTACAGTCTGGTTTGACCTTTTCCTCTGGTGCCTTTGATCTCCATGTTTTCTTTGATGCTGACTGGGCTGGTAGTCCTTGTGATAGACGTTGTACCTCAAGTTTTTGCATCTTTCTTAGACCTAACTTGGTGTCTTGGGCTGCTAAGAAACAACCCACTGTTGCTCGATCTTTTACTGAAGTCGAATATAGGGCTATGGCTCTTGCAAGTGCTGAAGTTGCTTGGCTTCAAATGCTTCTTAAAGATCTGCATATCTGTTCTTCTTCGGTTCCTGTTCTTTGGTGTGATAACTTGTCTGCTCTTTCTCTTGCTGCTCACCCGGTGTTTCATGCTCGGACAAAGCATATCGAAATTGGTTATCACTTTGTGTGTGAAAAGGTCTCAGCTAAGCAACGTCTTATTCGTCATGTGGCTTCTTCTAATCAAGTGGCTGACATTTTTACCAAATCTCTTCATGTTTCTCGTTTTCTTTTTCTTCAGTCCAAGCTTTTAGTTGGTCTCCCACCTTTCAGCTTGCGGGGACTGGTAAGTGTTCAGCTCCAGCAGACCTAGCTACATCTGCTACATCAGCTGCACCAACTCCATCAACTACAGCAGACCCAGCTACATCTGCTACACTAGCTACATCTCCAGCACCTGCTACATCTTCAGATACAGCAGCTCCAGTTGTATTTGCTACAACAAGTCAAGTCTCGAGGTTCTTTGCAGGTGCATATAGGAGACCTGCTAAGACTGCTTTGTATGGTAGTTATAGGTCAGCTATTGGTATGAATGTTGAAGGACTAGTACAAGCGTATGGTCTGTTTACATGAGATCATTTGTATATGTAACAAATTCACAACTGATTCTGTAACAAACTTAGTTAGAGTAAACCATACATTTGTGTATATAAGTGAATCCGTGCAATTCTGTAATTGTGTAACTGAAATGAATAATATCTTTTGAAGTTTCTTTCTCTCTCTCTCTCTACATAATGTGACAAAATCGGAAAGAAAAGACGAACCTCAAGCAGCTAAGCAATTCCTATATATATATACTAGTTGAAAAAGGCTCATGCAAGGCACAAGCTATTATTACAATATATTTAAGTTTGTATTTTGATAATTTTTTTTAAAATTATAATATTGTTCTATGAAATTGAATAAAATAAATTATTAGATATATGATAGAATTATGTAGTATAATATATATTATTTTTTGATTTATTATACACTTAATGATGTAGACTCTAATTCTATTACCATATCATTTTGGGTGAATTTATGAATTTTCAACATTTCTTCTGAATTTATAATATATATATTATGGTGTATAGTTTTTCTCAACAGATAAATATTAAAAAGAAATACTACGATAATTCTCCCATTAAAATAAAATAAAAAACTATTAAGATAATTCATTGAACTAATAAAGAAACAGAAGAAAATATACATCTATATATGTAATAACCCAAAAATTTAAATAGCCCTTTAAATTTTATATTAGTATTATTTAATTATAAATGATTTCAAAAAAATAATTTTAACTTTATATTATTATTCGATATTATTTTCTGAGTATTATGATATTTTTATTATATTTTTCTCTATATTTTTTCTAAATCAAAATACACTAAAATACACCATTTTCGGTTAAAAAAAGGATGTGTGCCCCGCAAGTGTCTTGCGCCCAACACTCTGTCGCCTATATGTACAGATGATCATCAATTAATTCATCTCACCACTCTCTCTCTCTCTCTCTCTCTCTCTCTCTCTCTCTCTCTCTCTCTCTCTCTCTCTCTCTCTCTCTCTCTCTCTCTCTCTCTCTCTCTCTCTCTCTTCTTTGGTGTTTTATATATAATCTCTCTTTCCTCTTTGGTGTTTTCTTTATATATAAAACTTTAAGGCTAGTTTGGAATATTTAGTAGGTGACTGTGAACAAAAGGTAAAGGTTAAAATTAATCTTAAGGTGAGTTATATTATATTTTGAGTTACCATTATATATTTTACATATGTTTTGAGTTATCATAATTTATTTTACATAATTTGTGTTTTATAAATTATATAAGCATTTTTAATTTATGAACCTTATTTTATATAATAAGGAAAACCCATGGATATAACTATTTATTAAAATGCATTTTGAGTAATTATTTTGTAAGTACTACCACGGAGGTCTCTGCCTTGGGGGACTTAAATAACCATTGGCTCTCTGATTAGTCACTTTGTGACCTTTTGTCTGTCATAGATCCACTAACACTCTGATTTCTGGTGTGGAGCAAAGTGTTGTACAGAGTTAAGTGCTACACTATTGTGGGAGCCACCTCCTAGAGTTCGTACGAGCGATCTCTTGAGTCCATACATCTGTTCTGTACCGTGGTTATGATTTCTGGTGTGGAGCAAAGTGCTATACGGAGCTAAGTGCTACACTATGGTGGGAGCCACCTCTAGAGTTCGTACGAGCCACCTCTTGAGTCCATACATCTGTTCTGTTCCATTCCGTACCGTGGTTATGATTATTTTGTTGGTTTTTGTATTATATGTCAAATGATTTCCATATTATGTATTATGTATTTTAATATCACGTTTTGTTCAGCTAATAATTATCCATGGTGAATTTTATGCCCTTATACTTTTAGTATAATATTTCTCAATCTGCCATGTGTTTATAGCTATTTACCAATTTTCAAGAAACAATACAATTCAGAAGAGTCTTAGACGCGGGACGGTAGAATAGACACACACAGCATTTTTATGGTATTCTTATATGTAAATATCGGCCTTTTGGTCAATAAATTTTGTTATAAAAATATAAGCTCCGATGATTATTTTGATACTCTCACTTAAATATTATTTCCGCTCGCGTTTATTAATTTGTTTAAGAATTGGCTGGAGGTAACGTCAGTTGCTAGCCATCACGATACTTAACCCTTGGGTACGGAGAGCGGGTTGTGACAATATATATAAGAACCACTTAGCTGCTTGAGGTTCATCTTTTCTTTTCGATTTTGCCTTTTTATTTTGAATAATTTACTAATTATGGCCTATATGGTAGGTGAAGATTTTTTCGTAATTGCGCAAACATTCTTGGTCAATTATGCAATAGATTTTTTTCATAATTTTGAAAGCATTCTTAGTCAATTATTAAACATAAATATTTTATTTTTTAACAAATTACAAATACACACCCATAAGATTTGTTTAAAATATGAATCAATCTTATAATATTAGAAATTATAACTACCATTTGTTATAAATTTTAATTTAATGCAATAATAAATTATCAAAATTGTTTATTGAAAAATATTTCTCATATCATTAAAAACTGTTAATTGATTTAATGATTTATTTATTAACAAAATGGTTAATTGAAAAATATTTTTCATATCATTAAAATTTTTTAATTTACTTATTAATAAAATTAGTCATTTGTTATGCAAGTATGATTTATGTATTAATAAAATTAATCATTTGTATATATATGTATTTTCTTCTACTTCTTTATTAGTTCAGTAAATTATCGTAGTAGTTTTTTTTAGATGGAAAAATTGTCTTAATATTTGTTTCATATTTATCTGTTAAGAATAGCTACACACCATATATTTTTTTATAAATTCCGAAGAAATATTAAAAACTCATAAATTCACCCAAATGATATGATAATATAATTGGAGTTTACATCATCAAGTGTGTAATAAATCAAAAACTTAAACATATTATACTGCATAATTATATTATATATCTAATGATTTATTTATTAAATTTCATAGAACAATATTCTAATCTTTAAAAAATTATCAAAACATAAAACTTAAACATACTGTAATAATAGTATGCGCCTTGCACGAGCCTTTTAGTTGTAATTTCTAGTATTATATTCATAAATCATACTCACATAATAAATGACCAATGATTTTAGTAATAAATAAATCATTAAGTAAATTAATAATTTTTAATGATATGAAAAATATTTTTTAGTTAACTATTTTGTTAATAAGGTCTTGTTTGACATAACCTAAAACAGTCAAAAAATCAAAAAGTCACTATCCTATTTAAGTCACATTATCTTATTTAAGTCACATCACATCTCTATTACATTACTTCAAACCCAACCCATATCCAACTCATATTTCATAAAAAGTCAAAAAGTGTACTTATTTAGATCATAAGTCAATTAACAGTTTTTAATAATATGAGAATTTTTTTCAATAAATAATTTTGATAATTTATTATTACATAGGAGCATAGCTTTTTTTTCTTTTGAGTATTGTGTTAAATTAAAATTTATTACAAATAATAGTTGTAATTTCTAATATTGTAGAACCGATTCATATTTGAAATAAAGTTTATCGGTATATTTGTAATTTGTTAAAAAATAAAATATTTATATTTCATAATTGATTAAGAATGTTTGTGTAATTACGAAAAAATATATTCCATAATTGACAAAAAATGCTTGTGTAATTATGAAAAAACCTGTTATGTAATTGACCAAGAATGTTTACATAATTACGAAAAAACCTTCACTCAACATATAGGCCACTATTAGTAAATTATTCAAAATGAAAAGGTAAAATCAAAAAGAAAAGACGAATCTCAATTAGCTAAACGCTTCTTTTATATATATATATGAGTATTTTGAAAAAATAATTAATAATTGACTTTTTAATATTTTTTAACTGTTTTTACTATTTTATATAAAAAAAAAATAATATAACTCAAAATAAATTAAAAATTAACTTTGCACTTTTAACTCTTTCTAAATGGCCTCATATATATATATATGGGTTTTATTTGGGAGCTCGAATCCCTTGCACCGAATCCCCCGAAAATTCCATTTTGGGTAAAAAAAAAAAAAAAAAAAAAAAAAAAAAAAAAAAAAAAAAACAGTTTACCTAAAATGAAAATTAGGGGTATTGTGTGCACAAATATTAGGGGCACAAATCATTTCTCTATATATATATGTATGGGCTTATTAATCTATAAAAACTGGTTGTGAAAGCTTTGAAAAGCAAAAGGACAAAAACAATTTGACAACATAACTTACACGCGGATTTGGAGAAGAGTGGTTGGTTGTTCATGACTGATGTCAATGTCAGCCCTTTTGCCTAAATTAATTAATTTAATATATGGGTATAAGAATCATCTATTAGCCGCGTCTATTTCCACCTCCTAAACTTCCTATTTGGTGGTCTGCAACATTTTCAATTATATTTGTATTGTTACTAGGGGTGCAGTTTGGACCCGAGGTTAGTTTGAAATTTTATAGGACTTGAGTAACCTATGTCGAATTTAATGTAAGTTTGGATAAAAGTTTAGAAATTTTTTAATTAAATTTGAGTTGGATTTAAGTAGAGATAGTAAACAACTCAAGCAATTTGAGGTCTAAATTATAGAAAAATTTAACCAAAACTTCTTAGGCCCAACATGTTACTATGTAAAGAACACTTCAAAATATTTTACTTTTTTAAACCCTGAGTAACAAGTACTTCCTCCATGATGGACATACTAATATTTTCTCTCTTTTTTCTTGATAATTTTGTACCTATGTATATATCTAGTCTACTTTCACTAGCCTCCATGAAGAACATACTAATATTTTTTCTTTTTTAATTCTTAATAATTTTGTACCTAATACTTATGTATATATTCAGTCTATTTTCACTAGGTTTCTACACAGTAACAACCATTGTTCATCTCATGGAAATCAAGAACAAGAAATCGAAATCCAATTCCAAAAATTCATAAACCAAAACGAAGAAGAAGAAGAAGAATAGTTTTATACTCATCGTTGCAATGAAAGTAGGTCTGGATATGGGTCTTGATTGGCTTTTGATGAAAGTAATGGTGGGTGTAGAAACCCAATGTGATTAAGGAGAGTTTGGTTGAAAGATTGGACCCATTGATCGAAAATTTGGTGGGAATGGAAGGAATTTGTCAATTAATTTGTTGAGGTTGTTGATTGTTGTTTATAAAATTTTCTTCAAGTATGTTGAATTGTTGTTGATTCGTTTGTGAACTTGTAGTGAAGAAATTTGTAGAGTTTCCTTCCATACTCTGTTTAAGAAGATAGTAAAGTGTTATTCTGATAATCAATAACATATTATTATGAAACAGGGTAACATATTACTTTTTACGTCAATTTCGACGATAATTTTTTTATTATTATTTTTTATTTTTTACGAATTTTATAATCAACATGGATCTTATTTGATAGAACTTGATGAGAAAATTTTTAATTTATTAATTTTATTAAAATCCGACATCTAAATCAAAAGTTATATTATTTCAAAGTTTAAAATATTAAATTACTCACTAAAGATATTTTGGTAATAGTGATATGTGCTAAATTTTGAGGAAAAACTTTTTGTATTTATCCTTAATGCATTTAAGTTTTATTATAAGAGAATTTTGACCAAATTCTCCTAAATTATATATATAAATATATTAAAATATTAAATTTATATATAAATTATTAGTTGTTGGATGATGTTAACATAATTAAAATTATAAGATTATATTTACTAATATATAATAAATAAATACAAGTAACACAACACAATTCCAGATTGCAAGTCGAGCTTGGGCAAGTCTAGACAACTTTCAACACAATTTAAACTACGCTTAGACAATCTCTTAATCCCTCTAAATTGCATCCATAATTGTTAGTAGATATGAGTATGGAAACTTATTCAACTAATATAAATAATAATATTATGAATCAAATTTGTATATAAATAAGATAGTGAAAGTGGATCAAAGTCAAGTATAAAGAAAATGATATACAAATCTATTTTTTAGATTCAGTGATACATAAAACAAATAATTGATTGATAATTAGAGAAAATATAAAATATAAAAAATAAAAAAATAAAAATTGTTTTAGATAATTTAATAGACTCTCTCATCATTGAATTTGAAAGTAGATATAATTATTGGATTAGAATAGGACTACTCAAAGTATAATTAACTCTTTTATTTATGATTTAAAAATTTACATTTGAATTTTTGCTCATAAAAAAAAAAAAAATGCTAAGTCCATGCTTGGCAAGTGAGTAGTGTTTAAGTTGTGACTGAAAAAAACATAAAATAAGCGAAATAAACTAATAAGATAAAATGACATATCCAAATCATAATCATTACATTTTTTCTCTCACAAAAATATAAAAAATTCAAAAGTTAAAAAGTTATTCCCAAACGAAATTAATTCAATCAGGCGAAATTAGCCAACTAAAAAGTCAGGATAAAAATGTTCTTCCCAAACGAATCCTAAGGATTGTTTTAAAAACTAACTATTTTAATTTTTTAGAAAAAGACATACACATGTAATAAGTTTTTTTTAACTTTTTAATTACTTTAAGAAAAATGATCCGGACCCCATTTTCTTCCCACGCCCTTGACCCCCTCTCTCTCTGATTAGCCAGTTTTTCTTTTCTTTTTTTTTCTTTCTCCTCCAATCATCATCTACCACGTGTGTGTGAAGTGATAGGGGTGGTGATTGGAAGGGGTCTCAATCACTTCTCTTATTTTAATATGTTTCCAAATTTGCTTTAAATCTGCTCGTCGTACAAATCATGAGCAACCCCATTGAATCACATGTAATTATTTAATAATTTCAAAGTATAAACACATGATATTCTATAATACTACTCCGTTTGGGAAGTGGACTGGCTCTTTAGCTTTTTGGCTTTTTTGGCTATATGAGTCTGGGCTCAAAAGCTTGGTTTGGGAAGGGCTCTTGGCTTTTTGGCTTTTTTGGCTTTTTTTGTGAGAGAAGAGTGTAATGATTATGGGGTTGGATGTGATGTTTTGTCTGTTGTGGCTCATGAGCCTATTTTGTCTTTTGTGGCTCATGAGCCCAATGAGCCCTTGCCAAACGGCTAGATAAGATATTGTATTGAGTGATTAAGGAACATAGAGACATAATAAATAATAATTAGTTATGAAGTGTGAACACATAATATTCCAAAAATATTTTATAATTTTCCCTAAACCACAATGAGTGGAAGTGGAATTAGTTGAGCCTCCCTTCCGCAGGTGATTATTCAATAATTCTACAACATGGACACGTAATATTTTACAATATTATGATTGTTGAAGAATGTAAATGAGTAGGATATTAAATAGGATAATATTATGAGAAGCATATTAAAATAGGATAATTAGGTAGGAAGTAGACACGTAATAGTATTAGAATATTTAGGGCTTGTTTGGTTAGTGTTTCTGAAAAAAATTTCAGAAATTTTCTCCACAAACAAATTTCAGAAATTTTCTCTACCAAACAAATTTTTCCAAAAAAATTTCCCAAAACACACAAACCAAACAAATTTTCCAAACAAATCTCTCTCACACACACATCAAATCAATCACTTTTTCCAAAACTCTCTCTCAAAACAATTTTCCAAAACAAATTTCCCAAAACACCAAACCAAACATGTTTTCGTACTTTTTTTTTTCCAAAACATGTTTTTGAAACACAAACCAAACAAGCCCTTAATAATTCTCCTCCACCTGGCTGGCGGTCCCCTCAGCCACCCAACGCGGTTTCTTTATTGATGGCTGGCACCTCCTACTCGAGGTAGCTGCTTCCCACTTATGTGTATTTGTCCAGAAATTGAGAACTTATTGGTGGTCCTTGCCATGATGTCCTAATTGTATTGTGATTCATGAAAATTATGAGATTTATAAGGGTTGTTTAGGAAGTGGGTTTGGGTGAGTTTGAAATTAAAATAGTCACAAAAAAATAAAATAGATTTTTTAGTTTAATAAGATAAAATATTACATCTAATTCATAATCATTATATTTTTTTTCTTACAAAAAAATCAAAAAAGTCAAAAGTCATTTTCAAATCAGACTTTTTAGCCCCAGGCTAAAATAGCCAAAAGAGCCAAAAAGTCAATCCACTTCCCAAAACAAGCCATAATTTTGTGTGTAGTGATTGCAGGACAATTAAAAATATAATAATTTGTAATTGATTAAGAATATGATCACGTGGTACTTCTTAATTACAAAATCATTTTTTCCAAAAATTTCCTTTCCAGATCATCTGGAATTTTGAACGGCTGGAGTTTTGAAGATAAAGAGGCGACATTATTAAGTTAAAAGGATCCAATGATTCAAAAAAACAAGACACGTATGCAAGAGGGTTTCTTCCTCCAAGGTGATATACTCATGCATAGTAGGTTTTTCCTCTCCAAAAATAATTTATTTGGTAAGTTAAAAAATATCATGTGTTAAGTCAAAAGGATCCAATGATTCAAAAAAACAAGACACGTATGCAAGAGTGTTTCTTCCTCCAAGGTGATATACTCATGCGTTGCGTAGTAGGTTTTTCCTCTCCAAAAATTATTTATTTGGTAAGTTAAAAAATATCATGCGTCGATCATCTAATAATATTCTTTAGTTTGTGTATTTTAGAAGGGTGATCTCTTGGGCAAGATCCTAAAGAGCCGAAAATTTAGAAGTCACACTTAGGTAGTACTATATAGGAGTTTTTTGAGAAGTAAAAAAAAAAAAAAAAAAAAATTTATTTTTTATTCATTTTGAGTCATATCACCTTTCACATTTTTTACTCATAAAAAGACAAAATAAACTAAAAAAGTCAAAAAGTTAACTTTTTACGAACTCTTCAAAACACCACATAGTAGAATCATATAACCATGTAATTATAAGTCACGAACTTGTACACAAGCAAAAATTCGAACCCACACTCTTAACACTAGGTATGCTTCGCCTAAATTTAGGAGGGAAAAAAATAATTTATTCTATCAATCATATGTGCTATTGCCCAAATAACTGATCAGAAAAGAATCAGCCATGAGACTTGGAGGATTATACCCCGAGGCCATATCAGGTCGGCTAGCCCCTTGGGTTCAAAATTTACTTGCATACTACAAAAATAAAAATGTGACAAGACAACCAATAGATATTGCCTGCTTGCACTAGACGTTATAAAATTTGGCAAAAAGGGCTGACATCAATTATCAACCATTTACCAAATACGCGTGTTTGGTTGTAGTAACTTGTTTGACATCTAACTTTTAACAGCTAAGCCCATAAATATCTGATATATATCTGTCTGTCCAGCTATGCTAAAACTCTGGCCCCCCAACTTACTCTTGCTTCTACACAAGAACCCCTCTCTCTCTCTCTCTCTCTCTCCCTATAAATACAGTTTCCCACAGGCCCAATCTCTCATCAACTCAAAACTCATCACTGCAAGCAATCTTCATTCACATTCCTATAAAACTCTTTTCTTTTCAATACCAACCACAAAATCATCAATGGCTTCTTCTTCTTCTAGCTCAGTATTGTTTATGATATCTGCAATTGTATTAACCTCTGTATTGGTTGTTGCCTCAGCTAGTAACTTCAATCAAGACTTTACCCTCACATGGGGTGATGGCAGGGCTAAAATCCTGAACAATAACCAACTTCTTACCCTTTCGCTCGACAAAACCTCTGGCTCAGGCTTCCAATCCAATAATGAATATCTATTTGGAAAGATAGATATGCAGCTCAAGCTTGTGCCTGGAAATTCTGCTGGCACTGTCACTGCCTATTATGTATGTTCTTCTTACTTAATATTTACTTCAATCAATGCTTTTCTAGATATATGATTTTATAATTAATATGTAAATTTTATTCTTGTATTGCAGTTGTCATCCCAAGGATCAACCCATGATGAGATTGACTTTGAATTTTTGGGTAATTTGAGTGGTGATCCTTACATTCTTCACACTAATGTGTTTAGCCAAGGCAAAGGCAACAGAGAGCAACAATTCTACCTATGGTTTGACCCCACTGCTGATTTCCACACATACTCTATCCTCTGGAACCCCCAACGCATCATGTAAGTACCCTAAAAACAGTGAAAATTGACAATGCTCTCAATTTTACGTTTAAAATTTTGTATTGATTGAATAATTTTTTCTCCCCATTTCAGTTTCTCTGTTGATGGAACACCCATTAGAGAGTTCAAGAATGCAGAGTCAGTTGGTGTTCCATACCCAAAGAACCAACCCATGAGGATATACTCCAGTCTGTGGAATGCTGATGATTGGGCAACAAGAGGTGGACTTGTCAAGACTGACTGGACAAAAGCTCCATTCACTGCTTCATACAGAAACTTCAATGCCAATGCTTGCATTTGGTCTTCAGGATCATCTTCTTGTTCTTCTTCATCACCTAATAGCAATGCGTGGCTCTCAGAACAGTTAGACACCACAAACCAAGGAAGATTGAAATGGGTGCAGAAAAACTACATGATATACAATTATTGCACTGACTCAAAAAGATTTCCACAAGGATTTCCTCCAGAATGCAGCATGTCATAAAATATTAAACACAACCAAACTGTATATCACTTCCACTATTCAATTCTTTTATTATTTAATCTTTATCATTGTAATTGCTCTTAAAGCCAATAAAATAGATCATTACTTTTCTGTATTATCCACAATGATGTTTGAGTCTTTGTGATTAATCTCTTCCTCCATTTTGGAGTAAAATGGCTTAAAAGAATATTCTGCAATTGAATGAAATTATTTTTCTTTCAAGCAAGATAGTGGAAATTATTTTTCCTGTTGTAACTAGAGTTGTGAACAAGCCAAGTTGAGCCACCTAATAAATTGTTTAAATTTTTCTTGCAATCTTAACCAATTTGAGAATGTCTTTGAACCTGATCTTATTATATGTTTGTTTCTTAATTTGCATTAAGATTAGGGAGAGTTTTGTAGAGCGTGTAATTCAAGCAAAATTGTTATAAATTCTTTAAGAAGAAAAATATTTCAATATATTTTTTCAGTATCTTTATCAAAAAATGACACATATTTTATAAATTTCAACATAATACGTATAAATTATAACTGCATTTTAATCTTAAAATTATTTATACCGTGCCTTTAGGCACGGGCATACGCTAGTATATATATATTTAAGGGTTGGTTTTACTATTTGATTTTACAATTGAGATAGTTTCCCAGTTTGTTTTTAAAAATGATTTATACAAATTGATCCTACTATTTGATTTTGAAATAGAGTCTGTTTTACCATTTGATTTTGAAAATGTGTTGATCTTTTACTATTTGATTTTAGAATCGAGATGATTATCCCATTTGATTTTTAAAATGATTCATGGGTCTGGTTTGGGGAAGGGACTCAAATAGTATAATAATAATAATAATAATTTAGCAAATCATTCTCTCTTTTATATATATATATATATTGTAAAATATCAAAAAACAACTAAAAAATTATTCTATCTAATTTGTTGTTTGATTTTGTAAACAAGTCAGCATAATTTTCTGATTTGATTTAATAAATTGATTGATTTTACCAATTGATTTTTGAATATTTTGGCAATTCAGCTAAAAGCCTTCTTCTTCTTTTTTTGTGGCTTTTTTGAATGGATAAACTACCAATAGGTCTTACTAATTTTCATTAAATCCTATTGAAAATGAGTCTTAATAAAAATGTTGCTGAAAAATCATTTTTTGTGATCATTTTTTGCATGTGACTAAAAATTGACAATTAATGACTTTTTTTTGTCACGATTTTTATAAATTGTCGTTAAAACCTACAATTAGTGATGTTTTCTGTAACAAATTTTGTAAATTGTTACTTAAAGTTGAAACTTGGTAACATTTTTTTGTGACGATTTTTTAAAATTGTTGTTAAAATTTATAATTAGTGACTTTTTTGTAATAAAATTTTCAAACTGTCACTGAAAATTAACAATTAATGATATTTTTTTAATAATGTTTGATGAAAAAAGAATTATCACAGAACCTATTAGACAATAACTCCATTATTAGGATCTACACGTAAGTCCCCTTTTTTAATCACATCACCTTTCTAATTTTTTACACATTTAAAAAAATAAATAAATAAAAAAAATTAACTTTTAACCTAATTCCCAAAACAAACCAAATTGACCTTCAACGTTGGATTTTGAAATCAAGATGATTTTACAGTTTGATTTTGAAAGCTAATTGATTTTATCAATAGATTTTGAAAATAAGTTGATCTTATCATTTGATATAAAATCTGGTTAATTTGCAGTTTCATTTATAAAAATTAAAAAAATTAAAAAAAATTGAATTTTCCAATTGATTTTTAAAATAGGTTTATTTTACCATTTGAGTTGGTTCTATATTTTGATTGCGAAAACGAGTTAATTTTAGAGAGAATAACACTCTATAGTGCTGTCAATGTAATTTACCTATATTTAATAATAAAAAAATTATAATTATAATTATTAATATTTATAATATTTTTTATTTTACTTATAAATATCTTTAACTGACACATATCAGTAATTCTCCTTGATTTTACCTATTGCTTTTAAAAACGCTTATAAGCTAAAGTATTGTTGGTGTAGGTTATGTACTTGGTGTATTATTATTTATGGTTTAATTGATCCATAATTATGAGCTATGGTGGTAATGGTTATAATTGAGTCCGGATCCTCGGCCGCCCATTCCTACAGCGCGTCTTGCGGAGGCCCAAAACGACGTCGTTTTGGGGCGATATTTCAATTAAAAAAAAGAAGACATAACATGAGCAACAGAGGGAGAAGAAGAAAGAGAGGAGAAGAAGAAAGAAGGCACCACCGAACTGTTGCCGATCGTTGCCGTTTCCTCCCGATCATCCTCGTTGCCGTTTTCCCCCAATCATCCGTTGCCGATCGTTCGCCGTTCACCAAACTGTTGAGTCAGATCTGTTGATGCTGATTGAATTCTTAATTCGAAGTAGTTTTGTGGGTTTTTTTTACTGGATCTGTATGTAAGATATAAACTATTCTCATACACTTTGCTGGATCTAATGTTTGTCTGTTTGTATTGATCTAATTTTTATTAATTTTGATTTATCATCTAGGATGTTCAAGTGTTATTCTGTACATATATATACACATACATCTCCAATTTTTGAACCTCAGATTTTTTATTTTTATTTTTTTTGAATGGTTATTGGTGTTCTGGGTGTTTAAAGTGTTTGTATTATTGTTCAAAAATCTAAGATGTATGTATACATCTGGGTGTTTGAAGTGTTTGTATATATATCTGAGATCTATGTATTGAAGTGTTTGTATTTTTGTTTGTATGTAGTGTTTGTATTGTTGTTCAAAAATCTGATTATTGATGTTCAAGTGTTTGTCTTGTTCAAAAATCTGGTTATTGATGTTCAAGTGTTTGTCTTGCTCTGGGTGTTCTGGGTCTTCTTCTCTCTCGTTTCCACGCTGCTTCTTTCTTCTTCCTCTTCTCTGATTCTGTGTTATTGTTTTTTCTTTTTTTTGGAAATTTTGCCCCAAAACGACGTCGTTTTGGGGCACTGTAGGGAACTGTCACAGCAAAACGCGACAAAGGATCTGGATTCGGTTATAATTACTAGAAAAAAGGGCTTTTTTGTCATTTTTATTTTTTTGGGGTGTGTCAGCCACTTCCTAATGCATATTGTCATTTTTTTGTTACTCAAAAATAGGTGGTCACAAAAAAAATAGATGTTTGTGACGGCAAAAGACCCAATACAAATTATGGTGGCCAAAAACATATATTTGTGATGGTTTTGTAGCCTACACAAATAAGGAGGGGGAAAAAAATATGGAAGAAGAAGAAGAAGTGCCATCATTTGTAGAAAATTGGCCATAAGCCCTTCACACTAACAGCTTCCTTCTAAAAGTCCAAGTTTTAAATCTTTAATGCATAAAGTCCCTCCAGTCAATGTCTTTAATGCATAAAGTCCATATTCTAATAAGACTACAATTTTATGGGCTATTTTACCCTCCTTCTAGTACATATTTTTTTATATGCTACAGCTCATATGAAACTCTGGACAATAATTTGGTAACTGGGAATGATTTGTGAGAAGTAATAAAGAAATCTTCGAGATAGCGAAGATCGATTTTTGCTTTTTTCGTTTAACAGCAATTCATTTGAAATTCTTGCATTTCGTGATCGATTTTAAGATACTAAACAGGTTCAAATATGTTCCATTTAAAACATTGTTTTCTCATTAGTTTGCTTCTTCACGAAGACACTAATGGGTGGGAGATTGACTTCCTGCTGATGATTGATGAGTGTGAAGGGCTTGTGGTTCTTGTATAGCATGCTGACTCAAGGGTTGGGTTCAAGTTCTCATAGATATACATTTCGATCATTGTTCGAGTTAGAGTTGCAGATTCGTTCAATCACTATTTGATTTTTAATAATTCGTTCAATCACTATTAGATTAATTTTACTTAGATTGCTTTGATAATATATGTCAAAGTTGTTTTATTTGCTAATAGTCTGTTTAAATGATAGTAAAATTTTACTCTGGTTTACTATAATAATATGTAATCTGTCATTTATTTGCTAATGCTCTGTTTTAAATTAACAGTAAAGTTTACTATGATTCAAAGTAAAATTTTACTCTGAAATTTTATTCTGGTTAAAAACATGTTGATTTGCTTAACAATATAAAAATTTACTTTAAATCATAGTAAACTTTACTCTGATTCAGAGTACAATTTTACTCTAAATTAGAGTAAAGTTTACTATGCTTCAAAGTAAAATTTTACTTTGAAATTTTACTCTGATTAAAAACATGTTAATTTGCTTAACGATATAAAATTTTACATTGAACCATAATAAATTTTACTTTGAATCAGAGTAAAATTTACTATGATTCAGAGCAAAGTTTACTCTGAAATACACTATGAGGATGGCTTAATAGGAGAGTTGATAGATATGAGAGTAATATAGTAAAAGAAACAAATTTTAAAATATTAGGGGATTTTGAAAGTGCCTATATAATTCTTGTCCTTTTAAAAGACAAATTAGACAATGAGGGGTCTATCACCAAATCTCCCTATTTAAAAACTTATTTCAGAATTTTTTTAAAAAAATAAAAATTAATTTGGTGAAAGAAATTAAAAAAAAAAAATTAGAAACACTAAATCATTTTTATATAATTGTATATTTTGGAATGTTATAAATAATTTTTAAAATTTTAAAATTTATTTTTATCAAATTAGAGTTTTCATTTTTTCAAAAAAAAAAAAAAGAAAAGAAAAGAAAAGAGAAAAATCTGATTTTTTTTAGACACAAACCAAACATGGCCTTGGTCACTTATACGTTACGAATCGATTTTTTTTTAAGGCAGGCTTCTCCCCGATCTAAATCGGATTGGAGAGTATTGTTGGGCCTCCATGATCCCACCATGGAGTCTGCATTGATAATTCAAACTGTTCAATACTTAAGGCTTGTTGAGTACTTCATGCCTATAAAAACATTATGTTTATCGGATATTGATAGCCACTTGATCAAATTACATTTGTGTCAATAGTAAGTATAATTTTTAAAATAAATTATTGATACAAATGTAATGTAATCAGGTAGTTATCGATATCCGATCAACGTGATTTTTTACAGAGATAAAGTATTCGATAAACTCTATATATTGAATGGTTCGGATTATCGATGCGGTTTTGTGTTGTACCCATGGAGGCCCAACAACTCCCTTCAGTTGGGGAACCAAACTGGTGAGAATCCCCTCCCACCCAATTTGTTCCCTCCCTTTTCTTTTTCCCCTCATTTTGCTTCTATCTGTAGTTCGATTTTCTGCTGCTCAAAATCTCTTTTGCACAGAGAAGCGTTATACGATTTCATACACACACACAGACAGCCTTATCTCCCAAACCTCTCTTATCATCCCTCGCTATCTCACTCTCTTTGGAATTTACTTCTTGATTGCCTTTTGTCGGGACAACCAGTGAGTTTCTTTAAATCCTTCTCTGAGCTTAGCTTTCTTCTATTGAATAGGAATTTTGGTCTTTTTATTTTTAGGGTTTGTGGGACTATTGGGTGTGAACATATAAAGAAAATCATATAAATGATTTGTTTTCCTGAAAAATCACTTTACTATTTAATTTCTTTGTTCTATGTTTATTGTTTACCATATAAATTGACATTGTTATAACTTATTATTAGGGTGATGACTACGACTCAAATGTATTGGTTATGCTTTGGTTAATGTAACGCCTCGAAATAAATGCAATAAACCATCCAAGATAATAAGTAAAAAACAATATGAATTAGAGTATGATGTCCTTCTATTACATGAGATTCGATTGTACAAAAGGGGTGACACATGCAATATATATTCATAAATATTACATCATGAATCTACAGCATGTGTTACGAAATAGTAATAATGTAATAAAAACTAAAAAGATAGTCATATGCCCTAAAGGCTTACATTTTTCCAAGTCTAGGCTTGGATATATCAAAAATGAGTCTTAAGCTTAATACAAATAAAGTCCTAGACTTGTACAAAAATGAATACAAAAGAACAAAACTGAGCCTTCAACTTCACAGTTCTTCCAAACTAAGTCCTTGATGGAGGCATATCACCAGCACCTGAAAATAGTTTTCCCCAAATAGGGTGAGCCAATGCCCAATAAAAATAATCTAATACAATATATGAATCTTAAAAAAGATATAAGAGTGAAATCCTTATGCAATGCCCATGTCAAAACAGTTTACATTTCTTTCTCAAAATCTTTCCATGCTCAAATTATATCAAAATTCTCAAATCATGTCCTTTACCATAGGAAACAAGGGGGAAATTCTTAAACTGGTACAACATTTCATGGATATTTCGTCCGCAGGAAACCTTAAAACGGCACCCATGTAAATGTAGTCTATTCAAGCAGTACTATTGCCATTTTACGGATATTTCATCTGTGGGAATCGGCACCCATGTATCCGCGCGTTTTTCGAGACTTCCACCATGGACACATAAGCCAACTTAATTTGGCGATATACACATTTTTCTAACATTCACCCATTTTTCTCAAAATCATATACATATACAATGTAGTAAGCGAGCAACAAATGTTTAACGCACGTGGATGAGAAATTAGTTTCAATTCACCTAATCCTCATGCAATTTCTACAACAATCATAGTTATCCTCCACCAATAGTCCAAAATAGATATTTTAAATAGATATAAAATCTCTAATACAGATAAGCTTTTCAAAATTCAAGATGTGAGCAATAATATATATCCAACTCCACCATCTATATTAATATCTATCCTTCAATAGGAGGACGTAATGTCCTGTGGTGATGTTCTATGAGCTTATAGTTTTGAGGGTTTGTTTGTCGAAACAAATGGCAGTTGATGCCATTCTTGACATGATAGAAAGATGGCTTCTTATCCTCTTATCGGTCGGTTCGAACGTAAGATTGCCACCATGGGTATTTTTTTGGTGATTTTGATACGATTTCTTATTGGATTGTTTTGTTTGTGATTCTGTTTTCTGATGTGGTTTCTATTGATCTGGTTATTGAAAAAATGGAAATCAAATGCTATTATTTATTTATTTATTTTTAATGGGGATCGCTAGAGCTTAGATGTTATTTTTCGCGGGTGTTGCGATTGATGGAAAATATATTATTAATACTTGAATTTTTGGCACATGAACGTAAGATTGCCACCATGGGTATTTTTTTGGTGATTTTGATACGATTTCTTATTGGATTGTTCTGTTTGTGATTCTGTTTTCTGATGTGGTTTCTATTGGTCTGGTTATTGAAAAAATGGAAATCAAATGCTATTATTTATTTATTTATTTTTAATGGGGATCGCTAGAGCTTAGATGTTATTTTTCGCGGGTGTTGCGATTGATGGAAAATATATTATTAATACTTGAATTTTTGGCACATGATGTAGTAACGGCTGGATTGGGGGTTTTGTTGAGTGAAGAAAAGAAATTGAGAGAAAATAAATCTCTCATCACTTGTTGAATGATTACAGAGATGAGAGAACTATTGAGAAAATGATGAGAAAGAGCAATATTTTAAAACTTAAGTTTTATTGACACCAAAATTGCTCTTTATAAATTTTTTTACAATTATTCTAATACAAAATAAGTAAAATTTTATGACATGTGTCCTTTTTATTTGTTTATTTATATGTTGATAATTAGTGTACTATGCCAAAGTTAGGTGTGACCCCAATTTTTCCTCTCATGAGCACACATTAATGTATACTAATTATGCCTTTTTTTTTTCTTTTTTTTTTTATGTTGATAAAGCACAATCATTTATTTTCTTTTTTCAAACTCATTTATATGTTATTTTTCACTTCGCTATCCAAATGGGGCCTAAATGGTGTATTGATAATTTTGTTATACTAGATGATGAATAGTTTTTTGTTTTTTTGTTTTTTGGTGGATTTGCATTATATAAACCCAGTAGCAGTGATTTGGTTTTAAATACTTGTCAGAAAGAAAGGAATACATTACTTAACATGGACTAAAGCAGTGATTTGGTTTTAAATACTTGACAGAAACAAAGGAATACATTACTTAACATGGACTAAAGTTTTATCATAGTTTTGTGCTGAATTTTCATGTTTTTTCTTTTTCTAGTTGCTTCAAAGTTATAGTACTCAAAGATTTTGGATTTTGAATTAGGTTATAATGCTACTGGTGCAAAACCATTTTAGGTGGTATTTGATCTCATTTTCTGGGTTATGAGGTCTTCTTTTTGTTGCACAAATGACTTGCCAAACATTTCTTTGTTGCCCATGTATCCTAACAGATAAGCTGAAATGTGATTAACTATACATTTCTCTATCGCTTTAGTATTATTTCTTGTATATACATATTACATGCTTAAATAAGAATTATTTAGTCACATATGATTAACTATATCTGGATTAGATATAGGTTGGGGTGGTATATTCTGAAACCTAAAATGTGTGTTAATGTTAATATGATGCTATGTTGCCTTTTAATCATGTCAAAGTCAGGCTTTTCCTTCATCCTCTCCCTTCTTCCAAGTTTTGAAATCCACCAATTGCCATTCACAATCCTGAAAGGAACACACTTGAGCCTTTTGTTTTCATCTGACGGTTTTTAGTTTTTTTGCTATGGTCTCCCTTATGCTTGTATGTTCTAATAAAATAATGTAATGTAGGGACTCTGTCAGCCCATTTAACTGCTTAGACCAACTTCTAATTGCATGCGGTTCTTTGAACATATGAGTCATGCTGCTTTATACCGCTTTTGAAAATTAGTGCATTGAAGAGTTCTGCATTTTGGTTTTCTAATGCTATGTTTTTCACAATGACAGCCAATGAGTATGGTGTTACCTGGTGTGGTTGGATTCAAGTTGTCTGGAAAACAATGGTGTCACAGCTACTGATTTGGTTTTAACTGTGACCCAAATGCTAAGGAAGCATGGTGTTGTTGGCAAATTTGTTGAGTTCTATGGAAATAAAAATTTAAGCCTTAGTAATTTTCAACTGCCATGATTTCGTCCACAACAGGTCTAACTCACTAATATGTCCTTCATGTAGGAGAAGGCGTGGGTAAAATATCATAAGCTGACAAGGCCACTATTGCCAATATGTCTCCTGAGTATGGTGCAACAATGGGGTTCTTTCCTGTTGACAAGGTTACTTGCAATATCTGAAATTGACTGGAAGAAGTGATGAAACTGTAAGTATTTTCAACCTTCATGCATGTGCATAAATCTAATGACCATGATGTTTGATGTATGTCTTATCTTATTACTTTTATTTAAATTTTCACGAGGTTGTACTTATTTGTGTTAAAATTCAGGTGGCAATGATTGAAGCATATTTGCGTGCAAATAACATGTTTGTTGACTATAATGAGGTAAGACTTTCTCCCTTTCTCTTCTCATAATTTACTCCTGTAAGTTCCATTTGGGATATAACTATTTGCCTCTATTTAGCTTTTACGAAATTTTTAACTTACATTGGTTTTAATAGTATTTCCTCGAATTAAACAAATTTATATCGACTGTAGACTCATGTATATATCAACCTTCATAGGGAAATCTTATTTCGACTCCACTAACCAGTGGGACTATTCTTCTAGGGATCACACGAAAAATTGCCATCGACATTGCTCGTGATCATGGGTTCCAGGTAGTTATTCTTGCAACACATAACTTACACATAGGCTTGGTTATGTTGTGCTAAAATATGTTCTTTCGATTGGAATTTGGCTCATAAGAAACTAAATACTCTCTCTGTGTTTGTAATTTGTCATGTCAATTCCTTGAATATGGTATTAAAGCTCATTAAGAATGTACATGAATGAGGCATGTGGTTGTCTAACACGGTGAGGCAATTTTTGACCTGGTTCTCATTAAGAATGTACATCCCATTAGATTTGTATTTGCATTCATGTTAACATAGTAAATGCGTGTTTTAGTTGCCTTTATAATGCAAAATCATCTCCTATAAATACTAGCACTTTTTGCAATGGAGACACCTGTCAGCTTGGATGCAGAGGACATTAGGAATGAAAAGGTAGACATTCTCTATATACATATGAGATTGCAATGTGTGTTGGTTATTATTAATTTTTTTTTCCCCAGCTATGGCAGGTTTCAATTGCTTTTAATAGTTGTCCAAAAACTTATCTGCAAATATGGTAAATAATGACAAATCAATTTCTCCACCCATGCCTCCCCAACCCCTATCTTAGATGCACTTGGATACAAGTATTAGGTTTGAGTGCATGTCCAAGTGTTAGATCTTCATAAATCGATGTGATATTAACCACCCAGGAATCAGTTACTCACTTAAAGTTCCTTATAGGAGTTGTGTAGAGATTCATGTTATAATATGCATGTGTCATTTTTTATAAGTACTTTAATTTTGCATATTTATCCAGATCTGTTATTTAATAGGCAACTTAATGCTTTCACAGTGTTCTTTGTAAGATTAGAAGTTCTCTTTTAAGTCACAATGGCAGACATGTTAATTATATGTGTGAACATTACCCTGAACGTATTTATGAGGTCTTTTAGTTATATCTGGCCTGTTGGTTGCTTTAATTCTCATTAATGTCCTGTCTGGTCGAAATTTTCATTTAATCAGCTCTTCAGTCTGTATATACTTTCATCACATCATCCTTGCTTGCCATCTTCATTTTGTTTTATCATGGTTTATCAACATGTTTCATGGTTTCTCTTGTGCTTCTTATTGGTTGCATGATTTAAAAAAAAAAAAAAAAAAAAGGAAATTTCTATAAAGTCTGTTTTCGTTGTATCAATTTCTAATTACCTTTTTTATTCCCCTTACCTGGTTAACTATTTTTTCATTATGCATCCCTTTATCTACTCTACTTATTTTCCTTAGAGGTAACTTTTGTGAATCTTTATCTCTTTTTATAGGCTTCATAGGAGAGCTCTGTATTGGTGTAGGCCTGTTATTAGTTATGTATGCTTTTTGGTAAACAGAGATTTTTAATGGAGTTTATTTTATTTAGAAAAACCTGCACCCCTATACCCATTCACCCACATACGCGAGAAAAGGGTGATTTGTAGTATTAGAATTTTTTAGGGCTTATTGAGCATATAAAGATATGATAATCGGCTTATGATTCTTGAAGGCTGGTGCATTCTATAGTCTTACTTATTCAGTATCTTCAGCTAATGCCCATTTGGTCTCTTTTTTCTCTTTTTTTCTTTTTTGATTTGCATTTGGCTTTTGTTTTGGTGTAGCATTTATGAGGTTATGTTTTTATTTATTATTTTTGTTTGTTTTAGGCGGGATGTACGGTATGCCACCCCTGATGGACCGCTATGGCTTGGGTATGGGTATGGCCATGGGCCATGCTGGCATGGTATGTGCAAAATGTCCATGTCTAAAGCTGTTTACTAATTAATTTATTTGCAAAGAAGCATAGTGCTACAGAATAACGTACATGATGCCCGCATAATCATGTTTAAGTTGACAAATATTTTCAAAACCATACTCTTTCTCTATGTGATGGTTTGGGAAAATTTTCTCTGAACTCCTCCCCTTCTCTACCTAGGTTCCCATTATTTGTTTTGGTACATGAATTATTGAAAGCACTCTCACCTCTCAGTATACGAGCTCATGAATGAATTTTTTTCTGCAGGGCCCAAGGCCTGGATTTTTGCCAGATGATAAATATCAAACGAAAGGTGCAAATTTTGCCATATCTAGGCTGTTTTTGAACTTCTGACCAATGATTTGACTTGATGCTATCTCTTTATGTACTAACTTGTATCTCTGTGTCTTCGAACACACCTGTAGATGGAACGCGTGATAACGACTGGACATGTCCTAAATGTGGAAATGTCAACTTCTCTTTTAGAACAGTTTGCAATATGAGGAAGTGCAATACTCCAAAGCCCGGACCTCAGGTTTGAGCTACTTTCATTTCTAGATTTTACTCAACATTTAAAATGTCTGGTATTATAGCTTGCTCTTTGTCATTTTGGATGCTGAATTTGGAAATTTCTTCATTACATTGTGTCATCATCCTGTTAGTTTAGAAAAATTTCCTTTGATGTTTGTTTAAAGTTTCATTGGTTTGAAACATTACTTTGTTGAATATGCAGGCTGCGAAATCTGATTCCAATTCTAGTGAGTCCTTTTAAACCTTCCTTGTGGTTGGCTGCAATTTCTTAGCACGATACTTATAGATCTCGTCTTTCAGAACACAAGATGCCCGATGGGAGCTGGAAGTGTGAGAAATGCAATAACATAAACTACCCTTTTAGGACCAAATGTAACAGACAAAACTGTGGGGCCGATAAACCATCTGAGGGATATAAATCCCCTTCAGAACCAGCAGATGAAAATGATCAGGTCTGTCATGAGATACATTTACTTACTATGTCCATTTGTTGCTTGAAATTTCCATTAAGATTGTTAACCATCTATGTGTATAGCACAAACAAAAAAAGTACTAAAGTTCACGATATGTCTTTAGTTAATGATCTTTTGGTGGAACTACTATTTTTCCCTCATGCTCGTCTTGGTTAGATCTTGTAGTGGTTGCATCTGTGATTTTCCTATTTTGATATTTGCTGCTTCTACCTCCTCAAGCATTTATCAATTTTGCAATTGTCTAATTTTCCAGTGAGTTTTATAGGAAATGTTTGTGGGTTAAGAAAGGTCTAGAGTCGTCGTCGTCCAGCTATGCTCATTATGGGTGTCTGAAAGTCAGTCATGTCATCGTCGTCGTATTGCCGCACTTGTCAAGTTTATTCTGCCTTCTCGTGATCCGTGTCGAGTTGTATTAATAAACTAGGATTTGGTATTTGTGGTCTAGTATGGATCTTCTTTATTCATATTATGCATTGATTAAATCATATGTTGCAGTTTGGCTGGACAAGGTGATTTGATTGTGATTCATCTCTAATATTTTCTACATTTCAGTTGTGTGAAATGTTTTCTTTCTTTTGTTTTTTTTTTTTTTTTTGGCAGGAATCGGGAAAATTTGGGAAACTTTTCTCCAAAGTTGAAGAAGTTCGAAATTGATGCTTCGAAGTGTTGTGTATCAATCATATTTGTACTCCTTTTTTTTTTTTTTTTGTTACATTTATTCTTTTCTTAGTATTTTAAATTTTGAGATGATGATGGAGAATATGAATTTGGTTGTGATTTTTGTTGGGTTGGGTTTCCTTCCTATGTGGAGGAAGGCCCAAAACATTTAGTAAGCCCATGTGAATTCCAAAGCCCACATGGAGAAGTTATGTTTTTGAAAAGATCTGGCCCATAATTTTAGGATTACAAAACCTTTTCTTTGTAACACAAAAGGAGACTAGAAGCTGCCACCAAAAACAGAGCAGAAGAAAAATTCTGTCCAGCAGTGATCAAGCTATCCGATCAATAAGCATCTGTGGTCC
This sequence comes from Camellia granthamiana, assembly GCA_036172215.1. NCBI lineage: Eukaryota > Viridiplantae > Streptophyta > Magnoliopsida > Ericales > Theaceae > Camellia > Camellia granthamiana. Next base: position 148,440,489 of record CM069906.1, read on the forward strand.
GATTGAGCTGAAATTTGGTAGGCGAGTTCACAACTCAAGACTCTAAATTCTGGACGGTGGAGATCAGATTTGGAGTATTCTACTGCTGGTTTTTGGCCCGTGAACAGTAGCGTTTTTTGGTGAGATTTTTCCTAAACTTTGTAGTTTGATCTTTGGTTGCCAAGGAAGCTTATTTGTAAGTTGTTCTTGATTGTTTGCCTCTAGTTCTATCTAGAGAGAACTCTTGTATGCCCATTATTTGTTTATAGTCCCGTGGTTTTTCCTTTCCACATCGGGAAGATTTTCCACGTTAAAATTTTGCTGTCACCTTATTGTGTAATTGTTGGATCATCGCTTTCAGATTCTTTTTCAGAATATATTGTGCTCTATTAAATTGTTTCCTAATAGGTTCACACAAAGAGGGAGAATAAACTACTTCCGCTATTTTTGTGCCGGATTCGGATATTTCGAATTGGTTTTTATTTTGTTTTCTCCCAACATAGTGGTATCAGAGCCAAGTTCATATTGTTGTGGATCTTGTGTTGAATAATGGAAGCAAGTTTAAGTAGAATGGTTACTTTGAATGGTTCTAATTATCACACATGGAAAGAAAAAATGAAAGACCTCCTTTATGTGAAACAATTTCATCTACCGGTGTTTGCTACTGAAAAACCAAAAAATAAATCTGATGAAGAATGGACATTACTACATCGACAAGTGTGTGGGTACATTAGGCAATGGGTGGATGATAATGTTTTGAATCATATTAGTGGAGAGACACATGCCCGTACACTCTGGAACAAACTTGAACAATTGTATGCTCGGAAGACTGGAAACAATAAAATGTTTCTAATAAAGCAATTGATGACCTTGAGATACCAAAATGGAACCCCATTGACAGATCACTTGAACACTTTTCAAGGAGTAATTAATCAGTTGGCTGGAATGGGTATCAAGTTCGACGATAAGGTACAAGGGTTGTGCTTGCTTGGTACATTGCCGGACTCTTGGGAGACATTTAGAATGTCATTATCTAACTCGGCCCCAGATGGTGTAATCAATATGGATCTGGTTAAGAGCAGTATTTTAAATGAAGAGATGAGGAGGAAATCACAGGGATCTTCTTCACAGTCAGAGGTTTTGGTTATAGAAAAGAAGGGGAGAAGCAAGAGCAGAGGTCCGAAGAACAGAAATAGAGGTAGAAGCAAGTCCAACAAGTTTGCTAATACTGAGTGTTATCATTGTGGCATGAAATGGCACATCAAGAAACAGTGCAGAAAATTGAAGAGAGAGAACAAGGAGAAAGGGATTGAGCATGATGGAAAGGATAATGATCAAGTTGCCACCGCTACTTCCGAAGACTTTCTCATTGTTTATGATGAAGATGTTATTAACATAGCATGCTATGAGACCAACTGGGTGATTAATAGTGGTGCCTCTATTCATGCTACATCTCGAAAAGATTTCTTCACATCCTACATACCTGGTGACTTTGGTTCGGTAAAGATGGGTAATGATGGCTTGGCCAAAATTATTGGTGTTGGAGACGTGCACTTGGAGACGAATAATGGCACGAGGTTGGTTCTTAGAGATGTAAAGCATATTCCTGATATCCGCATGAATTTGATTTCTGCAGGTAAACTTGATGATGAAGGGTATTGCAACACTTTCAGTAATGGTTAGTGGAAGCTCACTAGGGGTGCTATGGTTGTGGCTCGAGGCAAGAAGCATTCTACTTTGTACGTAATGCAGGCAAGGCTCCCCAAAGAAGTTATTAATGCAATGGATGATGAGTCTACAGTGGAATTGTGGCATAAAAGGCTTGCTCACATGAGTGAGAAAAGCCTGGCAACATTGGCAAAAAAGAATCTTCTGTCTGGAATGAAGAATGCACTTTTGAAAAGGTGTACTCACTGTTTGGCAGGAAAGCAGAATAGAGTTTCCTTCAAGAGTTCCCCTCCTTCAAGAAAGCCAAATGTACTTGATTTGATACATTCAGATGTTTGTGGTCCTATGAAGACAAGAACACTTGGTGGCTCCCGTTACTTTGTGACCTTCATAGATGATTATTCAAGGAAGTTGTGGGTCTACACTTTAAAAAGCAAAGATCAAGTGTTGGAGACTTTTAAACAGTTCCAAGCCTTAGTTGAGAGACAGACTGGGAAGAAGCTCAGGTGCATCAGAACAGATAATGGGGGATAGTATTGCGGTCCTTTTGATGATTATTGCAGACAACAGGGTATTCGACGTCAAAAGACAACCCCGAAGACTCCTCAGTTGAATGGTTTAGCTGAAAGGATGAACAGGACACTGGTTGAAAGAGTTAGATGCTTGCTTTCACAAGCACGGTTGCCAAGATCCTTTTGGGGTGAGGCTTTGAGCACAGTTGTACATGTTCTTAATCTCACACCATGCGTTCCTCTTCAGTTCGATGTACCAGACAGAGTTTGGACTGGCAAGGATGTTTCCTATGATCACCTGCGTGCCTTTGGATGTAAAGCATTTGTTCATATTCCCAAAGATGAGAGGTCTAAGCTCGATATGAAGACCCGACAGTGCATTTTTCTAGGCTATGGCCTAGATGAGTTTGGCTACAGGTTATATGATCCAGTTGACAAGAAACTAGTGAGAAGCCGAGATGTTGTATTTATTGAAGATCAAACTATACAAGATATTGAAAAAGCAGAGAACACAATGTCCTGGCATAGTGATGGTTTAGTTGACTTGGATCCGGTTCCTCTGACAGATTTGCCTGCACAGGCTGAACATGATGTTCAGAATGACCAACAAGGTCTAGGTGATGCTGATGACCCCTTTCAGGTCGAGATAGGTGATAAGACTCTTGAGCAGTTGGCAACACCAGAGATACCACCAGATGTTCCAACCAGGAGGTCAGCTAGAGACCGACATCCTTCCACTTGGTATTCTGCAAATGACTATGTGTTAATGACTGATGGGGGAGAGCCCGAGGGTTATGCAGAAGCCATGGAAGATGATCATAAGCTGGAATGGGCTGATGCGATGCAAGATGAGATGCAATCATTGCATGACAATCACACTTTTGAGTTGGTGAAGCTGCCTAAGGGCAAGAGAGCTTTAAAGAACAAGTGGGTGTACAGGGTGAAACATGATGAACTCACTTCACAACCACGATACAAAGCTAGACTAGTTGTTAAAGGGTTCAGTCAGAGAAAAGGCATTGATTTTGATGAGATTTTCTCACCAGTTGTAAAAATGTCTTCTATTCGTGTGGTTCTTGGCTTAGCTGCTAGTCTAGACTTAGAGATTGAGCAAATGGATGTGAAAACTGCCTTCCTTCATGGTGACTTGGAGGAAGAGATTTATATGGAACAACCAGAGGGTTTCAGGGTGAAAGGAAAAGAGGATTATGTGTGTCAGCTAAAGAAAAGTCTTTATGGTCTGAAGCAGGCACCCAGGCAGTGGTATAAGAAGTTTGAGTCAGTTATGGAGGAGCAAGGCTACATGAAAACTACTTCTGACCATTGTGTATTTGTGCAGAAATTCTCTGATGATGATTTTATTATTTTACTGCTCTATGTTGATGACATGTTGATTGTTGGCAGGAATCCTTCAAGAATTGACAAATTGAAGAAGCAACTAAGCAAGTTCTTTGCCATGAAAGACTTGGGGCCAACAAAGCAAATTCTTGGTATTCGAATCTATCGAGACAGAAAAGAGAAGAAGTTGTACATGTCACAAGAGCAGTACATTACAAAGGTGCTTGAAAGATTCAATATGAATAATGCTAAAGTGGTTAGCTCACCTCTTGCTACTCATTTTAAGTTAAGCACTAATCAAAGCCTTTCTACAAATAAGGAGAAGGAACATCAATTTTTGTAATTTCAATTTTGATGTGTTTGGTTGAATATTTATATTTTTTGAAACAGGGTTTGAATATATTTTGGAGAATTCTAACTAGTAGCAAATAAAATATTAATATTATTGAAATTAGGTTGCATTCCTGCCCAAAAAAAAAAAAAAAAAAAGAAGAAGTGCTTTTAGCGGCGTTTTTGTAAAAAACGCCGCTATAGGGTCAGTATGACGTCTCTCGCCGGAAGGAATCACCGCCGGTGATTGTAGCATGACGTTTCTAAAACGTCGCAATAAGGTCTACAACGGCGTTTTTGAAACGTCGCAAACATATAACGACGGCCGTATCTTCGACGTATAATAAAAACGTCACCAAAATTTTTAGCGGCGTTTTTTAGATATTTAGCAGCGTTTTACAAACACCATTAAAAACTGTATTTCCTGTAGTGTGAGATTACTACTAAAATTCACATGTCAATGTTATTCAAACCTTTGACTTGTTAGGAATCCTGAATGGAAAAACAATAAAATTGAAAATATTGTGGAACAAATTAATTTTCTTTTACTCTTAGATAGTTAATATTTTTTTAGAAATGAAAGATTTTTTTATGAGGGAACGGGAGAATTGGATTCTTATTTAATTTGGGAATTGGTGCTCAAATAAATAAGGAGTCACTATCTCATTCCAATTAGTTTCAAATGTTGGAATCATGAGACCCAGAATCACATTCTTATTTCATCTTAAAATTTTCAAACATATCCTTGTATTATAAAGAAAAATGAACAATCCTTAAGATTTCTTAAAACATCATCCCCAAATTGATCATAATGACGTAAATTATTGTACGTGAATTATTGATTTGTCTAGTAATGAGCCAACTAAGACCCAAATTCCTGTAATGTTAATGTGAGTAAATTTAGGTGTATGTTTTAAAAAACTCATTATCAAAGAAAATTATTGATTACTCTTGTGCTCTATTAGATTCATTGGAATGGTATAGAATGGAATGAATATTTTTTAGGATGGCTTATAAAATGATCACTCTCTTACAGTTGTAAATATGATGATTATATTATAATATATTTATATTTTTTTAGTCAATCAAACAAAAGAATAGACATTTTGATAGAATGATCATTGTATTTTACTCAATTTCAATGATGCTTTATTTGATTCATTGGAATGAGAGGGAACATAATGGAATGGTAATTCCTTAAGAAAGGAATGATCATTCCCTTAAAATGGTGAAAGATGATTTCATTTTTAATATATTTGTCATTATTTTTTTAGTCTAACCAAACATAGAATGAATATTTGATACAATAATTATTCAATTCTACTCTATTCTAGTGAACCAAATACTACTATAGTGTTTAGTTTATTAGAATGAAATAAAAATAAAATGATCATTTTATTAAAATATTTATTCTTACATTTTGTTAACTAAAAAAAATAAAAAACTACATTATATAATAAAATTATAATTCACTATTATAAGAGCATTTTATAGAAAAAAATTAAATAAATAACCATTTCATTCCATTTAAACTCATTTCAATTAATCAAATAGAATGCAACCAAAATTTTCAAAATACCAATAAAAAGGTAACGAATATTGGGGTGTTTGGGAATAAGCTTTTTTAGTTTTTTTGGACTAAAATAATACTAAAAGACAAAATAGGCTAAAATAGCTAATAAGGCAAAATATCACATTAAATCCATAATCATTTTACTTAAGAACCTTTTTTAGCTTTTTTTTAGCTAAAATAACACTAAAAGACAAAATAGACTAAAATAGCCAAACAGACCAAATATCACATCAAATCCATAATTATTTCACTTTTTTCTCTCACAAACATCACATCCAATCATAAAAAAATCCAACTATCTTCCCAAATACAAAAATTTTAACCTCCTAAAATAGCCAAAAATTAAAATAACTTATTAAAATAGCAACTTTTCAAACACCCGCACTATAATGTTAAACTAATCAAAATTAAAGTTGAAACACTGCATGATAAAAATGTGCCCAAGACCACCAAACTAGGGCTTGATATCAGTCATCACCAACAACTCTCTCTCTCTCTCTCTCTCTCCAAATCCGCGTGTTTGGTTATCAAATCTATATAATAAGGCACGAAGGATTTTGAAAGTGTGTGAAAATGTATGAGAGATACATTTGTATCAATGGTTGAGATTTTTCTGATCAACATCTAACGGTTGTCTCTTAAACACTCTGCTTCTGTCTCTTAAACACTCCTCTCATTCCTGCCCAAGTGTATCAAACACTCATCTTCTTCTGTCTCTCACAGGTCTGCCTCCTACCTACCCATTCTCCCTTTCTTCTTCTTGATTTCAAATTTTAAACTCTTTATCTACCCATTTCTCTCTCAGCTTTTGCCTCTGCATTTCTCTCTGGCTTCATCAGAGCTTACTCCGACCTACAGCTCAGTTTTCTCCGATAGCTCGGTTCACTCCGATTGTCGTTCACTCCAGCAGCTCAGTTGCAAAATCAGAGCTCTGATCGACCACTCCTGTAAGCTTATTACAATATGAGTTTGGTGTGATTTTAGTTTTATGATTTGGGTTTGATGTCTTTGTTGGGGTGGGGCTTTTTTTAGGTTGGTCTAATCTAGGTTTGATTTTAGTTTGGCCCTCATTCTAATCTGGGTTTGATATATTGGAATATCTGGGTTTGAGTTAGAATTTAGAATTTGAGTTAGTTTATACCCAAATCTTGCACATACCCAAATCTTGGTTAACACTCTGGCTGACTTGGTTAACACTATGGTTCATCTAATATCTGGGTTTGTATCTACTATGGAGTTTGTATTCATTTGTATTCAAAAGTTTGTGTTTGTGTTTGTGATATGGGTTTCTATATTCATCTAATATGTGATATTCATTTGTATTCATCTGATATGTTTTCATTTCTATATGTATTGGTCTAACTAATAGTTTATAGTTTATACATATCTAACTTGAGGGGTTTTCATCTGATATGTTTTCATTTCTATATCTATATGTATTGGGTTTCTATGTTTTGGATTGCTCTAAGAGAGGTTTTGTCACGACCCAAACCCGCCCCTATGGGTTTAGCACCGTAACCAGCCAGTAATCCGAGATTACCAAAGGCCTGTTTAACAGTAAAACAGTAATACAGAGTACAGGGGCATGGCGGAAGCCAAATCAGTAGATAAACAATGTCCAATGAGCTATGACAGTCTGTATGCAAAAAGACTATTCATAACATATACACAATCAGTACCAAACAGTATGCACAATATTTACAATCATCCAGATCAGGGACTTAATCCCTATTAAGACAGTACAGTACAGTGCTATCAGTCGATACAGTATTATAAAACAGATACAGAGACAGATGGGGGAAACTAAAACACCCCAAAGCCGTAGCTTAAACGGACTCGGAACCTCGCAGTGAGGCACATAGGTTGGCTTGACAAAACTGGAGTTACCCCAACGCTTCTAGCAACGGTCCGGTGCCTGTACACCTACATATATATATGAGCAGTGAGCTAAAGCCCAATGAATAACATAATGCGTAAAGAGGTTAAGAATGGATGTCCTTACAGTAATGAAAACAGTTCATTAAATTAGTATATCAGTCGTTCAGTCATAACAGTCATATGTGGTGCATCCATTAGCTTAGCAGTACAGTAAACGGTAGGTCTTGAAAGACTGAACAGTCAATGATGGCCATCATAATAGTAAACAGAAGTTCCAAGATAGGAACTGATAGAGATCTCTGTAACAGTAACAGTAACAGTAGTTGCTAAGGATGCCACAATACAGTTCAGAATAGAGGACATACATTCATTCAGTTAACAGTATCGATTCAGAAACAATACAGTTTAACCATTCAGAAGATATTCATATTTGAACATATCTTTACATAGTTGTTACTCACAGAGTTCTGGGCTACAGTTAAGCTAGAGCGCGTCCTCAGATGCCAATCCTGCACAGTTTACAGGATGAACACACACTAAGTTCACATTCGGGAAACAAAGACTTAGTCCCTACTTAGACTCGGTCTGATTCTACATCTATATCCTCATTAAGATGTCTTAAACTAGGCCTAAGAATGCCTAGGATGAAATGAGGATGCACTTTAAAAGCATTTTCAGAATTTTCTGAAAACAGGGTTCCCGCTCGAGCGTGTGTTTCCCCGCTCGAGCGGACATGCAGACAAAGGTCTCCGCTCGAGCGTGCAATCCTACGCTCGAGCGGTCTGCAAAAGTACTGGATGTGTGAAAATCACACTCGACTGGGCGCTCGACACCCGCTCGAGCGTAAGACACAAAGTCCCGCTCGAACGTCGATTATTCCGCTCGAGCGTACTGTAAAACAATGCAAAGTGCTGGATGCACGAATTCCTCGCTCGAGCTCCACTTTCTCCGCTCGAGCGGACTTCATGAATCCAGTATGCACGCTCGAGTGTGGACTTGCCCGCTCGAGCGTAAGTCCAAAATCTAGAATTTCCATATTTGAACCTCAAGCTCAAAACTCAATTCCAAAGCATCAAATTCGATTCCCTTAGGCTAATTTTTTGGAAAACACTTCAAAACTCGTAATACAACATGTTTCAAAGATCAATTTGAGAAATCAAAGCCCAAAGGTAGTTCAATTAAATCCAATTTCAAACCAAACTTCGAGAACCTGATGAACATGCAACATGCATGAGTTTAAACAAATTCCAAGCTTCAAATACTTGTTCCAAAGAGTCAATTTCTTACAAACATGAAGAATTCATGGATTATAACAAGAATATAAACTTGCATGCAAGGTTTCATGAAAATCAACTTCCAAATGCAAGAATATGTACATGCATGCATGATTCAAGCTTCAATTGATCAAATTAAGCTAATTATTAACTTTGAAACTCTAATCCTCCAAGAATCATGCAAGAACTAACTTAATTCACAGTTAGAGGGATAAAATTCTTACCTAGGCTCCTCAATTACAAGAATGGAAGCACAATTATGCAATCAACCTTCAATTTCTTCAAGTCACCAAGCTAAATTTGTTGAAATCACTCTTCCTCTTACTCTCTCTTTCTCTAGTCGGCTAGCTCAAGAAAAATGGCTGATGAAATGTGTTTGCCTAAGGTGTAACAAGGCTCAAATGTGTTTGCATAAAGTGGCCACTAAGTGGCAAAGTTGTGAATTAGGCCAACTTCTAAAATTATCATTATTTAATCTAATTTAATCATACCAAATCACATTTCAGATAAATACACCATAAATTCACGTAAATTCTAATTAACACAAATCATCAATCAGTTTTAGATTCGGCCGCCGATAAAGCCTTCAATTCGCAGTTTAATACATAAAACACGAACAGATAATTTAACAGTCAAACAGATAGAAATCACTCTTCCTCTTACTCTCTCTTTCTCTAGTCGGCTAGCTCAAGAAAAATGGCTGATGAAATGTGTTTGCCTAAGGTGTAACAAGGCTCAAATGTGTTTGCATAAAGTGGCCACTAAGTGGCAAAGTTGTGAATTAGGCCAACTTCCAAAATTAGCATTATTTAATCTAATTTAATCATACCAAATCACATTTCAGATAAATACACCATAAATTCACGTAAATTCTAATTAACACAAATCATCAATCAGTTTTAGATTCGGCCGCCGATAAAGCCTTCAATTCGCAGTTTAATACATAAAACACGAACAGATAATTTAACAGTCAAACAGATAGAATGCATTTAAACTAGTACATTCAATCAGTCAGTTCAGTATTTCAGTTGATTCAATTACTTATCATAATCAGTCTTAGTTTAGCAGTAATCAGTAGGGTTATCAGTAATCGGTGGTGAGGGTTATTACAGGTTTATAGTATACATATATGTTACATACTATAAATACCCATATGAATGTATTGGGTTTTCATTTCTATATAGTGTATTCATCTGAATGTAAATATATAGTGAATGTAAATACCTATATAGTGTATTCATCTGATATGTTTTCATTTCTATATCTATATGTATTGGGTTTCTATGTTTTGGATTGCTCTAAGAGGGGTTTATAGTAGACATATATGCTTCATACTGTAAATACCCATATGAATGTGTTTGAAATTTTCATGTGAATTGAAATTGACAATTACGAATTGAATCGATAATTTAGATTGTTAATCTAAGAATAAATTTATATGACCAAAAATAAAAAATAAAAACTAAACATCATATCAAAACTTCACCTAATGATGTAAAAGTTTTTTTTTTTAAGTTGTAGAACATGGTATTCATAATACGAATTTAAAATGAACCTGCATAAACATCCAGCAACCTAACTTCCTTTATGTCCAGCAACCTAACTTCTTTTATTGCTCTAAAAAATAAAATAAAGCCCAAAGTAATTGTTGCTCTAAACTGATAGCAACTGATATGGGTTGCTCTAACCATCTATATAATAATGCACAACGGTTTTTGAAAATATATAAAATATATCAGAGATACATTTTATTTTAAGGGCTCAGATCAATTGTCATAAACATCAATGGTTGATATGATGCTTTGATTCCCGTCCAAAAACTCGGTGCTCTCTCCCTCTCCCACCTACCCACGTCTCCTCCCCATTCCATCTTTATCTCTCTCTCTCTCTCCCTCTCTGTTGCACGTCTCCTCCCATTCCCTCATTATCTCTATCTCCCTCTTTCTTCCTCTTCTTTCCTACCCTTCCTCTTCACTCGCTCCCGACGCTACCTCTATCCTTCTCTCTCACCCGATTTCCCCCTCTCCCCCCTTCTTTCTGTGGCTTCAATTTGCAACCCTCCCACTCGCTGTGCAAGGTAAGATTTCTCTCTCTGTTCCCCTTTGTTTTTTTCTCTTAATTTTTTGACTTTCACTCTGCTTCTGTTTTTAATTAAATACTCTCACATGCAAATACTTCAATTGTTGATGGTTCATGGTTTCTGGTTTTTCATCATTTCATGTCTGCTCAAATTTATATACTTCAATAGTTTTATCTGACGACTATAAGTATAAGTTTTGTTAGTGTTTCACCTTCCTCTTTGTGTCAAAGTTTTAATAATAATGTTGCATTTATGTTCTATATAAATGCACTAATCCTTAATAAATAGAAATATTTATTTGACACATCTTGAAAGATAAATTTTTTTTTTTTTTCCAGGTAGCTTTAATTGTTTTCCTTTCCCACATTGGAAGTTTTGTATAATAATGTTGCATATATGTTCTGTATAAATGCACTAATCCTTAATAAATAGAAATATTTATTTGACACATCTTGAAAGATAACTTCTTTTTTTTTTTTTTCCTTCTTTCAGGTAGCTTTAATTGTTTTTCTTTCCCATATTGGAAGTTTTGTACCTGCAAATGTTGCTACTATGGGTTTGACTGACAGGTTCGATTTTTATATCCCTGGCCTTTTGGTATCATTAATTTTTTTGGTACTGCATTTTTGCATATTTTACTACAAGAACTTACCAGAATTCCAAAAAATAGGATATTTTGTGCCATGGGAAGCAAATTTATGAATGCTGAACAATCAACATTTATGATTGATCCACATCAAGTTGGAATGATGCTAAGGTATAGTTACACAGTTTTCTCTTAACCTACTAATAATGGACATGGGATTGACATCTGCCCCCCGCATCCTTGGTGTTTGGTTCTGGTGATTAGTCCACTGATTTGGAAAAAAAAACAAAGGATTTGGAAATGGGTTTTGTTTGGCAGCCGAGAAATTGGGAAATGGTGGTTTTTCTCAGGGGTGTGCGAGTGAGTGTTTAGAGAGATGGAAAATTGGGTTGAAAGATTCATTACCACTCCTTTCCCTTTATCCATTAAAAAACAACACCTTTTTGTTTTTATAATAAAACTGGTATTTGATGAATCCTTTTTCTCTTTGTTTCACTTTTTCAGGTTGATGATGATATACAGATGATGATCCAAGTTAGTTTTGTTCCAATCAAACGCTGTATCTTCTTCAGCTATTACGAGGCAAATATGTACATGTTTTTATGTATTGGTGTATCTTCGAGGGTTCTCTGACTCTCTCTCTCAGCAACACTGTAACGATGTATTTGTTTTTGGCTCTCCACAAAATGTAATTTGTTTACACTTTTTGGAGAGTATGTAATTTGTATGCAATCATTTTCTGAACCATAAAATGATTGCTACTGCCTATATTTAATTTTACAGTTTATATTATAGTTGCTGGTTTGGTATTATGTTGATATATTGATGGTAGTTAATTTGTGTATTGTGTCTATTCTATATGTGGATTGATGGATTTAGTGTTGATACATTAAAAATTCACACCAAAATGGCTGTTTGATTTTTATACAAGTGTAATATTTGAATCTGTATTCTGCAATTTTATTGAAATTCATTGTGTGATTTGACTTAGATTATCATTGTGGGTGTTCTTTGTTATCTTGCTGCCATATTTGAAAGTGGGGTTCAAGTGCCAATTAATCGAGCGTTATCGCCAATTAATTTGTTTCTTTGCTTCTGTTTAAATTTTGAATTCCTAAAGTATCTTAGAGATTGTTGAGTTTATGTAAGATTGATGCTGAGTTAAAACTCTTCCTCTGAAGTTCTGGGTTTTTGTTTTTGAGGTGGAAAGAGCTTCATTTCATCATTTTATAGTGTGAGTTATACAGTATGTTTGGATTGGAGGTTGTTCACTTTATATGAGATTGATGTTGAGTTGAATTCTTCCTCTTTTGTGTATGTTATCATATTTATTAGGTGAGGTTTTTTTTTTTTTTTTTTTTTTTTTTGTGGGCGCGTGTGTGTATTTTCTAGCTTAGAGTTGATTTTAGCTTTATTTACTTTTGTTTATATCTTAGAGATCGTTGAGTTTATGTAAGATTGATGCTGAGTTAAAACTCTTTCTTTTTCGTGTAAGAAATCAAAGTCCTAAATTTCGAACTGGCAAGGTAAGATTGTTTGTTTTGATTTTGGTTGCTTTGGTCACTGTTGTTTTGATTTTGAAATCAAAAATTACGAAGAAGAGGTGTTTTTCGGATAATTTACTTTTGGTGCATTTTTTGGTTGCTGAGATTTTAAAGGGAAAAAAAAAAAGGGAAAAACAATTTGGGGTTTTGGTGACCGAAGTTCATATTTTTTTTATAAAAAAAAAATTGTATTTTCAACATTTTGTTAGTAGCTGAATAGATTTTAACTCAATACTCCTGTTTATACTGTAGAACACGAGATTCAATGTTAAACATGATTGCTAAATATGTAGGATATGAGATTTCCTTTTGGAGAATATGAGATTACAAATTTGCAATTACAGTTTTAACTTAGTACTCTTGTTTGTACTATATATGTATGAAATTGCAGTTTGAAATTACCTTTCGAACTCGCACTCACAAGGTAAGATTGAGAATTATTTCAGTCTTTTTTTCCACTTGAGAATTGTTTCAGTATTTTTTGTTTATTTTTATTTCCTATTTTTTGGTAATTCTTATTATTTAAAAATAAGTAAAATCTAAAAATGAAATTAAACCGCGTGTGTTTCATCCCCTAATTTTGCTTCTCTAATTCCACCTCTAATGATGTAGAATTAGAGAGGCTAATTCTTTATAAGTTTTTTAAGAAGAAGAATACTTCTTTATATTTTTTTCAATATCTTTATCAAAAACTGACAAGACTCTACAAATTTGAACATGATATGTATAAATTACAATTACATTTTAATCTCAACATTATTTACATCGTGTGTTTAGGCACGAACATATACTAGTTATTGTATATAATATAAAAAAATTGTAGGTAAATACAAGTTGATAGTGCCTAACACGTGTTAAAAATTCGGCGCAAAAAGATTTGAAAAAAAAAGTGTTTAGAAAGCCACTCACAAGCGGTGACAGTGATATTGAACAGAGAAGTAAATAAATACATAAAATACGTACAGGCAATGAAATATTTGAATAGATAATTGTACGAATAGATAACATGTGAACATATTTAAATAGATAGTTGGATAGCCACGTGTACATGTGCATTTGAACAAATAGATGACATTTAAATATATAGAATGGATGCTTAAGTTTCTAAATAAGTAGTTAAGTTTTTAAACAGATAACATGTCATTTTAATTCAAAAATTTTTAATTTATCCTTATTGACTCAATAGTTTCAGAAATAGAAATATAATCTCACTGCCTTATAATACATAGTAATCTCGTAAGTTTAATATAATTATATTAAGTTTTTATAAGATCTTAGTTTTCTTTTAATGAATAATCTGTTAATAATAATATTATCATATCTTTTTTATATATTTTTTTTATGGAGTATTATTTATTTTTATGTATCTGCATTAATTCCGATGTGTTATATATTTTTCAAACCTTAAAAAAGGCTTGATGGGATATGTCGAAAGTAGTCATAGATTTTCCACATTTTTTTCAAGATTATTTTGAAAGGCCAACAACTTTACTGTTCTTTTAATTGTGGGTTTTAAAGTCATTAATGATTAATGGCCAGCCTTCTTTCCAATCTTTAGAGTGAATTACGCTCGTAGATTCATTTATGAGCTTTACTTTGATAATTAGTTTAAACTGATAATTAAAATTACCCGATTTTTATTATATTTTTTTATTTAAAAAAATAAATAGTTTATTTGTAAATTATACTTGTTCATTTCCTTTGTAATAAATAGGAGAAATTACTCATAAGTCCTATATGGAAAAATGTTACTCCATCTAGTCCTAAGTGTTTTTTTATAAACCTTAGTCCTTTTTTTACATCACAACATCATCATCATCAAAATAACATCAAACATCATCATTAAAACAACATCAAACCTCAGAACATCAACATCAAACAACATCAAACATCATCATCAAAACAACATTAAAATTATTCATTTTCCTCCGTCCAAACATTAACCTAATTTTTTTCTTCTTTCCGTGTTAATGTTTTTGATCTTCATCAGAAACTCCTCATCTGTCGAATCAATCGCATATATAAATACTACATAAATTGGAACTAAAATAATTTTCTGACTACGCTCTCTGAAATGCTCTTCAATGGAGGTAACTGAACGCCAACACACTCCACCAATCCCCTCAACCACACAAACGAATTGAAAAAAAAAATCACATAAAAAAGAAAGAAATAAAAATGGCATGGAATCTCGAATCTGGATTGGTCGTCCTCAATGGCGAGTCTCTCAGTTTCTCACCTCAGACTTGTCTCTCCTCCGCGATTCAATCAAATTCAATCATCATCATCATCGCTGCCATTGTTGTTGAAGTATCAAACAGCTAAGGCCTCTGGTTCGATCTCTGCATCCTACAGATTCTCCTCCGGCATCGACGAAGAGGAGAACGACCACAGCGCCGCCGGAGGATTTAAAGAAGCGGTGGCGCTATTGGAACATCAGATTCATGTTCGAACATCAGATTCATCGTGCTGTTTGGTTCACTCTTCTTCGATTTCTTAATCTCCAAATGGGTCTCTGAAGTTTCATCAATCGAACCCAAATCCAAACTCCGTTTCTTATCTTTGTTCCTCTTCCCCTTCGAATTAGGGTTTTCAAAATCACCATTGGCAGTGTTCCCAACATCATCAGGTGAACCAAACCCCAACCCTAGGGTTCGATTTCTTAATCTCCAAATGGGAAACATCAGATTCATCGTTTGATGTTCATGATGATTAATATTCTGAGGAACCATCGTTTGATGTTCATGATGATTAAACATCAGATTCATCCAGTGTTTGTATCTCCGATCAATGTTGGGCACATCGACGATGTCCAAGAACTCAGGAAGTCCAATTTCAGAGGAAGCAAACGTTTTCGAATGACCCCCCTGTGATGTGTTCGAGCAATGAGTTCTTGGCCCCCGTAACAGCCTTTGTCGAATCTGAGATGTGTTCCAAAGGTTTCGATCTGAGATTTTTGATGTTATGACGAAGTTTGAACAAAAAAATTGTTACGTTGATGTTTGATCGAAAAAAAAAATTGTTATGATAATGATGTTTGATTAGGAAAAATTGTTTAGTCGTTATTTTTGATATTTGATGTTATGTTAATCGTTATTTAAATAAATTTGATGTTTGATGTTTGACGAATAATGTTTGATGTTTGATGAATAATCCTAATGTTTAATGGTGTTGTTTGATGTTTGATGAATACTATTCGATGTTTGATGAATAATCTTAATGTTTAATAGTTGATGTCTGATGAATAATTCTGACGTTGATAATATTTGATATTGGATGAATAATTCTATCGTTGCTAATGTTTGATGTTTGATAAATAATTCTGACGTTGTTATGTTTGATGTTTGATGAATAATGTTTAACATAAAAAGGCCTATAGTAAGCTTTTAGAGAAATAGGACCTATTAGTCCAACAAAAAACATTCGGGACTAAATGGACTAACATTCTCAAATTTGGGATTTATTGGTGCTTTTCCCTAATAAATATGATAAAATTATATAATTACAATTGAAAAAAAAAAATTATAATTATTTTATTGATCTAATTTTTTATAATCTCTACATAAACTTATGAAAAGAGCAGATTAGATCTTTAGAATAGTAACTACCTAGAATAAAAAAAAATTCGTTTTAAGTGAATTGGAAACAAGCCATGATGGGGAAAAAATTTGTAAACAAGTGGTGAAATGAAAATTGGGAGGTAGCTCGAAAATTTAAGGGTCGAATGGCCCGAAATTTGAAAAGGGAGAGAAAAGAGGGAGAGCGGAGAAGAGAGGGAGAGAGGAGGACGTCGTCGCCTCTGCCGACGCCGTCGCCTCACCGCTCGTCGCCTCGCCGCCTGTGCCTCCGCCACGAGGAGCTCGTCCAGTCCTTCAGCCTCGCCACAGCCCCGCCTCCTCCTCCAGTCGATTTTTATTGCCCCCTCCCCTCCCTCCTTCCTCCTCCTCCTCCCAATCTTCTTCTCCACCCTTCTTCTTCTTCTCCCCCCCCTCCTTCTTCTTCTTCTCCTTTCTTCCCCTCCTCCTCTGATTTTCTACTTCTGATAGGAAGACGAAGACCCCAAAAAAAAAGAAAAAAAAAAAGAGACAAAACGACGTCGTTTTGCTTTTTCGACCCATTCGACCCCACGGATTTTCGAGCTACCAACCGGGGTTGGTGGTGAAATTGTGTTCTCACAAATTCACAATCATTAGTATTAAAATTGTGTTTAAATCATAAATTTAAATAAAAAACTTAAAAAATAAAATATAAAATATAATTACACTTCACTTTTTTTTTTTGTTTAATCTCTACATAAATTCATGATTCAAACATAATTAAATTCCTATTTGACTGTTTTATTATATTTAAAAGCACCCGTGACATGATTATATGTTTTTATATGTACCTGTCATTTTAGGCTTAAGTCATACAAATCACATAAACACAAGAACATTTCGGGGAGTAATTATTATTTTATTTTAAATATTATATTAGTTTTATTTTCATGCTTTAAAGAATAAGAATAATGTCAGCAAATTACAAAACATCATTAATCAGACACTCCCTTTCTTTTCTCTCCAATCCCTCCACAATCCAAGATCCATACACAACCTAATGACGCAAAACCAAAAAAATAAATAAAACCCTGAACTTTCTTCTCATTTGCACAGATAAAAAAAATAAATCGATTATTGTTTATCAAAACCTGAACTTTCTGCATGGGTAGCATCTAAATGCAAAGCTATCATTTCATTTCTAACAATTGTTGAGGGCTATAATATAATCTCCTGCAAATATGGAAAAGGGGAAGAAAAAAATTGAAGTCAGATTCCACAGCGTGCGATCAAGCCTCTAATAATTTTCCATAGCAGAAAACGAATAATTCTAATGCCTAACTAATTAACAATTTTTCATAGAATTTTGTACTAGAATAATAATACATAACATATCATCTATTTACATTAATATAAGAAATGCCTAGGCCAATACATGAACGTCTCATCAACATAAAAAAATATAGGGGCAAACCAAAGACTCAATGACGATATCGAAAAAAAAAAAAAAAGAATACACCCAATTAGGCAGCCAATAATAAAAATACGGGGATGAGGCGATATCAATCGAATCACTATCAAAGGTGATACTAGTTTTATTGGATGCAGGTATATCTCATTTATAGGTTCAAACAAGATGTCCATATCTTATGAGTTGTTCACTTATAAAATTTAGGGCAAATTACATTCATATCCCTTGAGATTTGCTTTAATTACAGATTCACCCTTGACTTTTGAGAAATTACAATGCACCCCCTGAGGTTCCAAATCAAATTACAATTTTCCCCTTCATTAATCCCCTGTTAGGTCAACTAATGAATTTTGATGACACCAACATAAAAAATTTGTCAATATTTTAACCTTGATTACCCAAACCCAGCTTCTAATCCAAACCCAACCCAAATAACCCAAATTTTCTCATTTGCCATGAAAAATATATATATATATATCAATTAAACATAGAAGACGTGAATATGCATGCATATTTGTTTCAAAATGATAATGTACCCTTTTGATGCATGTTCACGAGCTTCGCCAATGAGTGGCTACATGTTGGATCCTTCTTCAAGATATCCTCAAAGCAGGTTGAAAGCTTGACATTGTTGGCACTATCAAAATGGTCCAAAAGACTTGCTTTTGCTCTACACCAATTAAAAAGAAATAATAAATATTGAGAATAAATACATAAATAAATGTGTTACGATTGTGCTTTACAGAAATAAGACCCATAAGAACCAGGTGGCCAGATATAGATGCTTCGGCAACCTGGAAGCTAGAGTTCATTTGGGTATCAGAGACAACTCCGTAAACATAAGAAAATACAAGGAAAATGTGGAAATCAAACTTTCCTCATTTTCTTAAATGAAATCTCCATAACACAAAGGAAAGAAAGTGAAGAAGAGCATCAGTTAGATTTCCAACTGCACTACAATGAATTAACTCTTTTGGCCCCACCACTTCCATGTGGCATCATCATACTACCACTCTAGTAACACCTGGGCCACAGCTACTAACTCCAGCATCCACACCATAGTTGGTAAACCTAACTCCAACATCATCAACACCACTGGTTCTCTCACAGCTACCATGACCCAACTGATATTTTAGCTCCTCAAGCAGGGAATTTGTTTCCACTTTGCTTTCTCACTTGCTCCAGTAATTAATGTTTTCTATCTATCTCCTAGATATATTTTACATTGTTTTAGTTTTCTGATCCAAATAGCAAAGGAACCATTACCTCAAAGGGAGTGCTGCCTCTGAATTATGACCAAACTTCTCAAGCTCATTTATAGCCTCATCAATGTGATTCCCAAGCAGCAGCATCTGCAAAAAAATATTGCAACTGAAATGATGAGGGCTGTCACACTTGCTCCATAACCATCTGTATAGTGATTACTGTGGGGTTATATTTCTGAGTATCAACACGTGGCAAGTGGTCGCCGACGTGGCATCCGAGGTTCTACGTGTCACGGTAAAGTTTTGCCAATATACTCAAGTAATTGCCGAGGTTATTTCCAAAGGCATCTTAATTCGGATGAAGGCCTCCAACCTCGGCTTAACGTGCAAAGGCCGAGCTACCCGCAGAAGAGTAAGCCGAGGTTGATGTTATAAAATATTATCTTGGTTAGGTGGATGTCCAGCCTAGTGGAGAAAGTCATGAGGCCACTATCTGATCGACAAGCTTGCCTTGAGGCCATGAGAAATAGCCACGAGGCCACTAGCAGTCGTGTGAAGGAATCAACAGCTTTTACCTAGAAAGCTGCCAAAAGTGCACTAGTGGGCTGGCAAGCCAGCTCAAAAGCTGGTAACCACTCCATCTCTATTCCGGTGTATATATAGAGATGGAGGACAACAAACAGAAGGGAAATCATTCTGAACAGAGCATATACAACTACAAATCAATTGTAACACTTACAATTACATGCTAAGAGAGTAAGAGAATTACAGAGAGTCTATTGTAATTTTTACCATTCATTCAATAGTGAAATTACCTCGGCCTCCCGTGGACGTAGGCAATTATTGCCGAACCACGTAAAATCCTCTTTGTGTCTTTGTGCTATTATTTGTGCCATCTATTCTGCCTGTGTTTTTACCACTGAATCACTAAGATAGGCAGTGTGATCAGAAAATCACCCACACAATTTGGCGCCGTCTGTGGGAAAGTACGACGAATAGATGGCTAGTAACGCACAAAACGAAGAGGTTGGGGGTGACACTCCCGCTGGGAGTGACAGGCTTATTAACCTTGACGTCGACGGAGACAACCACAATGACAAAAACCGTGGCCAGGGGCACGGGGGAAAGAACGTCATCCAGGATGATGACACTTCGAAAAAGGCGGACCAAGGCAGATACTACGAGGAGGACAACCTCCAGGTATGGAGGGATAGATGCATACGAAGGGATGAGGAACTCAAGGACCTGGCAAACAAGTTGGCGGACCTGCAGTCGGTCGTCAACTTCATGATGCAAAGCAAGGTCATGCAGCCACCATACCCACTGCAGGATACGCCAATCCCAGCAGTTAAAGCTCGGAATGAAGGAAGGACAACAACTCCTGAGGCACCACAGCGCTCTAGGAACAAGAAGCATTCTCACCCGTCCTCCGGGGAGGTCGGCAAGTCCCAGAGAACGTATAATACGAAGGATCAGGAACCAAGAGAACATCGACATGTACAAAAGCAGGTTCTCTGCTTCGACACAACGCACGGGTAAAGGTCGAAACGGGCACACCACGAGGCCGAGAGTAGTGTGCCAAAGGGACTCAAATCGAAAGATAGCCGAGCTCCGGGGAGGAGCAAAGAAGACTTGAGAAATTATCTCAAGAGGAGAGAACAGAACGCTGAAGCCGAGGTGACCTCACTCCTCAAGCCGAGGACACCATTCTCGGAAGAACTGGACAAATTTGAAGCTCCAAAAAGATTCAGCATGCCGAGGTTCCAAATCTATGATGGTAAGTCAGACCCTAACTTCCATGTTGGATTGTTTTTGAACTCAATGGCATTATACAGTGGAAATGAGCCTTTGCTCTGCAAAGTATTCCCGTCGTCGTTTGAGGAGATTGCATCGGATTGGTTCCATAGATTACCAAAAGGAAGTGTGAAAACTTGAGAAGACCTGGCCGAGATGTTTGTGGCCAGGTTCGTGACAAACAAGCTACAGCCATTGAGGGTGGACGCATTAATGGCTTTGAAGATCAGCAAGGATGAAGGCCTTCGGGCCTACGCAAAGAGGTACTACGAAGTGTTCAACCGAATACCTGAATGCAACCAGGAGGTAGCGGTCGTGTCTTTCAAGAACGGCCTGAAGACAGATTGTTCACTACGGAAATCTTTGGCGAAGACATTGCCAAAGAGCATGGAGGAACTCATGGCAAGAATCGAAAAATATGCCAGAGCCGAGGAGGATACATCGGCACCGAAAGAGGTCAAACAGGAAGGAAACAACTCGCCGAGGCGAAGCCGAAGTAACAACGGGTTCAGCAAGGCCGAGGTAGAGTTAAGGGCTAAACAGGCAGTTACAACCGTGTTCCGACTTCCCATCCAAAAGGTCCTAGGAAAAATTCGGAGCCAGCCATATTTCAGAACACCAGTAAGGGAACCCGGGGAGTTTATGGGAAGAAACACGGACAGACATTGTTCGTATCACAATGAGAACAGACATACAACACAGGGTTGTAGAGCCCTAAAAGCTCATTTGGAAGATTTGGCGAGGCAAGGACACCTGAGGGACCTTGTTGATGAGACCAGAACAAGGGAAGAACAGGCAAGACTGCCCCAGGCGGAAGCAGCCCCACCACCACCGCAACCCCGGGCAGACAGACCTCGGGTCGTAAATGTAATTCACTCCAAGGTGAATGCAAACGACATTCGAGGGGAGACCCAAAGAGTCAAACACCTGCAGTACGTGAACCAGGTCGGATTGAAAAGACCTCGGCCGGAAGATTGCCAAGGTCCGATGATAACTTTTACTGAGGCCGACCTAGAGATGGTCCAGCACCCGCATAATGATGCTTTGGTAGTATCCCTCCTGGTTGGGGAGTGCCAAGTAAAACGCATATTGATAGATCCGGGCAGCTCTTGTGACATCATGTACGTTAGATGTTACAAGGAGCTAGGCCTTCACCCCGACGACCTGGAGCAGTCGGCTGGCCCGATGGTCGGCTTCAATGGAACGCCGACGTGGCTACTGGGCGCAACAAGCTTGGAAGTGCAAGCAGGCACCAAGAAGATCACGACCGAGTTCATTGTGATTGATACACCCTCACCGTACAACATCATCATGGGCAGGCCGTGGTTGCATGCAATGGGGGCAGTACCTTCAACATTACACCAATTACTGCGGTTCCCAACAGAGCACGGGATTGAAGAAATCAGAGGAGATCAATTACAGGCAAAGAATTGCTTCATGGCAGCAATGAAGGCTACCTGCAATGTTCAAGAACCAGCCAAGGCCGAGATTGAAGGTGAGGACATGGAAGTCCTGGATGACGTCGGCAAGGAACCGGCCGAGAAGAGTGAGGAATCACTGAAGAAAATCCTCGTCCAGGAGGGCGATGAGGAGCGCTTTTTTCTTCTCGGCTCAGGCTTAGCCGATGAAGAGGAAAGAAAACTGGAAGCCTTTTTAAGAGCAAACATAGAGGTGTTTGCCTGGACACCTTATGAAATGCCTGGCATTGACCCCGAGGTCACATGCCACAGACTGAACGTCGACAAGTCGGCTAAACCAGTGATACAGCGAGCTAGGAGACCGACGTTAATACACGTCGAAGCAGTGGAGGAAGAAGTTGACAAACTCCTAGAAGCCAGGGCCATCAGAGAAGTCAATTATCCAACATGGCTATCAAACACAGTGGTGGTAAAGAAGAAAAACGGAAAGTGGAGGGTTTGCGTAGACTTTACAAGCCTAAATAAAGCCTGTCCCAAAGACAGCTTCCCTCTGCCAAAAATTGACCAGCTGGTTGATGCTACATCGGGACATGGAAGGATGAGCTTCCTGGACGCTTACAGGGGGTATCACCAGATAGCCATGTACCCCCCCGAAGAGGAGAAGACGGCGTTCATCACCCCAAAAGGACTGTACTGTTATAGGGTGATGCCATTTGGATTAAAGAACGCAGGAGCAACCTACCAAAGGCTGGTAACCAAAATGTTCAAGCACCAGATAGGCCGAACAGTGGAAGTTTACATCGACGACATGGTCGTAAAGACCAAGGAGCCAGAGAATCATCTCGCCGACCTAGCCGAGGTATTTAACATACTCAAAACATATCGGCTCCGACTCAACGCGTCAAAATGCGCGTTTGGGGTTGGATCTGGAAAGTTTCTAGGGTACCTGGTAACAAGAAGGGGAATAGAGGCCAGCCCAGATTAGATCAAGGCAATCCTAGATCTGCAAAGCCCAACCTCGGCAAAACAGGTTCAAATGCTCACTGGCAGGGCCGCAGCCCTAAACAGATTCATAAGCCGAAGTTCAGACAAATGTAAACCCTTCTTCAACTTGGTAAAGAAGACGGCGGACTTCCTATGGACTGAAGAGTGTGAGGCCGCTTTGGCCGACCTAAAAAGGTACATGATCACGGCTCCAATCCTCTCAACACCTGAGCCTGGAGAGGAGTTATTCTTGTACTTAGCCGTGTCAGAGCACGCGGTGAGCGCAGTACTTATCCGAGAAGAGCAGGGAGAGCAGAAGGCTGTTTATTATGTAAGTAAAACCTTAGCCAGTGCTGAAACAAGGTACTTACCTCTGGAGAAGTTAATGTTGGCTTTAGTTATGGCTTCAAAGAAGTTGAACCACTACTTCCAAGCACACAAGATTGTGGTGCTAACAGAACATCCATTGAAATCCCTGTTGCATCAAGGAGACTTAACAGGAAGAATTGCAAGGTGGGCAGTGGCTTTGGGCCAGTATGACCTGGAATTCAGACCCAGAACAGCAATTAAGGGCCAAGTTTTGGCCGACTTTGTGGCAGAATTCACTCCGGAATCCATCGAACGTCGGCCACCGTTGAGCCGAGATGAACAAAGTCCTACCAAGCAAGAAGGATCCCAGCCGACAGCAAAAGAGCAAAAGGAGGAAAAGCTCCGACCTTGCAGCATCTACATCGGCGATTCATTCAGACTCTATGTCGATGGAAGTTCAAACCGACGAGGAGCGGGGGCAGGAGTACTGCTGATATCCCCAGACGGAGAAATAATTGAACAATCCATCCGTTTGGGGTTCAAGGCCTCAAACAATGAAGCTGAATACGATGCATTAATCGCAGGATTAAAACTTGCAGCAGCAGCAGAAGCAGATGAGGTAATAGTTTTTTGTGATTCACAATTAATTGTTAACCAATCAACAGGAGAATTTGCAGCCAGAGACGAGAGGATGTCGGCATATGCGAAAGAGGTGATCAGACTAGCCGAGTTATTTCAGAACTGCCGACTTCTTCAAGTTAGCCGAGATGATAACAGCCACGCCAACGCGTTGGCCAACCTGGCGAGTTCAATGCAGACTGGGAAGACGAGGACAATTATGATCGATTACATGTCGGGACCGAGCATAGAACCACGGCACGCAAAGCAAGAGGCAATGTGCTTGGACATGGGGCCGAGCTGGATGGATGCAATCGTTGCATTCCTTAAAGAAGGAAAACTGCCAGAAGATCGCAAGGAGGCACACAAAGTCAGACTAAAGTCGGCAAGATTCAGCCTGACTGCGGACGGACATCTCTACAGAAGGTCCTTCACTGGACCCCTATTAAGGTGCGTACACCCTCTTCAAGTTGATGATTTTTTATATGAAATTCATGAAGGGATTTGTGGAAGCCACACTGGGGGCAGATCATTAGCCCATAGGGCCATTACCCAAGGGTATTGGTGGCCATACATGCAAAAGGATGCAGAAGCATATGTGAAGAAGTGTGAACCCTGTCAACGGTTTGCACCTTTGATTCATCAGCCAGCTGCCAACCTGAATCCAGTATCCAGCCCTTGGCCGTTTGCCCAGTGGGGCATGGATCTGGTCGGACAGCTTCCCCAAGCAACTGGGCAGAGAAAATACTTGCTGGTGGCAACAGATTACTTCACAAAGTGGATAGAAGCAGAACCTCTTGCTAAAATCCGAGATGTGGATGTCAAGAATTTCATATGGAAGAACATCATCACCAGATTTGGCATTCCCAGAGCCATCATTGCCGACAACGGAACGCAGTTCGACAGCAAGCTCATCAAGAATTTATGTGCAAAATTTAAGATCAAGAACTACTTCTCAACACCAAGTTTCCCTCAAAGTAATGGGCAGGCAGAAGCTTCCAACAAAGTAATTCTGGATGGAATCAAGAAGAGGTTGCAAGCAGCAAAAGGGAAGTGGGTAGATGAATTACCCAACGTGCTTTGGGCATATCGGACTACGCCGAGAAGATCAACCGGGGAATCTCCCTTTGCCATGGCCTATGGCACAGAAGCAGTCATTCCACTGGAGGTCGGCATCCCAGGGATCCGAACACAGGGTGTTGAAGATGGGACTAATGATATACTCTTAGCCCGAGATCTGGATCTTGTGGAAGAACGAAGAGAGAAGGCTGCAATTCAGCTTGTAGTGTACCAGCAACAACTTGCCAGAGCATACAACAAGAAGGTCAACCCCAGGGATTTTCAAGTCGGCGACCTGGTCCTGAGAAAAGTGGTCGGCAACAGGAAAGATCCCAGGGAGGGCAAGCTTGGCCCGAACTGGGAAGGGCCTTACAGAATTACCTCGGTGTTAGGCAATGGAGCATATCGGCTTGAAGACAATGATGGCAAAGCATTGCCAAGACCCTGGAACACTTGCAATTTGAAGTTTTTCTATCATTAAGATGATCATTACTCTTGGCCGACGTCCTCAACAAACAGATGCTGGAAGACATGAACAATGAGAACCCAAGTGGAACTTGGGTTCACATTGGGGGCAGAGGAGCAATGAAGATACAAAGCCTACCACTTGTTGAAATTTGTAGCAATTTACAAGTTGGTCTGGCCGAATACAAAGCCTACCACTTGTTGAAATTTGTAGCAATTTACAAGTTGGTCTGGCCGAATACAAAGTCTGCCACTTGTTGAAATTTGTAGCAATTTACAAGTTGGTTTGACCGAATACAAAGCTTAGCTTCGCTTGTTGAAATTTGTAGCAATTTACAAGTTGAAGTTAAGCCGAGATGATTCCTTAGTTTCGATTGTTGAAATTTGTCGCAATTTACAAGTTGAAGTTAAGCCGAGGTTACTACTCTCCTCACTTGTTGAAATTTGTAGCAATTTACAAGTTGGGGTGAAGCTGATGATACTGCTGTCCGACATATAGCAATCCACTTGTTCAAACACTTGTTGAAATTTGTAGCAATTTTACAAGTTGAAGTAAAGCCGACATCAATTTACAGGTTCAATTAAAAGTTGATATTATTGTTTAAACTCTTGTTGAAATTTGCAGCAATTTACAAGTAGATCATTGCTTAACACCTGTTATAACTTGAGTAAAGTTTATTGTTTGTATTAACCCTTGTTGAAATTTGTAGCAATTTACAAGTTGGTCAGGCCGATTATAAAGCTTAGCTTCGCTTGTTGAAATTTGTAGCAATTTACAAGTTGAAATTAAGCCGAGATGGATCCTTGGCTTCACTTGTTGAAATTTGTAGCAATTTACAAGTTGGAGTCAAGCCGAGATATTTGTTTCTCTTCGCTTGTTGAAATTTGTAGCAATTTACAAGTCGAAGGGAAGCCGATGTTATGGCATACAGACTTATAGCAATCTGCTGGTTGGACATACCAAGGAAGATGTTCAAACACTTGTTGAAATTTGCAGCAATTTACAAGTTGAAGCTAACAATTTATAAGTAGGTCGGACGGATATTACAGGTTGAAATAAAGCCGACTTGTTACCATCTGTTGAAATTTTGCAGCAATTTACAGGTTGAGGTAAAAGTTACGATTATTGTTTAATACTTGATAAAACTTGAGTAAAGTTTACGGATTATCCTTGTTGAAATTTGTAGCAATCTGCAAGTAGGGCAAACTGAGATTGTTGTTTGAACAATCATTGAAACTTGAGAAAAGTTTGCAAAAGTTAACATTAAATAGTATATGTTTTATACTAGTTGACATTTATGAAAATATTGCAGGACAGTTCCTTTCCGAAGTAAAATTTGCAGGTGTTATATCCGAGGTATGTGACCCCGAGAACATTGCACAAAGAAGGAAGAGTACGAAAATCATGCAAAAAATTCTAAGTATAAAACCAAGCAGAAGCAATGAAGAAGAATTAAATACTACAGCATTCAAGGAGAAATAGTTGCATATAAAGAAGGCACTATGGCCTAGCAAGTCAATTGTGTACAAGTGACAAAGAAGGGCACATCGGCCACAAAACAAAGCTTACATTGTTCAGAAAACAAAACAAAGTACAAAAGCAACAAAATACAAAAGACAATCAAACTTCTTCAACTTGGGCAGATGGTTGGGCTGGAACCTCGGAAGGCTCTGGAAGAAAAACCTCGGCGTCCTTTTGCTGAACAACCTCTGCGTCTTTTTCAGCCACAACCTCAGTTTCCTTGTCTGATGCCACCTCGGCCTCCCTGTCAGCTGCGATCTCGGCATCGATTTCGGCCAGAGTCTTCTCCACACTTCTATCAGCCAGAAGCAGATCAGATGATAGGTGAACTGGGCCAGTCTCCTTGGGCACCTTTTCAACCTCCTCATCCTCCTCTTGGGTTAGATCCATTACTTGATCGCCCTGAGGAGGTGACTTGGTTTCAATGGCTTCCTTGGATTTCCTGACCAAGGCTTCAGTTTCAACTTCATCTTCATCTTCAACTTCATCTTCAGCCTCGGCTTCAGAATTAGCTTCTTCAACCTGAGTAGAAGGTGGAGGAAGAGCACAGGGAAGACGCATCGCTTTGGTCTTGCGCCAGGGCGAGTCGGCAGGAAGACCAAGCTCTTTGGCCAAGGCGTTCCAACCTAGGATAAATCCCTTGTTGCACGCCTGCTTGACCTGAAGCTTGTAATCTTCTGCGACGTCGGCCATACCCTGGTTGTAGCCCTTTGCGTCGGCAGCTTTGAGGTCGGCTTCCTTGGTGGCCAATGCCTCATGGAGTTCTTTCTCGGCTTCAGCTTTTTTAGCATCGGCATCATTCTTCTCGGCTTCGGCGACTTTTCTAACAGCTTCAACAGCCTCGGCCTTTTCATCAGCTATTTGCTTTGCCTTTGTCGCCGCCTCGGCCTGATCCTCCAATTTTTTCATCCTTAGCTGATCCCTTTTATGGATCTTCTGAAGGGCAGAGAACTCCTTCTTCAACTCAGATAACTCCTCCCCCATTTCAAAAACCTGCATGGAGAAGGAGTGGGCGTGTTGAATGGCCTGAAAGAACACGAGGCAAAAAGTTATTATAGAGTATTTCAAAATTTTACAAGTATGCAAGACAGGTTATCAAATTCAAAGACTTACTTGAACAGAATGCTGCAACATAAGGGCGTAATTCTCATATCTACTCATCTGGGCGTTATGCTCCAGATCGCCCTCCAGGAGAACTGTAGTACTGAGTGCAACGCCGACTTTGACATCGGCGGCACTATCATTGGCATAGACCGGCCTGTTTTCAAGAGTAACTTTGGGCTCCCAGGGAACTTTGGGAACCCTGGATCCCGAAGTTGTGGCAGACGACGACCTTGGCCTCTTTTGTTGAGTAGACCCTGATGGCTGGGCTTCAGCAGGTCTTTTTGCAGGTGCCGAAGTAGTCTTCTCGGCCAATTTGGATATTGGCAGGGCATCTTCGGCCTCAGCATCAGCTTCAGTCACCTTGGCCTTTGGTTGGGACTTCTTCATTCTTTTGGGTTTTGGCGGCGGCACTTGTTGGGATGGTGCATCATCCATATCGTCAGGGAGATCGGCCAGAAGGTTCAGCACCACTTTCTTTGGTCGTTCCATCTCGGCTGTTTTGACAAGTCTTCGTCGGCGTTTCTTCTCTGCCACTGATGTCAAATATGGTGCCGAGGTTGAAGGTTGATCGGCTGGCTCAGACGTGTGGGCAGCCTGTTCTGTGGAAGCAGTTGATGGAGAGGCGCTCTTTTTCCTCTTCTTTGGAACGTCGGCTAATTTGGATGTGTATGTGGGGATGAAATTCAGCAACAATGGAGCTTTTCGTTGCTGAAGTGGAAGGTTCAAAAGTTTCTTCAAACCTTTCCCAGGATAGTAGGACTGGCGGAAGTCCTTGGGAGGCTTGCGAACGTCTGCAAAAAGAAACACAATATCAGAAACAGATAAAATTTGTTGGAAAAATTGATTAAAGCAACAGATAAGCAGTTAACGATGGGCTCTTACCCTTGCCCTCTCTGACCGTTCGAGGAAGAGGGAATAGATGAACTTCTTCATCTAGGCCAAATTCCCAGTTCCCAGATGCAATGAGATAATCATCTCCAGCCCCTTTGTTGGAGTCTGGAAGGTCAGCTACGATCTTAAAAGCGGTGGACCTCGGCTTAAGGTAATAAACATAACCTTTTTCCTTAAGGTTCAGGGCGCATAGGGTGTAGCAGTATTGGATGTCAGCAAGAGTGATCCTAACACTCTCCTGCCGGGCTAAGGTTATTATACCAATAAGCGTTCTATAAGCGTTAATGGTGAGTTGCATGGGGTTGAGGGTGTAGTAATGAAGGACTTCGCGGAAGAGGGGATCAAGAGGGAACCTAAGTCCACACTGGACGAAGGCTACTACAGGGAAAGGCATCTTGTCACCATCGGGCATAATGGAGTCCTTCTCCTCAGCTAGTCTGAGATGGACATCCTCTGGGATGGAAAACTCTCGCCTAAAATATTCTAGTTTGGATGGGGTGTTGACCCTATCTCTCCACACACCCATGGTTTAGATATAAAAGAGTGGGATAACAGAAAGAAGGAGATTTACAGGGTTCTAAGGACCTCGGCTTAAACCTAGGGACAAATTATTTCAATTTTTCCTAAGGATTAATGGTTCTACAGCAAATCCCAAACCTAAATCTACGAAGAATGAGTATGAAAGGCAGAAATCTGGAAAACAGAAAAGCAAAAATGAAGAAGTCTCAGAGTCAAGAACAGAAATGGCGAAAGGCCAAGAACAGGAAATGAAACGGTGCAAGTGTTCACGTGCAAAATCAAGAAATGATTCACAAATTAATAGACAAGCAGAACAATAGAAGCAAGAAAAACCAGAAACGACCAAAGAACTGAGAAGAGAAGGGAACGGTGGCTTACCAGAAAAGGTGAGGCCGGAATGAGCTTCGCCGAGGTCAGACGATGGGCGCAACAGAGGCGAGAGCTTCACGGAAATGGCAGGTGAAGGCAGTTGCAGAGCTTCGAGTAGGAACAATGGAGGATTCGAAGAAGGAAAAGCTTTGGAGAGAGAAAAAACAGAGTATTTGGAATGCAAAAGTGAAAGGAGAAAGAAAGAGGCAAATGTTTTGTCAAAATTTGAAAAGGCGGCAAAACAGCAATAATTACGTCTAGGGCAATGCAGGCGTCAGACGGCGCAGCAGAGAAAAGACGGTTTATGGGCGCGTCACCAGCACGGGCCACTAAGGATAAAACACGACGTTGGAACGGTTGTAAAGCGGTGCATGACAGCTCATGCGCGTATGGCAGTCGATTTGAATTTGAAGAAGACATGTCGGCCTGAAGTAAATGCTCTCGGCTAGAAGTTCTTAAGCCGAGGTACGAGAAAGAAGTTCAATATAAGTTCCATCACCTCAGTATGCCGAGGTAATAGAACTTAGGGGGCAGTTGTGGGGTTATATTTCTGAGTATCAACACGTGGCAAGTGGTCGCCGACGTGGCATCCGAGGTTCTACGTGTCACGGTAAAGTTTTGCCAATATACTCAAGTAATTGCCGAGGTTATTTCCAAAGGCATCTTAATTCGGATGAAGGCCTGTCACACTTGCTCCATAACCATCTGTATAGTGATTACAAAAAAATGACAAAGAAGAATAAATTGAGTGACATCAAACAAAACCTCCTTTTGTTACTCAAGTAAAAAGGAGGTGGTGGTGAAGCTGACAACATGAGGGATAGTAATGATGGTGCAGTTTGATCTCACCCAAGGAACACTAGAACACTTGCATTGAAGCAAATGCCCAGGTTTCACAACACCTCCCTCTCTAGCTTTTAACAAGTCAATGTATTCTTGAAATATAAAAGAAAGAAGGGTGTGTGCTGATTCAAAAATTTTGATAACAATTGGCATCAAATGAATGAATGAAAATCGCCCTTACCTGTACCAAAGGAAGTAAGGCCTCATATACTGGAGGTGTTGAGTAAAGAGCAAGCCGCAAATACTTGACCGCTCCCTTATAGTAGTCATTTAGCATTTCCCTATGTGAATAGATGAAGTCCTCCAAATTTTTATTTGAATGCGACGATCGTAATGGCAACAACCATGAATCCAAGCCTTCACCAGAAAGAATGGAATAATTCAGTATTCATTATAAATGCTCATGAACCAAGTATATAAAATCTAAGGAGAACTTTCCAAAGCTCAAAAATGCCTAACAAAATTCAACAAAACAGAGATAGTAATTTGTTGCTATAACTATCATTCAATGCCAAATTGCAGCCTCAAATAGTTTAAGAAAGTGCCTGATCTGTTTAACAAGAACAATTAGCTCCTATCGCCACCATCACCCCATTCACATCCTCCAACACTACAACTTCCCTATGGAATTGTCATGAACTAAGCCTCAGCAACAGCAACATCACAATAATTAAGACCTATATGTCAAGACTGTTGGCTAGACTTAAGGTTCGTCATAATTCCTACTAAACTGGAGTAGGTCAAGAAAATCTATTGTAGTTTTCTCTTGTCCTAGACCAACCTCTTTTCCGTTTTCATTAGTTACATTAATTTAAAAAGTTTTAACTGCTTAATAAAGATAAATCCAATTCCAAGAACCCAAAATTACGGGTACCTATTGAAGAATCCATGGTCAGATCCAAAGTGATGAACCAAGTCATATCCAAACAGCTCATTAACTAGAGTCTATTCTGGTAATCTAGTGCATGTAACTTTGTTACGTGCTTCAGATGAATCGAACAATCATCTTATGTTACTTGAAAATTGATCCAAGCTTTTTTTTTCCCCGGAACAAATAAAATTATTCAAGCCCGGCATTTTTCCCCATAACAAGCAAAATTATTTAGGCCCAATGTGGATGCAACTCCTTTTCTAGCTTTTAGCGTTAAAGCTGCATCCAAACAAGATCTTAAAGACATAAAGTTTCACGATAAAACACATAGCATGAACATAGTTGTCAAACTGCATGGTGCATGGAGCATTTCATCATCCATATTTCAACAACTTGAAAGATATAAATTATATATGAAAAACAATATTCGCTAAATCACGTACAGAGTCATGTTTCCTCTACATGATACAATAAGTATCTTCATCCTTCAAATTAAAGGTTGATAATACCTGTAATGAGTAAGTATGGTTTTGCATTAGATGGCATATGTTGGAACATCTTAAATTTGAAGTTCGAATTACAAATGCCAAAATTTTACCTTCAACCAAAATTTTGGCACTAAAAATAGAAGAAACTTGTTGAATACTCCCTCTAGTCTGGCATTATAGTTTCTAGGGAAGTTTTTTCTTCTCGTAGAGGCAGAATAAATCAAACGAGAGTCCATGAATGCTTCCCTAGTTTAAAATCGATTTAAACAATTGGCCATACCAGCTATAGAGATATCATGGAAGACGGTGAGCATGTGACACATGTTTTACAAATAACAATGGCCGTAAGTAGCTAAGTCAGGAAAGCATCCATCTACCCTTTATATTTGTTGTTTACATTTCAAGATCACTTCAAAAGCAATAAGATTCATTTGTCAATTACGGACTCCAAAATATGATTGAGAGTCTGAGACTATAAACAAATAATCTCACTGTTGGCCAGAAATTACTGAAAGAATCAGTATGCCCGATAGAAAGCTGACATCATACGAAAAGATTCAGAAAAATTGCCGAAACACTAAACAGATAATTGAATTTGATGAAAGCTGAAGCACGACGAACATGCTTGAAGGGTCCTGTAACAGTAATTGATCAGAGAAACTATAAACTTCAATACTACAAACAAATCACTAAGGTCCCATATGCCTAGACTCATATTCAATTCAACAGAACACCAGCTGAAGACAAATTGAGAAATTAATCAACTGACGGAACTGCATTATCAAGGATTGCCAGCTCACTCCACCAAAATATTCACAGTGATGGCATAAATAATGAACAGTGAGCACATCACATATTCATAGTTCGGTTGGTAAAATGAAGTATCAAATGAAGTTTTAGTGTCACGTCACCAACTTTCGTTTGATTATAGATGACAACTGATGGCGGGGTAAAATTGATCAAAAATCGAATAGTTTACGCGTAAAATTGACACTATTAAAAGAATAAACTCTATATAAAATTAGTAAAATTAGTAAAATTTACATGAAGTTTGAGTTTGTATAAAATACTATTTTATAAACTTCATATAAAATAAGTAAAATTAGTATAATTTACAAAAAATTTAAGCTTGTATACAACTCTATAGGTAATAAAGGAAATATAAATTTATGAAAATACTAATTAGTAAAATTTACATGAAATTTGAGTTTGTATAAAACTGTAATAAAAGAAATATAAATCCATAAAAACACTACTTCTAATAATATATATATATATAGAGAGAGAGAGAGAGAGAGAGAGAGAGAGAGAGAGAGGATTGAACAACCTGAACTCACTGCTCTGTTCTCGAAAGGGTTTTTTAATTTTTTGGGTAAATCAATCGATGGGAATGAGTATGGCAGCAATGGAGGCCTGGAAGAAGAAGTTGGAAGCCGTAGATGATATATTCACCGTGATTGATTCAGCCATCAACGTCGCAGCGTGGTATCGACCCAATGATTTTTTTGAGCGAAGAGATAAAATCGCTGAGAAACTCTATGTAAGGCAGCCCATCAGAGGGGGTCACTGCGGTACCCATGATGATGATGATGATGATTCTTTGGATATGGATTTGAATGATGGAGATGTTGATTGGTTGAATGGGATTGTATCAGAGCTGGTGAAAGACTCTGCTTTGGATACAGAAGAAGAGCTAGGAGATTATTTTTCTGATTCTGATATCGATCATCATGATGATCATCACCGTCATGATCATGATCTCCCAATCCCCACACACGGCAAAGGAAAGCAATTGTCTCTCGTTCAGAGCGCATTATTACAATCACCGAAGAGAAAGAGAAGCACCGAGTCTGAGAACAAGAAAGAGGAGCAATGTTCTGTCCCTCAGGCGATTGCAAAGTGTCCTAGGCAAAGCACCGAGATCAGCAAAATCAGTGAAGCGGTCAAATCACCGAAGAGAAAGAGAAGCACCGAGTCTGAGAACAAGACAGATGAGCAATGTTCTGTCCCTCAGGCGATTGCAAAGTGTCCGAGGCGAAGCACCGAGATCTGCAAAATCAGTGAAGCGGCCAAATCACCAAAGAGAAAAACAAGCACCGAGTCTGAGAACAAGAAAGATGAGCAATGTTCTGTCCCTCAGGCGATGGCAAAGTGTCCGAGGCAAAGCACCGAGATCAGCAAAATCAGTGAACCGGCCAAAGCGAAAGTGAAAGAACACCAGTCTACGTGCTTCAATGATGCAGAAGCTTATGAACTGAAGATGGAAGCCACGAAGAGGAAACTCCAACAAAGGTACAAGCAAATTGAGAGGGCGAAGAAGAAGATACGGGTGGTACAGGCTTGAAAGACAGCAATTTTTTGTATTAACACATGACATCTGATAACCTCTTTCCCTCTCTGCAAAACTTCTCCATGGGTAGGCCACATTTTTTTTGTACCTCTTTTAAATTCATATTCAAAATTTAATGAATTAATTTAGAAGAGACAATAATAATTAATTACTAAAATCTCAATGGAAAATCAACGGTAGCTCGAAAATTTCGAGGGTCGAATGGCCCGAATTTTTCGAAGGGAGAGAAGAGAGGGAGAGCAGAGAAGAGAGGGAGAGAGGACTGGTTCGCCTCGCCGACGCCGTCGCCTCGCCGTCCTCGTCGCCTCGCCCTGGTTCTGCCCTGGTTCTGCCGACGCTCGCCGCAGCTCCGCGAGGAGCTCGCCGTCGCCTCTGCCGACGACCTCGCCGTCCTCCTGTGCCTCCGTCCTCGTCGCCTCGCCGTCTGCCGACGCCTCGCCGCTCGTCGCCTCTGCCGACGCCGCAGCCCCGCCTCCTCCTCCAGCCAATTTTTATGGCCCCCTCCCCTCCCTCCTCCCTCCTTCCTTCTCCTCCCGATCTTCTTCTCCCTCCCTCCCTTCTTCTTCTTCTCCCCCCCTCCCTTCTTCTTCTTCTCCTTCTCCTTCTCCCCCCTCCCTTCTTCTTCTTCTCCTTCTCCTTCTCCCCCCTCCCTTCTTCTTCTTCTCCCCTGTTCTTCTTCTCCCCTGATTAAACACAGGAAAAAAAAAAAAAAAAAAAAAGGACGCCAAAACGACGTCGTTTTGGCGTCGAGCCACGTTTCAACCCACGAATTTCGAGCTACCAACCGGGGTTGAATCTCAATTTAGGGAATATGATCGGATTATATATTCAATTACTATCATAGAAGAGGCTTCATCCTTAGCCTTAGCTAATAATTTCACCACTCATAATTATTTTAACATATACACTGAAATCAAACATGAAAATAAAACTTACAACTAAAATGAGAAAATTACATCAAAATACAAGACCGAGCTCCACTTCTTTTCTAAAAACTCCCTCATTTCTCACATTCAGTTCATCCTATTTACAGAGCTCACTACACACTCCTGAAACTGTCTAATATTTAGAAGCTGGTATTATTGAGATTTTGAGGCTAAAATTGTTAAAATTTGATTCATCGATTTCCATTAACAGATCGCACGACTTCATCTGCATATGCGTTCAGTCTTCAATTCAGAGATTATGTTCATGAGCCTGAGGAAATGATTTTATTGCACCTGCATAATTGCGCAGCTAAGTCAATAGAGTGGTTGAAAACTTTCTCTCTTCTTTTTTGGTTTTTTTAATATATTATAATACAGAAACAAACGAACAAACAAACGGGTGGCTTTCATTTTTTTATTATATTTTCTTTATGTTATATTATAATACTAGAGGATGCTCGTGCTTGAAGGCACAGTGCAAATAATATTTGTATACATACTTTACAAAAATCAATTAACATAAATTATTAATATTGGTATCACATCCTTTATAAAAAAAATCAATTCAAAATGATAATAATTTCACTGCTATAGAAATCAATTATAATAAATTAGTTCAAGATGACAATAATTTCACTGCAATATAAAACTCCACACATAAGACTTCTGCCACCATCTACGGCAATGCCACCGTTGGCCGTGACTTCAGCAAGTATCGTATGATGATGGTTCGTTTAAGTTAAAATATAATTTATCAAATTCATTGCTAAAAGTCAAAATGTTTGAGGTGACATTTTTTCTCTTTTTTTTTCCACTCAAATTCTCATATAATTCTCATATATATATATATATAATGTATTTGAACAATGTCACCTCAAACATTTTTTTGAGCCGTATGTATTTAAATATTTTTTTGATTAAAATAACATTAAAAGACAAAATGAGTTAAAATAATATCAAATTCATAATTATTTTACATTCTTTTTCTCATATACATCATATCTAATTATAAAAAAAATTTAACAATCTTGCTAAACATAATTATTTCCTTTTCAAATGTCAAGTGTCAATGGTGGTGGACAGTCACGAAGCGGAGGCGGCAATGAATCCCTTCTTTCGTTCATGCTTTCTCTCTATTTTTTTTTTTTCACTCTATTTTATCTTAAATTTGTGATTTGATTTTGTTAAATCATAAGAAATCAACACCCATTTCAAAAGCTTTTTTCAAAACCATAAAAAATCAACACTCATTTTCCATTAAGAAATTAAATCCATTCCATAAATCAAACTGAAAATAAAAATATATTTCTAAAATCAAAACCCATTTTATAAAGATCAACTATTATTTCAGACCTAAAACTTTTTAAAAAATTAAATCCAAATCCATAAGCTGCATAAAAAAAAAATCTATATAAATAAAAATACAAACAGAACACACAAACAGCAAGATAACACAAGATTTTAACTAATTCCTTAAAACACCCCTGTAATTATTGAAACTTGTCAAATAAAATTAAATCCCACTTATTTTTATGTGTAAACTTTAACATAATTAGTCATTGGAGGTGCATTAAAAAATTAAGAGAAGAAGATGACAAAGAATATGCTTCGGATATATCTCTCTATACATGGAAAATATGGATGAGTCAATTCTCAAAAGAGGAAGACAAACATTGGTCAGTGGGGACAAATCAAAAAAAAATAAAAATAAAATAAAAAATGAGTTTCACATTCCAATTATTCCTTATCCAAACAACCCTCATCTACTAAAGCCAAACTTAGCTAGACGTGGCGCCCCACCACACCACATCTCTTCTCTCTCCTCTCTCTCTAGATCTCATCCATGGCTGCCTCTCTTTCCATTTTCCTTCTATTCTCTTTCACTTTCCTCTCACTTTCTCTCTCTCTCAGAAACCCAGTTCACAAAACATTGGTATAGTCCTTCCAGTGATCAAAGATGTCTCAACACTCCAATATGCACTACAAGAATTTACACATTTTGCGACCACTTTTGCCGACCAAAAAAATTTTAGTCGCAAAAAAATGACATTTGGCGACCAAATATTAATTGGTCGCGAATGATCATTATTTTTGGCGACCAAATATGATTGGTCGCAGAAGATTATATTTTGGCGACCAAAAAATATGTTGGTCGCAGAAAGTGGTATACTTTTGCCGACCAACTACAAATTTAGTCGCGGAAGGTCACATATTTTTTGGCGACCAAAAATTTGGTCGCGAAAAACTTATTTTCAGCAACCAAAAACAATTAGTCGCCAAATTAGTACTTTTAGCGACTAATATTTTAGTTGCCGTTGATTGAGTTTGGCGACCAAAAATTTTTGTCGGCGAAAGAACCTGTTTTTGCGACTAATTTAATCTTTGATCGCTAAAAATTTGGGGAGAAATTTGAAACGTGGGGCGGGAATTGTGAATTTCAGACCAAAAATTTGATGCATCAATCGAACCCAGATTGGGGTAATTTGGTTTAACTCGTCTCCTCCCATTCCCTCTTTGTCTCTCTCTCCCTCTCTGTTCTTCTTTCCTACCTTCCCTCTTGCGCTCGCTCCTGACGCTGGCCTCGATTTCTGCCTCTCCCCCCCTTCTCTCTCAGTGTCTTCAAGTCGCAATCCTCCCACTCGCAGGGTAGGGTTTCCGATTGTGAATCGCGACACTGTGCTTCGATTGGGTCACCGAAGGCTAGGGTTTCCACCACCACAGCCACCGTCATCATCATCAACTTCCTCAAATTCTACATTGACGCCGCTGTCTTCTCTTTCTCTCTCTGCTTCGAACCCCCATGGGAGCTCTCTGGTCTGTCTTCTCTTTCTCTCGCTGCGTCGAACCCCCATGGGAGCTCTCCGGTATCTCTCAAGGTTCTTACCAGTTCTATACTGTCAGGTCACATCTTATGCTCATGGATCGTCTGAGTTACTAGGTATTCAAATTGATGCTGCAATAAATCCTGGTTAGTGGATGTCTAACAACTAATTTTCCACTCGTGAATGAAACTAGCAACAGTTATGTTTCATTTTTTTGGATCATAATTTAATGACCTGTGTTCGCCATATTTTCATTCTTGCTTGTACAAGGATTACTGATGAGTACTCTGTTTTTATGAAACAATTCCTTCAGGTTTACAGATCTGAAGAGGCTGAGAATATTCCTTCATGTTTACGAAATCATCTGTAGTTGTTATTGTCTGTTCATTTGTTCATTCATTCATTGTTGTTTCATCAGCTTCTGGAGGGTCTCAAGGTTACCTTCTTGTTCATACAAATGGTGGATTAAATCAGATGCGAGCTGGGGTCTGCATCCTCTCTCTCTCTCTCTCTATATATATATATATAAGCTTTATTAAGTCAGTCTTAATTTACCCTTTGTTAAGACCCCTATCATCCTGATCATTGCTTCTGCAATTAGAGATTTTTTTTAATTTTTTAAATTTTCTTTTATTCTGTGCTGGATTGTTGATAAGTTGGGTGATAATTGGTAAACCTGAAACAGCATAATAGCCACTCCAGCCGTAACCTGTTATGAGATTTTAAGGTTTGAAAGTCATTATGCTTTGCCAATACCTGCCAGTCTCCAGATTATGATCATGGTGAAAAAGCTTTTATGTAGTTCATATTCAAAAGCGTTATTCCTGGTTTTTCTTTTAAATGGAAGAATTTTTAAAATTTGGTGACACAAAATAATTACATAATGGAACAATTTCCTTCTCAACTATTAAATGGAGGAATAAAAAATAATTCATGAGTTACTGCTTAAATTTTTAATTGTATTCAAGATACAAAAATATACCTTTATGCATGACTTCCTTGTGGAAAAGATTGGAAGTAAGTAATTGAGGGTGCTCTGTACTAAACTCCAATAAAATAATGTTGTAACGGTTCTATGATAGTTGGTTTGTGAATTGGGTGTAATCCAGATTTAGAATCTTTTGTAACATATTGTAACATATGTTTCTATAATGGGTTTCTTTGTAGGAAAATTACATATCAGAATTCAGAATTTAGAATCTTTTCTGTTTTCAGCGTGAATCAGGAATGAAGAACGCCATTCTACAATCAGTTTCTTCCCAGCTTTGCAGCTATGGTAAGAGCTGATTTCTTGCTTCTGATCATTAGAACAGATTAATTTGCCTTAAAGAATTGATTAAGAAATTTACATCACACTAATCAAACACTGTCTCCTCAAATTTCTTTTTTTTTTTGCACGCTGTAGGAAACAGTGAGCCTGTATGGGACATCCCCATGCAAGTGAACTCAATGCTTGGTGGACCATTAAGTCAAACTTTATCAATTTAGAAGAAAACTAGATAAATAGTGTCTTAGTACAAAATTTTTAATGTTCAACTACTGTTGAGTCATATTTTATTTTATGCTAGGCCACAATGGGAAGGTGGTCAGTATGGGGGTGATGAAAACATGCGGTTGGATACACTTCGTTTAGCTAAAGAACTGGGAGCAGATTATATTGATTTGGAGCTCAAGGTATTTGTATTTGACATCAATTCATCTGCAGGAAAATAGATTGAATTCTGGTAGATGATGTCAAGTAATTTGGAATTTTACATGCTTTCTCCAACAAAATTTGAACTAATTCCAAGCAAAAAAGTCTAATCATATTCAAAGCAACTTAAACAAACTGCAATCTGATGTCATTTTCCCTGAACTCATGGGCTATAGTATGTTTGGACATGGTTTTGTCTTATTTGACTGAATCCTCTTCCTGTCTGATTGGGCACCACTCGTTTCCTAGAGTGAAAAAATGGAAGAACCCCTGCAGTGTTGCACTATCAAGTGTGGAATCAGAAATTAGCATTTATTTGTTGAACATTATAAAATATTCTTGAATTCTTTGCCATATGCTCCTCTAGTGTTATTTTGGCAATCATAGATTGATAATTAATGCATGGAAATCAGTTGACAGTATGAAGGATGGAAAGTTTACAACATCAACTAGGATTTGGGAACATGCCAAGTGCTTGTCATTAAGGGTTAAATTTTTGTCCCCCTTAAGGGTTAAATCATTGGAATGAAGATGGATTGAAATGGAATGGTCATTCGTTAGTCTGCTTATTGAATGAACATTGCCTTACAATGACAAATGATGATTCCACTTGCAATATATATTTTTTATAATTTATTTAGTGAATCAAATGTGAATATGCTGATGAATGATCATTCCATTCCAACTTATTCCAATAAACCAAACACAACATAAGAGTTATCATGATTCATGGCATAATGCCAGTTCATCATGTCTGTGAAGCTTATTATTGAACATCTCAATTTTGAAGCAAACTTTTACATCTGATTCATGAAAAGATAAAATTGATAGAGTTGATGGGGAATGGTGACCATA
Organism: Camellia granthamiana; assembly: GCA_036172215.1. Classification (NCBI taxonomy): domain Eukaryota; kingdom Viridiplantae; phylum Streptophyta; class Magnoliopsida; order Ericales; family Theaceae; genus Camellia; species Camellia granthamiana. The sequence continues at coordinate 148,481,363 of CM069906.1, forward strand.
AAACAATTTTGTGTGCCCTCGTCGTAGTTGAATTTATGAAAATTAAATGATAATATTTGTTAACTCTGTATTGTGTTCTATTCATTGTTATGTAGAATATGCAATACTGCTAACTGGCTTTGTTTTTAGCTGCTAAAAAGGTCAAAAAAAAAAAATTGTCGACAGTTCTCATTTTCCAATAAGAATTCATTAAATTTTGTCTTCTTACGACTTTTATTATACTGTGATCATTCAGGTAGCTTCTGATCTAATGGAGGAACACAATCCGAATAAGCACAGAAGTAGCAAAATAATTGTATCATGTTATATAGATGGCACAACTCCTTGAGAAGAAGATCTCAGTCAACTTGTAGCCCACATGCAATCAACTGGAGCAGATATCAGCAAACTTGTCTCCAAATCAAGTAGCATTACAGAGCTACCAAGATTTTTTCATTTGCTTTCACATTGTCAGGTATATGAGGTTTGATGAAACTATGATGTTTTTGCCACTTCTGTGAAAAATGTTATATTTGACTGTGATAAAAGAAAAATAATACACTCAGAGAAGGTGAGCACTACTAATGATTCTTATAAATCATGACTCAAATGCATGAGTTGGCCATAAGATATGTGTGTCAATGACTGACTAGATTAAAAGTTGATTATCAAATATTGGAGATAACAATCCCTCTCTTTGTAATAAAAGAAATCAGGAACAAGAGAACGCAAACACATCTTTAGTGAATTTTAGTTTATTTGTGGGTGCAAATTTTATAAAAAATGAATGCCCAAAGCAACGATGAAAAAGCAAAAGAGACTGGACTCGAGTGAAGAACAAATTCTGTGACTATATGTAATTTTCATCGTTCCTCTTATCGAAATATAGCTAATGTGGTAATTGAATGTAGACAAGGCATGATATATGTCTGGGCTTGGGGTTCACCTAATTCACAAGTTGACGAACAGAGAATCTACTTGCATTTTGGGCTTCTTCATAGTTTGTTTTATGTGAGATTGTTTCCTTTTGGATTTTCATTCTTGGAATTACACAACTGTTTAAATGCCTTTATTAGCTTTTTTATTTTCATGTTAACATTGTGTTTTCTTTTTTTAAATTACACAATTTTTACTGTCTGGTATTTTTAATTAATTTTTTTGTCAAATGCCTGAATATGTAGTTTTATTTGCACACCGTTGTTCCACAGTTTCCTCTTACAAATTTTCATGACCAACTTGCCTGAAGTCATTACGTCCTTCTGGTTTCTAATTCTGCAGCCCACTTTTTCATCGATGCATGGTGAAATTTGTTTTCCTTTCGTAGTTTTGACTTGAGGAGATACGCTTCTTAAGCCTCCTAGGAATAGCTCTATTTGAGTTGCAGTTGTGTTAGGCATTCCACTGTGCTTTTTACTGCAACCCGTTCCATACAGATACATGTATTTTCTCAAATCAATCTATGGTAGAGGTTGAATATGTTTAAAAGTCGTAGTTAGTTTAGAGAAAAACTGAAACAATGAGTTGCTTATATCTATCTGACTGTGTAGCCTCTAGAAGTAGCCTGCTATTCTGTAAGTATCTCAAATAACTTTTCTCCGTGACATGTTTAAACAGGGTTGGCGGAGAGAAAATCATATGTATATAAGTGTTAGAGCTCTATTAGTGGTATTTTTAAAAAAATACTATGGTATCTAATTATTGGTGATTGATTGTCAGTTTGTTTTAAGGCACTGGATAAATGTTTAAAGGAAAGAAAATTACCCAGGTCTCTTTGCCAGTGGTTCAATTATCATAAATTACATTCTTGATATGAACTATGTCCAATCTTTCCTCAATTATGGCACCCAACAAGTCTTTTACCTTCATATCAAGTACTTGAGAACTTTGGTGTGTGGTTGGAATCAAGTTTCACCAATTATTTGGTCTAGTGGCTATCATTGCTTCTTGACGGACCTTCTCCTTTTCAGTTACTTTCTTTTGTCCGTCAGTGCCATTAGTAATAGAAAGAAAAATATATAGTGAGACAAGAATATTCAACCATGTGAAGAATTTCATAGGAGAGAAGAAAAGATGCATACAATTTACAAATACTGAAACAAATATGCTCAAGTACTTTTTCTTTTTAACTTCTATCTTTTTTTATCTGCAATCTCTGTTAACTGCCAATTACAAGATACTGTAGGGAAATCACAACAAAGTATAAGGAGTAATAAGCATTGACTATTGTGTCCAGAACGGGTTAAGAATTGCTCTCAGCAGCTGAGTTTGTTTATGGGACCAGTGAACAACTTAGTCCTCTTGTTGTTACAAGTGAGTTGGTTTCCACTATGGGTCTTGAGATGGAAGTTCACAGTTACTATGTAAGCATTGAGAAGAGAATCACTTGAAATTGTTCCAGTGCTCATATTCCTGCTTCCCCAGGCAATAGTGACTAAGCTTCAATTTCTGCCTATCAAACTTTGAAACGGCTGGGTCGCTTGTCTAGCTAGGTAGCAAGAGGCAAGATGGACAGCTCCCTCATGAAGTTGACAAGTAGAATACCTTCGAGCTAAGAAGTAATGCATACAAAGAGAGTGGAACTTCATTATATAGAAGATGGCCTTAAGGATGCGCCACTTGATAAATGTCCTATTTGTTTCTTTATAGATATTAAAATAGTTGCCAAACTCATCTTTAGCATTGCCCCAAGGAACATTAACAGTTGGCAGCTACGTATCTTTTAAGTTACTCTATACCAACAACAATTAGCCTAATGGATGAGAGGAATGAAAAGTTAAAACAATGCAATGGAAGGATAGATGAATTTGCCAGTCACCCTTCAGTAGAAGTAGATGTACAAGGAGGTGGTCTAAGGAGAGCACATTAGAACTGGTGTAATTTTTGTTCTGGTCTACTTTCTCAACAAGAGTATGGCGTAAGCAGTCCAACTACAGAGGTGTTGAAGAAGGGCTATTTGAATGACAGCAAAGAAGGATTTAAAAAAAGTTGTCATTATGGCCTTTTTATTCAGATGTTATTTATTTATCTATCTACTTATATTTTGTGTTCCTTGGGTTTGTTGTTTATATATGTATGTATGTATATATGTTAAAATGCTACTGGTAATGCTTATAAAACAAATCTTGATTCTCCAGATTTTCTAATTTTTTATTGAGAGTTAACCATGGCTTGGGTTTTCAGCTCTTTATTGATGGTTTTCTATATTGTAAAAATTGACTTGGAGAATGCATTATATTGAAAGTGGCACAACTTTTGTGCTCTTGCCATTTTCTTATTAATTTCAAGTGGGATAGCTTGAATTGTTATGTGATACCTGAGATCATTTAACTTTTGTGCTCTTGCCATTTTGTGCTCTTGCCATTTTCTTATTCATCATGCTTCTCTGAAAATTTTTCCAATTCTGTTTCTTTATTAGGTGCCTAACATCACTACTGCTTTGATGGATGTGAAGCTTGGCACGGAAGGGCGCAAGGATCTTTTTGATTGGCTATCAAGGCAACTTAGTGGATTAAGCAATTTTCCTGATGCTGTAAATTTGAATTATGTATTGTTTCAAATTGTTATGCTAGATGGATGTGACTTGTGAATGAAAACTTAGAATAGTTGTATTGTGTCGAATGTTAATGAATTATGTATTGTATCGAATGTTAATGATTCAGTTAATTTGAATGATATTTTAAAATTATAGGTTTGTTATGGATTGAATGAATTATTAGGAATTACAGGTGTATTGTTTTCTTACTTTGGCGACCAATTTTTAGTCGCGACAAATTAATAATTTTTTTTCTCAAAAAATGACAATTGCCGACCAAGAGTTTTGGTCGCAAAAAATACATCTATTGCCGACCAAAACAGCTCTTGGTCGTGGAAACTCACTTTTGCCGACCAAAAATTTTGGTCGCGAAAAGTAACAAATGGCGACCAAATTTTTTGGTCGCGAAATGTGATAATTGGCGACCAAAAAATTTGGTCGCGAAATGTGACAAATGGCGACCAAACTTTTTGGTCGCGAAATGTGATAATTGGCGACCAAACTAATTTTGGTCGTGGAATGTGACAATTGGCGACTAAGAAATTTGGTCGGCAAAAGGCGACTTTTCACGACCAAAGTGTTTTAGCGACAAAATGGATTAGTCGCAGTAAATAAATATTTAGCGACCAAAAATTTAGTCGGCAAATGCAACTTTTTCCGACCAAAGAAAATTTTGGTCGCGAATTACTTTCCGCGACCCTCAATTGGCGACCAAACTAGCGACCAAAAAAATTGGTCGCGGATAACTTTTGCTGACCAAAAATAGACTTTTAGCGACCAATTTTTTTGTTGCTAAAAATGTTAATTCTTGTAGTGATGTGACCCATATGCATCAAACAGTCACACAACACAGTGGATGTGATTTCTCTCTCTCCAAGTTAGCGTGACAATGTGTAGGGAAAGAAGGGAGAGTTAAAAAGGCAGGGAGCAGAGTGGAGAGCTCTCCAGAAACGTTGGCAGTAGCCTGATGTCGATCTATCCATAGCAACGGTGATGATGAGCGGTGGCAGTGGTGATGAGCAGCAGCGGTGGAGATGACTGGAGGAAGTGGCGTTGTGCGGTGGTGATGACTGGAGGAGGTGATGAGCAGCACCATGGCTGGGTCGCGAGAGAGTCGTCGAAAAGAGATGTATCACCGTCGAAGAGGGAAGTAAAGCAGAGAGAGAGAGTGGGTGTTTTGAAATTTGAAAATTGGGAGTGAGACTGAAAGATAATGAGAGGAGAGTTTATAGAGAGTTTGATGAGCGTGGGTGTTTTGAAACTTGAAAATTGGGAGTGAAACTGAAAGAAAAAAAGAGGAGAGTTTATAGAGAGAGTTCCATGAGCGTGGGTCTCTCTTCCATAGGGAGTGGATGTGTGTGTTTTGAAATTTAAAATGTGAAAATGTGAGGTGCGACAGATGAGAATAGGTGGTTGCAAAGTTTGTGGCTCTTGGGCGGGAAGTTCAGGTAGAGTGAGAGAGAGGGTTTTCATCTCAACTGTCCATCTAAATACATAAATGAATCATGACCATTAAAATGTCCTGGCAGGACAATTGTCTCTAGGATAAATTCAAAAACACTCTTCCCTTATTATATAGATTATAATATATATATATAAGAAAATATATCATTTATAATAATTTGTATATAACACTCAAAATCACACAAAATTATAAAATAAAACTCGTTATCAGACTAATAAAGTGTATATTAGCGGGCTAAATATGTAACGTTATGGCATTTATCATCTTCCATTTTTTTCATTTTACAATGCTTCAATGGTGTTGTGATTGAAATTGGGTGCATGCTTTGTTGAGAGTCATCACTAACTCTCCTCACTCTCTAGAATCTTCTCTCTAGAATATTCTAGAAGTTTCCACATGAATCTAGAATACTCCGGAAAGATCTAGAAAATTCTGGAAAGACCTAGAGAAATCCGGAAGATTCTATAATATCCTAGAAGGTTTCGGAACATTAAAGAAGTTTGGCGAAAACTAGAAAAATCTAGAAAGTTCCGGAAGGTTATAGAATATTTTAGAGAAGAATAGAAAGCTCTAATATGTACTAAAGTAATCTAGATTGTTCTAGAGTGTAGAGAAAATATGAGTGTATTCTATAAACAAAGTTCTTCAACCAGTATAAATATGAGATGAATGCATGTACTAAGCAAATGAACAATTGGACAATTGAGTGAAAGAATAGTGAGTCCAAAGTGAGTTGTCAAGCACTATCTAGTGTAAGGTGTCTCAAGGTCTTGTGTGAGGAAGACACAAAGTGTGAGTGCTTGAATGTACGTGTGAGTGGATAAGTAAAGTGTATTAGTGTGTGATTGTGTACAAGTGTTTTGTGTACTAGAGTGTTATCAATAAAGGTTGTATTTCTGGGTCCACTGGTGTCTCAAACTCAACATACTTCACTTAATCATCCATTCTTTGCTGTCCTAAAGGATATGAACTCTGTGGTGAAGAGTTGCCATGACTTATATAGATTAAAAGGCAATTCGTTTTGATATCCTAGGTGTGATACTTTATAATTAACTTGCGTTTTGAGTTATATATATTTAGGGACTCGATCATATATGGTGGTGAGATCATTAAAGTTGGTGCTAATTCATTAATGGCAGTAGTGTCAATCAACGCAAGTTCTTGACTTATGAGATTGGCAAGTGAGGGTCCTATTGGCCACTCTTGAAAATTTTGACTCTATCTCTGCCTCTGTCTCTGACTCTCTTCTTCCAAAAGTGGCGCTTCAGGAAGCAAGTGTAACAACTACAACATCATTTGAAGAACCATTCTACATTGAAGAACCATTCTACGATGAAAACTTACATTTTTCTCTAGAGGACTTGAATTTATTACTGTCAAATGGTGACAAGACTCTTCCTTGATAGAAACATGGTGGTTATTGTTTGGAATGTTGGTAATAGTTGTGGTGTGTATATCTACCATTGGGATTCAAAGTGTATTTTTTTTTAGAGAAATGCTACTTATCAGTAAAGCACTCTTCTTTTTTATCTTGTTGGGTCTTGTTGTTTAGCTTTGTTGATTTTTTTGTTTTTATTTTAAATTTTTTCTTTTTGTGAGTTGGTAGGTATCAACTTGTCTAAGGTAGGGATTAGGTTTTTCTTTTTTGTACCGCTTTTAAAAAAAAAAATTTATTAGCAATGTAAAAGAGCAATTTTATTGATGGATAGTAATGAAATGTGTTAGGTTTTTATTATTGGCAACACCGTTTGACAAAACTTCTTTGAGTTGTAATTTTATTCGCATTTTTATTTCAGTAAGGCTATGAGTTGTTAGAGTCGAATCCAACCCGAATCGTGCTTTGCAGAGAAGCTTGTGATGTCAATGCTTTCAAGGTTGCCACTTTGCTGATTATTACGGGGGTCGAGCTGCCCGGTCAGCTCGCGGCCGAAGCAAAATGCAAAATTGCATTCAAAATTACATGTCCGCCGTTGCTTGCTCGAGCCAAGGAATGCTCGCTCGAGCTAAGGCTTTCTCGCTCGAGCCAAGGAGTTCTCGCTCGAGCCAAGGAGTTCTCGCTCGAGCGACGGATTGCGTCCACACAAAAACCTGAGAGAATTGATTGGCTGCTCGAGCCAAGGATTCGTCGCTCGAGCCAAGGCACTAGTAGAAATCATGAAAACTAAGCTCCTCGCTCGAGCGAGCTTCAAAATCCGGATTTCTTAAGGAGTTGGTTTTCTTCCAAATCTAGGATTACTTTTGGTTTTCTATAAATACTTGGTTTTCTCCCAAAGCTAAGTGTACTTTTTCCAGATCTTCTTTTTGGATCTTAAGGTTTATATCTAAAGATATTTTGTTAGATTTTCTTTGATGTTTTTATTGAGTATTCAACTCATGGTTTAAAAGAGAATACATCAAAGGTTTTGTTTGTTATACAAAAGAGAAAGTTGTTCTTCGGTGGATTCTGAAGAATTCGAGCCTGAAGCTTCGGTGGATTCTGGAGTGGCTCATCGTAAAGACAATTCCGAGGTGAAGACGGGGTTGGAAGAGGCACATCGAGGTTGGTTCAATTAGGCGTGGATTCGCTAGGTAATTGAGAGTATACCTGTGTAATTCCTTTAAATCTTCTTAGTGGATTGTTTTGTGGCGGTTGCCCGTGGTTTTTTAATCACAGTTGGAGGTGTCCAATTGTGGTTTTTTCACGTTAAAATCATTGTGTTGATTTGTCTTGATTGTTTGATTGGGATTGTTATATACTGCTTAAAATAGATACATAATCACAAATCAACATCTAGAGGATTTCTAAATTTTTCAAAATGCATTACAATCAACAAAAACAATAGGGAAAATAAGAAAACATAGCAAGATCACCTGTAAAAACAAACACACATACAAAAAAGGTTGCCGCCCTTCAAGTTTGTGTGCATTTGTGTTTGTTTTTCCTATTAAATAAATTTGGAGTTACGAAAGTTTAGACTCTTCACAAGTAAATTGTGGTTGGAGAATGAATTATAGTCCTCATGACCATATAGACCAAAATGAATGTCTTGCCGTAATTTGATAATTTTAAGGGATGAAAAATACACTATTCTCAATTTTATACAAATATGAATAATTAGATAAACATGTCATTCTGAATTTATGGTTTGTTGGGTATTTTCTTCTTACTAAAAGGGGTTTTTTTTTTTTTTTTTTTTTTTTTTTTGTGAGATGTGAAAGATTTAAGAAAGGGATAAAGGTGGAATCAGAAAAATCTCTCAGAAACAACTCTCATGCTAACAGAGACAATATTAATGCCCACCCTAGACCCCCAAAACTCTATTTTACAATTTTGAATTCCTAACCCCCTTCAATTCATGTATAACAAAAGTCATTGACAAAATAATCTCCAAGGCTGTGTTTGGATGATCGATTTGAGTAAGGATTTTGAAAAGAAAAGGAAAAAGATGAGGGATATGCAAATGAAACATAAGCTAAATTTTTTCTCAATTTCTCTTTTCTTTTTTAAATCCCTATATCAAAATCCATAAATCCAAACATAGCGTATTTGAAGTAGTGACTATGTCAACTATTTTGCGTCTTCATTAGTTGTGAACACTATGATATTTCTAACTCATATGATAATTTTTTATGGATGGAGAGTCCAAGAAAAAAGAAAACAAAAAAAGAAAAACAGGGTGAAATTACTGTTCAATTGTAAATTTAAAAAAATTATTACACATTAATGAAAAAAATGAATATAACTATTCTCAATCCCTTTTGTTTTAAGTTGAATTAGAAAATTTGAATCATAAAAACATAATTGATCTTTGTTTCTAGTCATGCTTTTTCACGTATGCAATCTTCATCAATACATGTAAATGGTTTGAGAGAGAGAGAGAGAGAGAGAGAGAGACCAATCCCTTTTTTCATTTACTGAAACTCAAACAACATAAATGTGTTTAAGAATTCTTCTATAACACAAACTATATGAGAATTTCTCATAAAAAGTAAAAAAAAATAACACCCGACAGGCACTCATCTGCAACATTTTTACACCATGTTAAATGTCTCCAATAAAATTGAAGAGAAGATTTATAGGATCAAGCATGCCCTTCCTAGTTTTGGCGTCATATGTCTTTTCCAACACCAGATCCATCGGAGTATCCTTGGGGCCAACTGAAAAAACAAACAAAGACAAGCCACCACATCACACTAGACCTTCAATGAAAATTAGATTTGAACAAATGACATCAAGGGCTACTTTTAAATTCAAGTGTCAAACGATTATATTCTCAAAAAAAAGTCTAGCAATTATTTTGTACTCTAACAAGAAACTGTAATTTAAGAACGATTTCTAAATAAGCAGCTACCGGGGGCCTTCAAGAAGTTATCAAGGACCATACTAAAGGTTTTCAATTGAGTGGAAGCTATTCAGAGACAGTATCAAAGTTGAATTCCATCCAAAAGTTACTCATCTTCCCAATATTCTCTTAAGTTTCAGACATGCCTAACAGAAACTATGGCCTTTTTATTTTCCAACTAAACTAAATATGATAAACAGAGAGAATGTTTTGAATGCTCTCATAACTAAGAGAACTGTTTGAACTATACACGTGAGCCCTAGCAATATGCAGTCAAGAAATCACAACATACACAACGGCTACAAAATCAACACAAAAACCCATGTTGACAAGTTACTGCCTTAGAAAGGCAAAAAAAATTATGGAAAGTGAAAGTACTAGAAAGTAAAATCAATGAAAGAAAAATGTAGAGAGAAGTAACTTTTCAATATGCATTTGGTTGGGTAGCAAGTTTGTCCAAGATGTTATTTGAATATAATGAAATTTAAAATTTTATTGTGTGTATATTAACCTCATCCATATGTGTACAAGACAAAAGTTAAATATAATTGAGCAGCTTAGGAAGGTGCCACTCACTTGATTTTTCCCCTCAACAATCAAACAATTTTGAAAGCGAATGACATGCTTAACAACTCCAGTCCCACCTCTATCTTTACCCCTGGTTACCATCACCTGCAAATTAAGAGAGGGAAACATTCATTTAAGATGAGAACAAGGCGGAGAATAGAGCCATACAGGTACAAAGAGGAAAATAATCCTCTCTCTTTTTCTTATGTTATCTCCTCTGAGAATCTTCCAGTGGTGTATGAGTTTCTGAGCTACTCTCCAACACATTTCAAATTAAAGTTATAATCAAGGATTAACCAAGTAGTATTAGCATGACATGGCTAATAATTATTTTAACTAGTAGATGGTCAAAATTAAATAATAAAATTAAAAAGAACATGTCAATTTACTAAGCATATGAGATTGCAAGTCTAATTCCAATGGAAGCCACTCTTTGCAAATCATATAAAGGTAAGAGCTAAACCTAATCTACCCCCCATCCCAGCACACCCCAGTATAATGGGATCGTTCCTGGGTAATGCTTTTAAGATCATAGTTTAAAACCCACATTATGTAACATTCTGCACTAAAAATGGTACAAAAATTCGGACTTTGTTGGGTTATATTCCAAATCTCCCATAGCTGCGTGATTGTGATTCTAAATGTCATGGAACATAAAGCTGATAATCAATTTCTCTTTACAGTGGTGGAAGCTAGAACAACTGAAGAATGTATACTTTAACAATAAAGGAAAATTCAAGTATAAATTGAAAACATCTGAACACACCATCATCATAACCACACACACAAACTTTATTCAACACAATAATTAGTAATTTACTTTGAACATCAATGTGAGCCGCAATAATTAAAGGTTGAATTGAGAAACAAGCAAAATTAAGATTTATTGACATAAAAACCAAGACTTTTTACTATTTTTTTTTTTTTAAATTCAAAAAATTTTAAATTTCTAGATTTGGCTTTGACAAAACGAATCGAAAATGAAAAAAATTTATAAAAAATCTAAAAATGAAAAAGATAAATAAAAAATAGTAAACTATTTTTAAAAAAATATTTTTACTTTATAAATTCATCTACAGAAGACAAATTCGAAAAAAAAAAATCAATATAGGAAAAAAAAATAAAAAAAATAAAATTGACTTATTTAGTTTACTCCAAACAACCCCTTAAAAAATCAAATCAATCAATGGGTTAATTATTAGAAGAACATGTATACCATTAAATCCCACTGGTGTTTGTATAACATGTATACCATTAAATCTCACTGGTGTTTGTATAGATCAAAAAATCATAAAAAAAAGTGACATTTAGTGATTTTTTCATAATCTGTCGCTAAAATCAAGTAGGGTGTTATGTTGTTATCTAAAAAGTGACATTTAGTGGTGTTATGTTGTTATCTAAATTAGTTTTCACCATAGTTTTCACAACCACTAACCATAGCCCACATATATCTGTGTCTAGCTGTTCTCGAAACCACCCTTCTAGTAACTAGGCGTCGTTTGGGAAGGACAAGCCGGGCTATTTTAGCCACGTCCGACAAATTAGGCTGTTTCAGCCACGTCGCGACAAAATACCATTCACGGGTCCTTTATCTTTACCAAAATACCCCGAGAACCCTCTTCAATCTGAAGTTGAACAAGACCTCATCCAAAACACAGACGCCCTTTCCAAAGCTGAAGAGAAGAACAAGCCAACAGGGGACGATCTGAAGAAGAGAAGAACAGCCGCGGCGGCGAACAAGAAGCAACCCTCTCAAACACAAACCGATCTGCAGGTAATGCCTTATGGCCTATCTGATTTCTGTTTTTCTTCTTCCGATCTGCATAGTATGGGTTCATAACGAACACGGTCCATGACCGATCTGTTGCTTTACGGTCGTGATTTGGTTGATTACACTTACATTACACATATTTGGGGCACCGATCTGTCTCTGTGAGAAATCTGGGTTTGCGATCTGTTGTTATGTTAAAAATTTGTTCGGTGATCATGGATTCTGTTCGGTTATCATGGAATCTGTTCTTATGTTTGGTTTTCTGTTCGATATGTATATATACATATATACATATATATAAAATAGATCTGTTCTTATGAAAAAATCTGTTCGATATGTATATATACATATATATATATACATATTAAAGAGTGTAAAAATTTTATTAAACATATATGACAAAATTTAAGTATTAAAAAATATAGTAAAAATATATGCAAAAATATTTTCAAAATATCATATAAAATATATTCAAATTATATTACAAAATAGATTTATTAATTTGAATATATTTTTTACTCATACGAATTGCTCAATTCTCATTTCTTAACAATATATTAATTACATAAAAATATTTGAATATAATTTTTACTCATACGAATTGCTCAATTCTCATTTCTTAACAATATATTAATTACATAAAAAATATATTGCAAAGTTCATTTGGGAAGGAAGGTAGATATATTATCTATATATATTAACAACAAATTTTTTCAAAAATATATAAAAATTATATTACAAATATATTAGAAAATATGGTTCACATAATTATATTTTAAAAATATATTACAACGATATTAAAAATGGAATTAAAATATATATTACAAATTTTGATTTAAAAAGTAAGGACTGTAAAAATTTTGTTAAACCTATATGACAAAATGTAATTAATACAAAATATATTACAAATATATTAAACAAATATTTTAAAATTATCTTAAAGAAAATTTCCTCAAAAATATAAAAAAAATGTAGTTTTCAAATACTTATTCCAGTAAAAAAATATATTCAAAATATATTACAAAATACATTTACTAATTTTAATATATTAATGAAAAATACTCAATGCTCAATTCTCATTTGTGAATACCATATTTCACTTAAAAATATATTGCAAACTTAATTTGGGAAGGAAGGTAAATATATTATCTAGATATATTAACAACAATTTTTTTCGAAAATATATAAAAATTATATTACAAATATATTACAAAATATGGTTTACATAATTATATTTTAAAAATATACTACAAAGATATTAAAAATGGAATTAAAATATATATTACAAATTTTGATTTAAAAAGTAAGGACTGTAAAAATTTTGTTAAACCTATATGACAAAATTTAATTAATACAAAATATATTAAAAATATATTAAACAAATATTTTAAAATTATCTTAAAGAAAATTTTCTCAAAAATATTTTCAAAAATATAAAAAAAAATTTAGTTTTCAAATACTTATTCCAGTAAAAAATATATTCAAATTATATTACAAAATACATTTACTAATTTTAATATATTAATGAAAAATACTCAATGCTCAACAAATATTAAAATGACCCAAAAAAACCATTTGGGTCAACAATTCCAGCTGCCGAAATAAAAATAAAAAAAAAATTAAAAAAAAACACGGGAAAGTGAGTGGTGACGTCACTGTGAGGGCCAAAATTAGTTGCCAGGGGCAGTTTAGTAATATTACATATGGACACCTCACCAAAAAGTCAAAAAGCCAAAAAAGCCCTTTCCAAACCAAACTTTTTAGCTCCAGGCTAAAATAGCCAAAAAAATCAAAATGTCAAAAAGCCAACCCACTTCCCAAACGGGGGCTAAAGAACCTTCCTCTGCTTTTTGCTCTTTGCTCTCTCTCTCTCTCTCTCTATGCCACTGCCTCCGTATAAATAAAGTTTCCCACATACCCAAACTCATCAACAACTCAAAACTCATCACTGCAAGCAATCTTCATTCACATTCCTGTAAAACTCTCTTCCTTTCAATACCAACTACAAAAACATCAATGCCTTCTTCTTCTTCTTCTTGTAGTAGCTCAATACTGTTGTTGATGATATCTGCAATTGTATTAAGCTCTGTATTGGCTGTTGTATCAGCTACTAACTTCAATCAAGACTTTACCATCACATGGGGTGATGGCAGGGCTAAGATCCTCAACAATTCCCAACTTCTTACCCTTTCCCTCGACAAAACCTCTGGCTCAGGCTTCCAATCCAACAATGAATACCTCTTTGGAAAGATTGATATGCAGCTCAAGCTTGTTCCTGGAAACTCTACTGGCACTGTTACTGCCTATTATGTATGTTCCTCCTACAAAATATTTACATCAATCAATATTTTCATAGATATGCGATTTTATAAATAATATGTAAAATTTGATTCTTGTATTGCAGTTATCATCACAAGGATCAACCCATGATGAAATTGACTTTGAATTCTTGGGGATTTTGAGTGGTGATCCTTACATCCTTCACACCAATGTGTTTAGCCAACGCAAAGGCAACAGAGAGCAGCAATTCTACCTGTGGTTCGACCCCACTGCTGATTTCCACACTTACTCCATTCTCTGGAACCCCCAACGCATCATGTAAGTAGTCCCAAAATTAGTGAAAATTTTGCACATATGACATAGCTCAATTTTGCACTCAAAATTTTTGTATTGATTGAATAATTTTTTGTCCCTATTTTAGTTTCTCTGTAGATGGAACACCCATTAGAGAGTTCAAGAATGCTGAGTCAGTTGGTGTTCCATACCCAAAGAACCAACCCATGAGGATATACTCCAGTCTGTGGAATGCTGATGATTGGGCAACAAGAGGTGGACTTGTGAAGACTGACTGGACTCAAGCTCCATTCACTGCTTCATACAGAAACTTCAATGCCAATGCTTGCATTTGGTCTTCTGGATCATCTTCTTGTTCTTCTTCATCTTCTAATAACAGTGCATGGTTCTCAGAATAGTTAGACTCCACAAGCCAAGGGAGGTTGAAATGGGTGCAGAAGAACTACATGATATACAATTACTGCGCTGATTCAAAGAGATTTCCACAAGGATTTCCTCCAGAATGCAGCATGTCCTAGAATATTAAACACAAATTGTATATCACTTCCACTATTCAATTCTTTTATTATATAATCTTTGAATAAAGATTGGGACTCCCTTTCCCCCACCCCCTTTGACCCCCTTTCTTTTTTGATTGGTCACTTTTTCTTTTTCTTTTTCTTTTTTTTCTTCTCCTCCAATCACCGCCCGCCACGTATGTGTGGGGTGGTGGGGGTTGAAGTTTGAGGGGGTTTAAATCACTACTGTTAATCTTTATCATTGTAATTGTTCTTAAAGCCAATAAAACAGATCATTACTTTTCTATATTATCCACAATGATGTTTGAGTCTTTGTGATTTATCTCTTTCTCTATTTTGGAGTAAAATAGCTTAAAATAACGGGTAATGTTAGGGATACAAAAATTTTAAATTTTCTACCAAATGAATAACCAAATGTCTCAAATGGGTGTGGGTCTACAAAAAGTGCGGACCTCACTTGGTAAAAAAATTTGGGGCTTATAACATTTTTTTTAAATAATTATCAGCAATCAAATGAAATTATTTTTCTTTCGAGTATGATAGAAGAAATTATTTTTCCCGCTCTAACTAGAGTGGTGAACAAGCCAAGTTGAGCTAAGTTATAAATTGTTTAAATTTGACTTAACCTAAACCATATATGTACCCATTTAAATGAGGAGTTATGTTAGCGATGTCAAATAATTTATCAAATTTTTTTACCAAATCTTTCACATGGTGTGGGACTTATACATATGTGGGTTTGTGTGTCGGTTCCACAACCATGTGAGAGGTTTGATAGAAAATTTAATAATAAATTTCTTTTAAATGAAACATCTGTCTAGGGTACAAAAGATCCCTTTTAGCAACATTAGATAATTGAGTGAAAATATAAGGATAAAAACAAATTCGATTTGGATTCATTTGCGAAGTGATTTTTGGTAATTTTTTGACTTTTTAGTTAAAATATGAGATGAAAATATATAAAGTGTTTTGAGAATATTTTTTGATTTATTTTGAAAAGAACGTGTAAAAAGTTGAGAGAAATGAAGGAATCTTTTGATTTTAAATATATGATTTTTGACTTTTTAAATTTCTTATGGTGAAGTTATTGGATGCTCCTTAAGCTTGGCCATTTTCTTACTTTGACTCTTAAAATTTATTTTTTTCCCTCTTTGACTCGTCATGTTTCATATTTTTCCCAATCTACTCTTAAAGCTAATTTCTACATAAAATTAGGTAGAAAATGTTACAATAACTATCACATAAAAAATATATTATTATATTGAGATTTGACTTTATGTAAGAGATGTGAATTATATATAATGAAATATTTTTATACCACGTGATTATCAATATATTATTTTCTATCTAATTTTGAACAGAAGTTAACTTTAGAAATAATGTATAAAATCTTGAAATAAGAAGGATCAAAGTGGAAAAATGGCCAAATATAGAGGGGGCAAAATATAATTTACCCTTTTTAATGACCTTTAATTTTTAAGAGGAACTACATGCAAGTGAGAGTTAGAAAAAAAAACTACCAACACATGGAGGGGTGCAAGCCTTTCGTTTACATCCTATCATAGATACACTTGTAACCCTATAGTTTTTTTTTTTTTTTTTTTTTTTTTTTTTTTGCAACCTCCCATCTACAGATAGTTCCCCTAATTTTTAAAACTAAAACGTCATCCCCCAAACAAGGTCAGTCATTTCTGTGTACTTCAATTTGATAGTTTAGAGGATCAATCTTAATATTTTATCCAAGGACAAGCTTGGTTTCTACTAGTTGGTTTTTCTGTCTATGGGAATCATGAAATATCAAAAGTTAATACTCTTTTCATTTCAAAATATTAGTTTCTTATTTTATTTTTCATTATCTTAAAATATTAGTTTCTTTTTAAAAATCAAGAACTAAAATAATATGAATTTTTTATTTTTTTTTCTTTCTTTTAAATTCATTAACACAAAAAGTACAATTATGACAATTGATATTCTCTAAAAAAAATGTACTATCAAAGGGTAATTTTGAAAAATTAATTTTTTTTAAAGTGCAATAATTGTACTATAAAAAAAAAGTAAGATTTCGCAAGAGGTACTATTTTTTTGGGACGGGTGGAATATTTAAAGGTGAAATGTTAATGAGAAAGTAAGGCATCATTGGGCAATGTTTATAGTTTTTTGTTCATAGTTTATAGAAAATATTAGATATGTTTGTGTTTATTTTGGATAAAAATAAAAATAAAAAATGTGTTTGGTACAAATGCATTTTAAAATTTTATTTTGAAAACAAACGAAAGGGGCTGCTTGTGGGGGGTGATTGTTGATAGTTGGAGATGGTGATTAGAGATGGTTGTTGGCCAGAAGGTAATGGCTGAAAGTGGTTGCCACCAGCAAGATGTAGTTGATGGCCATGGAAAGTACTGGTCAAAAGTGATTGCTAATAATCAAAGATGATGGTTTGTCAGTCGCCCTGGGTGTTAATTGAAAGTGGTTTTCGATTTAAAAAAAATGATGGTCAAAAGTAATTAACACCGGTAGGAGGTGGATGGTGGCAATGGAAGGTGGTTAGTGGTTGAGAGAGGTGGTTGCCGGAGGTGGTTGACAAAGGAGGCCATTGGTGATGAATAGGTGGCGGGAGAAAAAAGAAATGAAAAAATAATAATTAAAAATTAAACGAAAAAGTGAAATCAATTTTTTTGTGTTTACAAAAGTTAATAAATTTTGAAAACTGTTTGTAAGTTTTTGAAAATGAAAATAGAAACCAAACAAGTTTTTTTGTTTACAATTTTCAAAAATTTTATAAATATAAATATAAAACTGTAAATATAAACATTACTGAACAGACCCTCAATGTATAAAATGTGCGATGAAATCAGCCTCAAGTGTAGAGTGCACATGAATTTCACAACCCTTTTCTGTGTCTCTCTCTTTTTTAGTAGGTAAAATATTAATTACAAATCTATACTATATATTAAGTAGAAGGGAGTTTTTAACCCCAAGTCTTGTGGGAGCTTCAATCTCCCAATCTAAATTTCTTGTTTTTTTTATTTAAAAAAAAAAAAACTTAGCATTTATTAACTTCTACCAACCCCTAAGTTTTACCATCATAATAACACTTTAATGCATTAAGAACAAACATAAAAAAAATTCTTTGAAATCTAACACATATGAATTCCTTGAAAAGTCCCAACACATATGATTATTATCTCTCATAATAACACTTTAATGCATTAAGAACAAGCATAAAAAAAATTTCTTAAAAAGTCCAACACATATGATTATTATCAAAATATTAAATTTCAATATAATATAATAAAAAAAAGAAAACATTTAATTCTTTAAAAAGTCCAACACATATGATTATTATCAAAATATTAAACTTTAATATAATATAAAAGGAAAAAAAGAAGACATTTAAAAAAAAAAAAAGACATTTAAAAATTACAATTCACATATATAGATAATTGTAAATATATTATGGAAAATGGGGTTTCTAAACCCCAAGCCTTGTGGGAGCGCCAATCTCTCAATCTTAATTTTTAAAATTTTTGATTTAAAAAAAAAAACCTTAGCATTTATTGATTTGGTTAAAATCCCATGATCAACATTTATTAACTTTTTTCAATCCACATGTTTACATTTATTGATTTGGTCAAAATCCCTGATTAACATTTAAAATCCCCTCATATAAATAATTATAAATACAGCCCGTACATAGTTACTGCAGTAGCCTTTTTAATTTCTCCTGTATACTATGGTTAGTGATAAGATTGTTAAATTATTTTTATAAAAAATCTTTAAAAACATTTAAATATTAAAAAAATTAAAATAAATATAAATATCTATAATTATCCTGTGCATAGCACGGGTGATATGCTAGCATGTATTATATTAAAATGGACAAATTAAAGTCTAATGGTCACAGAGCCCAACAATCATAGTCGAAATGGGAAGAAATGAACATTTATATGCAACTCGCATATTGATAGAGAAATAAACACAGTAAATTATTTCAAACTACTCTCTTTATGAGTTGCAGTCTTAATTTATTTTTACGTGTAAGTCTTATTAAGTAAATTTATTATCTAATAGGTCCTGTAAAAAAAAATTGTCATAAAAAAAAATCATTAATTATAAATTTTAGCGATACTTTATAAAAATTATGATAAAAAAAGTCACTAACTGTCAATTTTTAGCGACGTATATAAAAAATTGTCACAAAAAAAATATTTTTAACGATAATTTTATCAATATTTATTTTCAATAGAAGTTGATGGGAATTAAATTTAACTATTAAGACCTATTGATAGTTTACCCTACATATAATCTGAAGAATTTATGTGAAGAATTTATGTGTCCTTAACGTAGCAAAATGTGAATAGGTTTTGATTAGTGCCATAGTTGGCTGTGTAATGGATTACTTCTGTTTGGGAAGGGAAAGGCTCAAAGAGCCACTAAATGACAAAAGAGACTCATATAGTCACTAAAGGACAAAAGTAAGAATATTGCTGGACAAGTTCCAACGCTAAGCTCAATTTACAAAACTACCCCTCATCAAAGAGGGGCATGCGACAGCACACCAAAAAAAAAAAAAAAAAAAAAAAATCCAAAAAACACATTTTTCCAGAAAAACAAAGAAAGTTGATAAAAAAAATTAAAAACATTTATTTGTTTTTTGTTAAAATATTTTATAAAAATAAATTCAAACTCTATTTTATAAAAATAATTTTAAATATTTTAAATATTTTGTTATGTATTTGGTTATGATTTGAGTGTAGAGTTGTGAAAGTAGTATGGAGTTTCAAGTTATGTGTTTGGTTATGAGTTTTAAAAATAATTTATTACGTGAGTTTTATTTTATGTGTTTGGTTACCATTTGAGTGTAGAGTTGTGAAAGTAGCATAGAGTTTCAAGTTATGTGTTTGGTTATGAGTTTTAAAAATAATTTATTACATGATTTTTATTTTATGTGTTTGGTTACGATTTGAGTGTAGAGTTGTTTTTAAATTTAAAATATTAACATTTTAAATTATTTAAATTGTTTGAATATTTAAATTATTTAAATTTTTTTGTGAAAATAACTTTTTGAATATTTAATTTGTAACGATTTAAATTTTTTGGATATTTATTTTAATTTTTTACTTATCAAATTTTTTAGATTATTTACATTATTTTAATATTTAAAATAAAATTAAAAGTAAAATTAAAATTAAAATTGTTTTTAAAATAAAAATAAAATAAAAATAAAAATAAAAATAATTATTTACAATTACATTAAAATTAAATTATTTAAAATACACAGAACAATAAAATAAAATAAAAAAACTGAAAATAAATATAAAACTTAAACTTCAAAAAAACTTAAAATTAGCAGTTGGCACGCCCTTCCCAAATAAATAAAACACATAAAAAAAATTAATGTGTACAAATAAAAAAATGACAAAAATGTAAATTAAAAAAAAAATAAGGACAAAAATACGCCTCATTCAAAAACATTAAAAAAAAAAAAACATAAAAACTGAAACTTCAAAAAATAATTTTTTGAATATTTAAATTATTTAAATTTTTACGATTTAAATTTTTTGAATATTTATTTTAAATTTTTGCTTATTAAATTATTTACATTATTTACATTATTTTAATACTTAAAATAAAATTAAAATTAAAATTAAATTAAAATTAGACAAAAAAAGTAAATTAAAGAACAAGAACTAATTAAAGTATAAAAAAATAAAATAAACAAAAATATACATTTTAAAAAAAAAAAGTTAAGCAAAATACGTAAAATCCAAACCCAAAATAAAAAAATAAATATTTTACCAAAATATGCCAAAATAAAAAAATAATAAAATAATAAAATTTAAACAAAATACGCCAAATCCAAACACAAAATAAATATTTTATCAAAATAAAATAAAACCCCAAAATAAAAAACAAAAAATTAAAAAATTAAAACAAAATAGGCCAAATCAAAACCCAAAAAAAAAAAAAAAAAAGTTAGCAAAAAACGCCAAATTCAAACCGAAAATAACAAAAAAATAAAAATAAACAACAAGAAGTTCGGACTGTTCGAAGCTGACGTGGATGTCAAATTCCTTTTTTATTAAAGGTACAAATCTTATCAGGGGCACTTTGGTAAATTCGTAGGAAGACACCTCACCAAAAAGTCAAAAAGTCAAAAAAGTCAAAAAGTCATTCCCAAACTAGGTTTTTGAGCCCAGGCTCATATAGCCAAAAAAGTCAAAAAGCCAAAAAGCTAACCCACTTCCCAAACGGAGGCTTAGAGGGTTCACTCTATTTAATTATTTTTTAATGTTTTTATAAAAGATGTATGAAAAAATAAAGAGAATAAATTAATTTTTTATAATGACTTTTTTAGCTAAGACCTATCTTCCCAGACGAGGCTTTATTCTCGTAATGGCTACCAGCTTGAAAAAATGGAGTGCAGGGTTGGGAAATAAAAGAAAAAATTACAAATAAGTGAATTTTTTTAAAATAATACTACTAGTAAATTTTTTTTAGGAAATTATAAAGAGATAAGACCATTACAAAATAATTGTATTATAAATGAAAAAAATAATTGGTGCAACTCTGACATACACATAGTAGAATTACACCATCATGAAAATGTAATTTTTTTTATCACCTCTGCACTGAAATGTAATTTTTCCAATTTTTTAATACAAATTTCACACACTAAAAAGATTTACATCATGCACATAATAGACTTGTAATTTGAATTAGTTTTTCAGTGTTGGAGTAAAATATAATATCTCTGGAAAAAAAAAGTATTTTTTTTATTGGAAAGTGAAAAACAGCTGGCTTAGGAAATAAAAATGGAGCTTTTTTGATAAATCCATTTTTTAAGAGTTTTATTTCATCCAACCCATATTCTTTTTAATTATTCCATTAGGTCCAATTTGAGATAAGAAGACCAAAATACCATTTTCATCTACTTATGTTCCATTTAGTTCACATTATTTTCTTATGTTTCAATAAGTCCTATAGGTGACATAATTACCAAAATGCCCCTAATATGAATGTTCACACCGTCAATGTGAATGTTCATATCGTCAATGTGTAGGGGCCCGGCCCATGTTGATCCTCGTGGGTGCCCAGAAAAATTCGAGTTGGGCCGGGCCGGCCCATAGGCCAAAAAAATAGGCCCGGCCTGGCCCGGCTCGTTGATAATGTGAATATTCACATTGACAAGTTAACATTTACATTGATAGGAGTGTAAAATTGGCCCGCGGCCCATGGACGGCCCGAAGCCTGACCGCCGCCCTGGGCAGGCCCGGGCCGGCCCGTTCACAATGTGAATATTCACATTGACATATTAACATTAACATTGATAAGAGTGTAAAATTGGGCCATGACCCGTGGGAAGCCCGAAGCCCGGGCCCCGGATCGGGGCGGGCCCGGCCCGACCCGTTGATAATGTGAATATTCACATTGACATGTTAACATTCACATAGATAAGAGTATAAAATTAGCCCGCGCCCCGTGGCTGCCCGAAACCAGCCTACGGCCCGTTGGCGGCTCGGAGCGAGCCCGGGCCGGCCTGTTGACAATGTGAATATTCACATTGACATGTTAACATTCACATTGATAAGAGTGTAAGATTGACTCGCGTCCCATGGACGGCCCCGAAGCCTGTGGGCTGCCCGGGGCGAGCCCGGCCCGGCGTGTTGACAATGTGAATATTCATATTGACATATTAGCATTCACATTGATAGGAGTGTAAAATTGGCTCGTGGCCCGTGGGCGGCCCGAAGGCCGCCCCGCCTGCCCAGGCGCAGGCCCGGCCCGGCCCGGTTGATAATGTGAATATTCACATTGACATATTAACATTAACATTGATAAGAGTGTAAAAATTGGCCTGTGACCCATGGGCAGCCCAAAGTCCGGCTCGTTGACAACGTGAATATTCACATTGACATGTTAACATTCACATTGATAAGAGTGTAACATTAGCTCGTGCCCCGTGGCTGCCCAAAACCCGCCCACGGCCCGTGGGCTGCCCGAGGCGGGCCCGGCCTGGCCTGTTGACAATGTGAATATTCACATTGACATGTTAACATTCATATTGATAAGTGTGTAAAATTGACTCACGTCCCATGGACGGCCCGAAGCCCGTGGCCTGCTCGGGGCGGTTCGGGTTTGGGTCCGGGCCTACTCTGGGCCGCGGGTGAGCTTCGGGCAGCAGACAAATTTTACACTCCTATCAATGTTAATGTTAACATGTCAATGTGAATATTCATATTGTCACGGGTCGGGCTTCGGGCTGTGGTCGGGGCTTCGGGCCGCCCACGGGATGCGGTCCAATTTTACACTCCTATCAATGTGAATGTTAACATATCAATGTGGAATATTCACATTACCAACGGGCCGGGCCCGCCCCGACCCGAGGGTCGAGCTTCGGGCTGCCTACGGGTCACGAGCCAATTTTACACTCTTATCAATGTGAATGTTAACATGTCCAATGTGAATATTCACATTGTCAACAGGCCGGGGTCGAGCCCGCCCCGGGCCGTGGGGTGGGTTTCGAACAGCCACGGGGCGCGGGCTAATTTTACACTCCTATCAATGTGAATGTTCACATGTCAATGTGAATATTCACATTGTCAACGGGCCAGGCCGGGCCGGGGCCCGCCCGGGCCGCGGGCGGGCTTTTGGCTGCCCATGGGCCGCTGATTAATTTTATACTCTTATCAATGTGAATGTTAACATGTCAATGTGAATATTCACATTGTCCAACGGGGCCGGACCGGGCCCGCCTCGGACCGCCATGGGCCGCGGGCGAGTTTCGCGCCGCCACGGGACAGGGGCCAATTTTACACTCCTATTAATGTGAATGTTAACATGTCAATGTGAATATTCACATTGTCAACGGGCTGGGCCGGGTCGGGCCCGCCCTGGGCTTCTGGCCAATTTTATACTCTTATCAATGTGAATGTTAACATGTCAATGTGAATATTCACAACTGTCAACAGGTTGGGCTGGGCCCGCCCCAGGCCGCCCATGAGGGGCGTAGGCGGGTTTCTGGCAGCCACGGGGCGCGGGCTAATTTTACACTCCTATCTATGTGAATGTTAACATGTCAATGTGAATATTCACATTGTCAACGGGTCGGGTCGGGCTCGCCTCGGGACGCGGGTGGGCCTTTTGGCCGCCCATGGGCCGCGAGCCAATTTTATACTCTTATCAATGTGAATGTTAACATGTCAATGTGAATATTCACATTGTCAATGTGAATATTCACATTGTCAACGGGCCGGACCGGGTCCGCCCCGGGCCGCCCATGGGCCGCAGGTGGGTTTCGCGCCGCCACGGGACGCGAGCCAATTTTACACTCCTATTAATGTGAATGTTAACATGTCAATGTGAATATTCACATTGTCAACGGGCCGGGCTCGCCCCGGCTCACGGGGGGGTTTCGGGCCGCCCACAGGGCCAATTTTACATTCCTACCAATGTGAATTTTAAAATATAAATGTTCATATTATTAAATTGCTAATCGTCCAAAAAATATTTATAAGGGTATCAAAATTAAATATAAGGGCATAAGTGTCCAAGAAAATAGTGTAAATCAAGAAAATGGACTTTATGGAATAAAACTATATATACATGGGACTAAATGGGTGAAAAAAAATTTTCATGGACTTCTTGAGTTAAAACAATTCTAAATTAGACTTGTCAATAAAAATTTCAAATAAAAAAATATGTTTTCCTAGGAGTGCAAAACATTAATATATCTCATGTGTGTCTATGAGTTGTATGTGACGTGATGAATTATTTTATTGGAGAAGGAAGAGACAGTATGTATTCTATTGGAACTCATATTTTATTGGAGAAGGAAGAGACGGTATGTATTCTATTATAACTCATAATTAGTGTGTTTGGTTTGAATGTTTTGGATTAAATTTTTTAAAAATTAAATTTTTTGATTTTCGTGTTTTTTTTTTTTGTTTTTAAGGAATATTTTTAATATTTTAAACATTTTTTTTACTTTTTTAGATACACCTTACTTAGATGTATCTAAAAAGTAAAAAATTTTGAAATAATATTTTAAAAAATTAAAAATACATAAAAATATAAAAAAATGTACTGAATCCTCGTATTTTTTTTTATATTTTTGGTATTTAGTGAATTTTTAAAAGGTTTTTTTCACAATTTTTTTTTATTTTTTAGGTATATTTATGTTAACTATGTCTAAAAAGTAAAAAAAGTTACTTAAAATATTAAAAAATTCAATAAAAACAAAAAAATATAAAAAATAAGAAAGTAAAATTTTTTGATAAGTATTTTTTGAAAAACCTAACCAATATCACAGTGGAAGAGTAAAGTTTTAAGTTTATGAATTTGGATATAAATTTTAAACACAACTTTAAGAATAATAATAGTGAAAGAATGTCAGAAAAATATTAAAAAGTGTATTTGTTTGATCATTTGTAAATCTAATTCATAGATGTAGGTATTTTAATTGAACTACACAAGTTCTGTGGGTGTTTTTTTTTTTTTTTTTTTAAGTGTTATTTTATTTATTTATTACGGTCGTTGTTGGGGTAGATTTATCCTTGTTTGAATTATAAGAATCTTAAGATAGATTGAGAATGTCATTATTAGTTTTCATAAGATTATTAGTAATAAAATTTATGTGTCGATATTATTCAAATCTCTGGTTTCATTACGAATCGTCAACATGAAAATAATAAATTTGAAAATATTGTAAGACAAAGCCCCGTTTGGGAACTTACTTTTTTAGTCAAAAAGTCAAAAAGTTACTAAATTAGCCAAAAAGTCAACAACCCATACCAAAAAGTCAAAGATTCTCTTTTCTCTCTACTTTTTGCACATCTTTTCGTAATTAGCCAAAAAGTCATCCCAAACATACAAGTTTTTTTTTACCTATCTTTTTAGCCAAATAGCTAAAAAGTTACTAAATTAGCCTGTTCCCAAACGAGGCCTAGTATTATTGTTACAAGGTTAATAGTCCTCTAAGAATGTGAGATATTGAGGTGTCTTATTACTTGCATTAAATTCTCTTTTATAGTAAGGAGGTCGGGAACTCTAATTAGCTTCCCATAGCACCCTAATGGTGTAGGGAAGCTAGCCTATGGGAGAGTGAGTGATCTACCTAATGTATGTAATTTTTTTCTCCCTTCGGGGGATAAGCATAGCATAAAGGGGAAGGAGAGGAGAAGTGAATAGGTTCCCTTCTCTAGAGAATCTAATATGCACGTGACTAAGAGATTACATCTGTTAGTTCTCAACCAGCTATTCCTTCCTAGGATTAGCATAAGGAATGTCATTATAAGTAGTAGTTAATCATCCGTCTATTCTTGACAAGGAATAGGGTAAGGATGCCTTTATAGTAACTCTTAAATGTAGTTTGAGAATATGATTTTTGCTTAAATAGATAATAATCATTTCAATTAGTTCCAAAAGATAAGAACAAAGATTTTGATTTTTCTCTCATGTAGTGTTGGTTCATTAGAATGAATTAGAATAGAATAATTATTTTATAAAAAATAATTATTTTAATATTTGGTTAACTAAAAAAATAATAAAAAATACA
Source organism: Camellia granthamiana (assembly GCA_036172215.1). Classification (NCBI taxonomy): domain Eukaryota; kingdom Viridiplantae; phylum Streptophyta; class Magnoliopsida; order Ericales; family Theaceae; genus Camellia; species Camellia granthamiana. The sequence goes on from CM069906.1 coordinate 148,507,648, forward strand.
TTGCAAAATAAAATCATGTTTTACTAATATAAGATAATGATCATTTTATAAGAAAATTCAAGAAAAATCCGTTTCATTGGATTCTATCTCACTCCAATAAATCAAACAAAAAAGTTACAGTTCTAGAATTTGGGATCCTGAAGGTACCTACAATTAGGTTTAGATTTAGGTTGTAGAAATTGAATTGATGAAGTGTGAAATCTACATCTGAACTAAATTTGAGTCATTGATATAAAATTCTAGATAATTTCTAAGTTTTTATGTTTAGATCCGTAATATTACTGTAAATCAAATAGGAATCATCATTTGTCATTTCAGATGTAATTTCTCAAAATACTAATAAAAAAGTATCAAATATTAAAATGTTAAATAATCTATATATTATATAAGAAAAATAAGATTTCTAGTGAGAAAGCTTGTGAGAGTTCCAAAGTTTCATTCTATAATTACTAATTTTTATGATTTTAAAAATATTTAAAAATAATTCAATTGACTAACAAAGTAATTATAGATTAAAAAAAAATAATAAAACCACCTAAAATTTTGAATTACAAGTTCCTAAAATCTCTTCTCTCAATATTTCTCTTTTTCCTAAATCTCTTCTCACAACAAAGTAACTATACATTAAAAAAACATTATACATAAAAATAAAAATAAAAAAATCATCATAAATCTCATCTCATAACAAAATAATTATATATTTTACAAAAATAAAATAAAATTATGAATTAAAAAAAAAGGTAAATCCACAATTGTTAATTTTTGTAATTTTAAAAATATTTAAAAATAGTACTATTGGCTAACAAAGTAACTATAGATTAAAAAGAAAAAAAAAAAACTAAAAATGCTAATTTTTGTAATTTTAAAAATATTCAAAAATAATATTATTGGCTAACAAAGTAACTATAGATTTAAAAAATAATAATTGAATTACAAGTTCCAAAAATCTCTCAAGTAATATTTATCTCTTTCCTAAATCTTATAATCTATGTATCTATGCTATGTATTATACCAAAGTGACTTTTCATCTTAGAGGCCCTAAGTGTTTCAAAACCTTAAATCAAATTTTTTGAAATTTTTGATTTTTGATTTTTATAAAAAAAAAATTAAAACATCTATTGGCCATTCCAATGACATAAATATTAACCTTCAAAATTATTTAATGCAAATATATTGCCAATAAAAAGGAAGAAAGAAAGAAAGAAAGAAAGAAAAAAACACAATTCTCAACCTCCCACTCTTTCTCAAAATAAATCAAGATTTTATTTAAAAAGAATATATATCTCATACAATATTCTTTCTCCTAAAATAAATCTAATGAAAAGGAAACTCTCTCACCTCCCATAAAATGTATACTATTAATATTTTTCACAATTGATCTGATCTATATAAATATAAAATTAAACCTAACATAAAATAAAAATTAAACTTTATATCTAGATTTTCTCTCTGTTCCATAATTAAACACAATTTTATTCCCAAATAAATTTACGCATATCTATACTACATATAATTTTTTTCAAAAATCTCATAATTTATTATTTTTTATAATGATTCCATGATTTATAATTTAGAAAAGGAAAGATAAAAAAAAAAAAAAAAAATTATTCTTGCACGCTCTTTCTCTAACCAATTCTTTCTTTTATCCAAAATTTCTAGCCGTCATACATTATATTTTTTTCAAGTCATTCATGTCTTTCTCGTCCTATAAATATTACATTCATGGAACAATGAAACTTATTGTTTTTTAACTTTCTTTTTATGAGACAATTTGAAGGTTAGTTTTTTTTTTCTTAATTGTATTCTTTAAACAGACTCTTTTATCTTTTAAGTGCACCATTTTTTCTTCTTCTTCTATTTTATTTTATTTTTTTTATTTTTATCTATGACCATTTTTTTGTTTTTGTATTTTATATTTTGTGTAATTTCTCCCTCCTCTCTACCAATCATATTATCTTTTTTTTTTTTTTTTTTTTGTATATAACTATTTTTTGTTAGTTAATATTGTTTTACTAGAATTTTTATACTAAAATGGCGTGATAGGGTTATTTGTGTAATAAAAAACATGTGACTCATTATAAAGTGATAGATCAAAATTCAAACAAAATCATTATTAATAAGTTTTTTGTATTGATTTTATGTTTGTATATCATTATTGTTTTTTTTAAAAAAAATTTACTTTAATATTTTATGGATATCATGATATGTGTTAATTGACAGTTGGTGCATAGCATTACTTCAAAGGAATATAATAGTTTTTCAAAGCTATAAAAAGAAAATTTTAATTTTAATCAATTTTTTCAAAACTATTAAACGTATTAGTCAATGTGTGAGTGAATTTTCGATCACACTGCCCTCCTTAGTGAATCAGCTGTAGAACACAGGCAGAATAGATGGCTCCCTGCAATCTGCACAGAAAGAAAAGGCTCTGGCGGTGGTTCTTCCACCCGGGGGAACTCCGACGATCAAGTTAGTCTCAATATCTCTCAAAGATAATACCAGTGCTTAATTTACTGCTCAAAACTACAAATTGCGTACCTTAGACCCGCCGGGGGTGCCCTTCTTTTATAGTCTTTCTCTGTCCTAGTCCCACTAGAAGTCTCACTTCTATGGACTCTCATTCAGTACCTACTCTGGACTCTACAAGAGATAAGGATAGACTCCCTAAGAATACTATCCTTATCCATCTTGAAGTCTTTCTTCATTCTGGGACTCTTGCCCCTTATCTGATCATCTCGGATTCCGATATCTTCGGCGGTAACCTCGGACTCCTGCATTCTCGCAGATAACCTCGGCAACTCTGAGATAACCTCGGCGTAACTACCACGACACGTGGCACCTCGGCTGACACTTCGGTGTCATCTCGGCCACGTGTTGGTATTCAGAAAATACATCCCCACAACTGCCCCCTAGGTTCTATCACCTCGGTATTCTGAGATGATGGAACCTACATTTGAACTTCTTTCTCGTACATCGGCTTAAGAACTTATAGCCGAGATCATCTATTCCAGGCCGAAATGTCTTCTTTTCAAGAACAAGAATTCACACGAACTCCCCCAAGTGCATGAGCTGTCATGCATCATTTTTCAACCGTTCTCCTAATGCGTTTTACCCTTATTGGTCCGTGCTGGGGACGCGCCTGTAGGCCGTCTTTTCTCTGCTTGCGTCGTCTGACGCGTGCGTTGCCCTAGGCACAATAATTACCCTATTTTTGCCGCCGTTTCACCTTTTGAACAAAAACATTTGCCTCTCTCTCTTCATTCTTTACTTTTTGCATTCGAGTTTTCCCTACTTTCTCTCTCTCCGAACCTTCCCAAATCCGCCATTGCTCTTGCTCTAAGCTCTGCAACTGGTTTTATTCCTCCATTCTTGCGAAGCTTTGGCCACTGTTGCCCCTGTCGTCTGATCTCGGCGATACTCACTCCGGCCTTCATCTTTTCTGGTAAGCAACTGGCTTTTCTCCTCTAGTTCTTGATTTTTTCTGGAACTTCTTGTTGTTGCTGTTCTGTTTTAGCATTCGATTCGTGAATTCTCCTCTTGAATGATTCTTATTTCATGTTTCTGTATATGTTTCTTGCATTGTTTCTTGGTCTTCCACCCTTTGTGTTTCCTGAATCTGAAATTCCGTTTCTGTTTTCTACTTTTTTTTGTATTTTCTCCAGATTCGTGCTTTCGATCTTTGCCTTCGTAGTTCTTAGGTTTAAGCCGAGGTACCAGTAACCCTTCAAGATCACACTGTTTCTGTAGCCAAGTGCCTTTGCTCCAAAAGCCATGGGTATGTGGAGACACAGAGTAAATTCCCCAACCAAACTCGAATTCTTTAGGCAAGAGTTCTCTATCCCTGCCGATGTTCACCTTAGGCTAGCTGGGGATGACGATTCCATTATGCCTACTGACAATACAATGCCCTTTCCCGTCATAGCGTTTATTGAGTGTGGACTTCGGCTCCCACTTAATCCCCTTTTTCGTGAAGTTCTCCACTACTACACTTTGAACCCTATGCAACTCACCATCAACTCCTACAGGATACTTAACGGTATAATAGCCTTAGCTCAACAGGAGAATGTTAGAATTACTCTCGCCGACATCCAATTCTGTTACACTATGTGCGCTCTCAATCTGAAAGAAAAGGGCTTTGTATATTACCTTAAGCCGAGGTCCACCGAGTTTAAAATTGTAGCCGACCTTCCTGACTCCAACAAAGGTGCTGGGGATGACTACCTTATTGCATCTGGCTACTGGGAGTTTGGCCCAGATGAGGAAGTCCATCTCTACCCTCTTCCCCGAACAGTTAAAGAGGGCAAGGGTAAGAGCCCAGCGTCAATTACTTAGCTGTTGTTTGTTTCTCTCCAAGTATACAAGAGTTTTTATTTGTTTCTGATGTTGTGTTTCTTTTTGCAGACGTTCGCAAGCCTCCCAAAAATTTTCGCCAGTCTTACTTCCTCGGCAAAGACTTAAAGAAGCTTCTGGATCTTCCTATCCAAAAGCGAAAAGCTCCAGTCTTACTAAATTTCATCCCAACACACAGATCAACTCTTCCCGACGTTCCAAGAAAGAAGAAAAAGAGCCCATCCACAGCCACAACTCAAACCACATCTACATCCCGGACAGATCAAGGTTCTACCTCTGACCCAGCCGATCTTCCATCCACTTCAGCCCAATACCTGATCCCACCAACAGAAAGAAAGCGTCGCCGATGTCTCGTAAAAACTGCCGAGATGGTGCGCCCGAAGCCAGTAGTGCTAGACCTTCTCGCCAACCTTCCAGCCGACGTGGATGCTGTGCCATCCCAAACAATGCCTCCGCCAAAATCGAAAAGAATCAAGAAGGCCCAGCCAAAGGCCAAGGCTGCTGAGGCCGAGGATGAAGATGCTGTGCCCATCTCCAAGTTAACCGAGAGCCAGAAGACCACTTCTGCACCTGCCAAAAGATCTGCTGAGGCCCAGCCGTCGGGGTCAACTCAGCAAAAAAGGCCGAGGTTGTCTTCTGCGACGACTTCGGGGTCCAGGGTTCCCAAAGTTCCCTGGGAACCCAAAATTACACTTGAAGACAGGCCAGTCTATGCCAACGAAAGCGCCGCCGATGTCAACATCGGCGTTGCACTCAGCACTGCAGTTCTCCTTGAGGGCGATCTGGAGCGTAACGCCCAGATGAGTAGATATGAGAATTACGCCCTTATGTTGCAGCATTCTGTTCAAGTAAGTCTTTGAATTTGATAACTTGTCTTTCATACTTGTAAAATTTTGAAATATTCTATAATAACTTATGCCATGTGTTCTTTCAGGCCATTCAACACGCCCACTCCTTCTCCATGCAGGCTTTTGAAATGGGGGAGGAGTTAGCCGAGATGAAGAAGGAGTTTGCCGCCCTCCAGAAACAAAACAGGAGTCTCCAAAATAAGATGAAAAAACTGGAGGATCAGGCCGAAGAGGCAACTAAGGCTAAACAGATCACCAATGAAAAGGCTGAGGCTGCTGAAGCTGTTAAAACCGTTGCTATAGCTCAGCAGAAAGAAGCCGAAGAAAAAGCGGCCCAGGCCGAGAAAGAGCTCCAGGAAGCGCTAGCTTCAAAGGATGCCGAGCTAAGGGCTGCCGATGACAAGGCATACGCCCAAGGCATGGCCGATGTGGCAGAAGATTATAAGCTTCAGGTCAAGCAAGCATGCAACAGGGGATTTTCCCTAGGTTGGAATTCTTTGGCCAAATAGCTTGATCTTCCTGCCGACTCGCCCTGGCGCAAGACCAAGGCCATTCGTCTTCCCTTTCCTCTTTCTCCACCTTCGACTCAGGTTGAAGAGGAAGCTGATACCGAAGCCGAGGTTGATGATGAAGGTGAAGATGAAGATGAAGCATTGGTTAGGAAACCCAAGGAAGCCATTGGAACCAAGTCACCTTCTCAGGGCGATCAAGTAATGGATTTAACCCAAGAAGAGGATGAGGAGGTTGAGAAGGTGCCCAAGGAAACTGGCCCCACCCACCTCTCATCTGACCTTCTGTTGGCTGAGCAAAGCGTGGAGAAGACCTTGGCCGAAATAGACGCCGAGATCGCGGCTGATAAGGAGGCCGAGGTTATAATAGAGAAAAACACCGAGGTTGCGGCAGAAAAAGATGCAGTGGTTGCAGAGCAAAAAGATGCCGAGGTGGTTCTTCCAGAACCCTCCGAGGTTCCATCCCAATCATCTGTTCAAGTTGAAGAAGGACAGCCCTGATGCTTTTTGTACTTTGTTGTTTTTTCTTTGTTCTTGTTAATGTTCCCTGAACAATGCAAGCTTCTTCTTTATGGCCGATGTGCCTTTCTTTGTGGCTTTAGAACAATTTACTTCTGCTAGGCCATTGTGCCTCCTTTATATACAACTGTTTCTCTTTGAATGCTGTAGTCTTTAATTTCTCCTCTTTGCTTCTGCTTGATTCTATACTTAGAATATTTTGCATGATTTATATAAATCTTCCTTCGCTTAATCTCCTCGGGGTTATATACCTCGGGCATGTTTACCTGAAGATTTACCTCGGCTAGGACTTCACCTGTGAACTTTTCATAAACTTCAACAAGTATAAAGCGTATAAACTTAATTCAACTTCATCTTGTAAATTGCTACAAATTTCAACAAGTGAAGGTAAACAATTATCTCGGCTTAACTTTAACTTGTAAATTGCTACAAATTTCAACAAGTAAAGATAAGGAATTATCGGCTTAACTTTAACTTGTAAATTGCTACAAATTTCAACAAGTAAAGATAAGGAATTATCGGCTTAACTTTAACTTGTAAATTGCTACAAATTTCAACAAGCAAAGATAAGGAATTATCTCGGCTTAGCTTTAACTTGTAAATTGCTACAAATTTCAACAAGTAAAGATAAGGAATTATCGGCTTAACTTTAACTTGTAAATTGCTACAAATTTCAACAAGTAAAGATAAGGAATTATCGGCTTAACTTTAACTTGTAAATTGCTACAAATTTCAACAAGCAAAGATAAGGAATTATCTCGGCTTAGCTTTAACTTGTAAATTGCTACAAATTTCAACAAGTAAAGATAAGGAATTATCGGCTTAACTTTAACTTGTAAATTGCTACAAATTTCAACAAGCAAAGATAAGGAATTATCTCGGCTTAGCTTTAACTTGTAAATTGTTACAAATTTCAACAAGTAAAGATAAGGAATTATCGGCTTAACTTTAACTTGTAAATTACTACAAATTTCAACAAGTAAAGATAAGGAATTATCTCGGCTTAACTTCGGTTAAGCATCATCTCCGTTTAACTTCGGTTAAACTTTATCTTAGATTTAACTACTGTTAAACATCTCGGCTTAACTTCGGTTAGGCATTACTGTCTTCTATCTACCCCCAATGTGAACCTAAGTTCCACTTGGGTTCTCATTATTCAAAAAACAACGTTATGCATAATTTAATAAGTTCTGGAAAATTCTGGAAAGATTTCATTGATCATATCGGCAAAAAGTCAAACAACATCTAATGATAAAAAAACTTTAAATTACAAGTGTTCCAAGGTCTAGGCAATGCTTTGCCTTCACTATCCTCGAGCCGATATGCCCCATTTCCTAACACCGAGGTGATTCTGTAGGGTCCTTCCCAGTTTGGGCCAAGCTTGCCCTCTCTGGGATCCTTCTTATTGCCAACGACTTTCCTCAAGACTAGGTCGTTGACCTGAAAATCCCTTGGATTGACCTTCCTGTTGTAAGCTTTGGCAAGCTGTTGCTGGTATGCTGCAAGCTGGATTGCAGCTTTCTCTCTTCTTTCTTCTAGTAGATCCAGATCTCGGGCTAAGAGCACATCGTTAGTCCCGTTCTCAACTCCCTGGGTTATGATCCCTGGGATGCCGATCTCCAATGGAATGACTGCTTCTGTGCCATAAGCCATGGCAAAGGGGGACTCTCCTGTTGATCTTCTCGGCGTTGTGCGATATGCCCAGAGCACATTGGGCAATTCTTCTACCCACTTTCCTTTTGCTGCCTGCAGCCTCTTCTTTATTCCGTCCAGAATTACTTTGTTGGATGCTTCGGCTTGCCCATTACTTTGGGGAAAGCTTGGTGTTGAAAAGTAATTCTTTATCTTGAACTTTGCACAAAAATTCTTGATAAGTTTGCTGTCAAACTGTGTTCCGTTGTCGGCAACGATAGCTCTTGGAATCCCAAATCTGGTGATGATGTTTTTCCAGATGAAGTTCTTCACATCCACATATCGGATTTTGGCAAGAGGTTCTGCTTCTATCCACTTTGTGAAGTAGTCTGTTGCCACTAGTAGGTACTTCCGCTGCCTAGTCTCTTGGGGCAATTGTCCAACGAGATCCATGCCCCATTGGGCAAATGGCCAAGGGCTGGAAACCGGGTTCAGGTCGGCAGCTGGCTGATGTATCAACGGTGTAAACCTCTGGCATTGTTCGCACTTCTTCACATAGGCCTCTGCATCTTTTTGCATGTAGGGCCACCAATACCCCTGGGTAATGGCCCTGTGAGCTAACGATCTGCCCCCTGCGTGGCTTCCACAAACTCCTTCATGAATTTCGTATAAAAAATCCTCGACCTGAAGAGGGTGTACACACCTTAAAAGAGGTCCAGTGAAGGATCTTCTGTAGAGATGTCCTTCTGCTATCAGACTGAATCTTGCCGACTTCAATCTGATTTTGTGTGCTTCCTTTCGATCTTCTGGCAGCTTTCCCTCTTTTAGGAATGCAATAATTGCATCCGTCCAGCTTGGTCCCATGTCCACACATAATGCCTCTTGCATCGTGTTCGGTGGCTCTATGCTCGGGCCTTCTAGGTAATTGATCATTATTGTCCTTGTCTTTCCGGTTTGCATTGAACTTGCTAAATTGGCCAACGCATCGGCGTGGCTGTTATCATCTCGGCTAACCTGAAGAAGTCGGCAGTCTTGGAACATGTCTGCCAGCCTGATGACTTCTTTTGCGTATGCCGACATCCTTTCATCTCGGGCAGCAAACTCTCCTGTAGTTTGATTCACTATAAGTTGTGAGTCACAAAAAACTATTACCTCATCTGCCTCTGCTGCTACTGCCAGCTTCAGTCCAGCAATCAATGCTTCATATTCCGCCTCATTGTTCGAGGCTTTGAACCCCAGTCGAATAGACTGCTCCAATATCTCCCCATCGGGGGAAATTAACACTACTCCTGCCCCTGTCCCCTGCCGGTTTGAGCTCCCATCAACAAAAAGTTGAAAGGAGTCGCCGATGTAAATGCTGCAGGGTCTGAGTCTTTCCTTCCTTGGTTCTTTAGCCTTTGGCTGGGCTTCTCCTTCTCTGTTTGGACATCGTTCATCTCGGCTCAACGGAGCCCGATGTTCGATGTATTCTGGCGAGAACTCGGCCACGAAATCGGCCAAGACTTGGCCCTTAATTGCTGTTCTCGGCCTGAACTCCAGGTCATATTGGCCCAAAACTACGGCCCATCTTGCTATTCTTCCAGTTAAGTCTCCTTGTTGCAACAAGGACTTCAGTGGGTGCTCTGTCAGAACCACTATCTTGTGAGCCTGAAAGTAATGGTTTAGCTTCTTTGAGGCCATTACCAAGGCCAGCATCAATTTCTCCAATGGTAGATACCTTGTTTCTGCATCGGCCAAGGTTTTACTCACATAATAAACAGCTTTCTGCTCTCCCTTCTCTTCTCGGATTATCACAGCACTTACTGCGTGCTCAGAAACTGCTAAGTATAGAAACAGCTCCTCCCCAGGTTGAGGTGTTGAGAGGACTGGAGCCGTGGTAAGATATTTCTTCAGGTCGGCCAGAGCAGCTTCGCATTCCTCTGTCCATAGAAAATCCGCGGCCTTTTTTACCAGGTTGAAAAAAGGTTTACATTTGTCCGAACTTCGGCTTATGAACCTGTTTAGGGCTGCGGCCCTTCCAGTAAGCATTTGAACCTGTTTTGCTGACGTCGGACTCTGTAATTCCAGAATGGCCTTGATCTGGTCTGGGCTGGCTTCAATGCCCCTTCTAGTCACTAGGTATCCCAAGAACTTACCGGATCCGACTCCAAACGCGCATTTCGATGCGTTTAGTCGGAGCCGATATGTTTTGAGTATGTCAAAGACCCCTTCTAGGTCAGCAAGATGATCTTTTGGTTCCTTGGTCTTCACGACCATGTCATCAATATAGACTTCTACTGTTCGGCCAATCAAGTGTTTGAACATCTTGGTTACCAGCCTTTGGTAAGTTGCTCCTGCGTTTTTCAACCCGAAAGGCATGACTCTGTAACAATACAGACCTTTGGGAGTGATAAACGCTGTCTTCTCTTCATCCGGGGGGTACATGGCTATCTGGTGATACCCCCTATATGCATCCAAGAAGCTCATTCTTCCATGTCCCGACGTGGCGTCCACCAACTGGTCGATCTTTGGCAGAGGGAAGCTGTCTTTGGGACAAGCTTTGCTCAAGTTTGTAAAATCTACGCAGACCCTCCACTTGCCATTCTTCTTCTTTACTACCACGGTGTTTGACAACCATGTCGGATAATTGGCTTCTCTGATGGCCTTGGCCTCCAGAAGTCTGTCCACCTCCTCCTCCACTGCTTCGACGTGCATCAACGTCGGTCTTCTGGCTCGTTGTATTACAGGTTTGGCCGACCTGTCAACGTTGAGTCTGTGACATGTGACCTCGGGGTCAATGCCAGGTATTTCATAAGGTGTCCAGGCGAACACCTCAATATTCTTCCTCAGAAAGGCTTCCAGCTCCCTTTCCTCTTCTTCGGCTAATCCTGTGCCTAGAAGAAAGAAACATTCTTCATCGCCCTCCTGGACGAAGATCTTCTTCAGTGCTTCTTCACTTTTCTCGGTCGGCTCCTTGCCGACATCATCTAGGACCTTCATGTCCTCTTTTTCAACTTCTGCCTTCTCTGGTTCCCGAATGCTGCAGGTTAACTTCATTGCTGCCATGGAGCAATTTTTCGCCTGCAACTGATCTCCTCTAACTTCCTCAATCCCATGTTCTGTTGGGAACCGTAGCAGTTGATGCAATGTTGAGGGAACTGCCCCCATTGCATGCAACCACGGCCTCCCTAAAATGATGTTGTAAGGCGAGGGCGTGTCAATCACAATGAATTCCGTCTTGATCTTCTTCGTGCCTGCTTGTACTTCCAAGGTTGTTGCGCCTAATGGCCATGTCGGCGTTCCATTGAAGCCGACCATCGGGCCGTTCGACTGATCCATGTCATCAGGGTGAAGGCCTAGCTCCTTGTAACATCTGACATACATGATGTCGCAGGAGCTGCCTTGATCAATCAAGATGCGTTTCACCTGGCACTCCCCAACCTGGAGGGATACTACCAAGGCATCATTGTGCGGGTGCTGAACCATATCTAGGTCGGCTTCTGTGAAAGCTATCATCTGTCCTTGGCATGCTTCAGGCCGAGGTCTTTTTAGTCCGACCTGGTTGACGTGCTGCAGGTGTCTTACCCTCTGTGTCTCCCCCCATATGTCGTTTTCATTCACCTTTGAGTGGATCACATTAACCACCCGAGGTCCGCCTGCCTGTGGTTGCTGTGCTGGGGGTGGCGGGGCTGCTGGTGCTTGAGGCAATCGTGCCTGTTCCTCCCTCGTTTTGGCCTCATCCACAAGGTCTCTCAGATGGCCTTGCCTCACCAAATCTTCTAAGTGTGCCTTAAGGGCTCTGCAACCCTGAGTTGGGTGCCCCTCCTCATTGTGGTAGGCACAACGCCTACCAAGGTTTCTTCCCATAAATTCTCCTGGTGCCCTCGCCGGCGCCCTGAAGTAGGGCTGATTCCGAATTTGATCAAGGACTTTGTGGAGCGGAATTCGGAACACCGTTGTCATTGCTTGCTTGGCCCTCAACTCTGTCTCCTGTTTGTTGGGTCCGTTGTTACCTCGGCCTCGCTTCGGCGAGCCGTTGACTTTTTCTGTCTTTGTCTCCTTGTTCCCCGAGGTATCTTCCTCGGCTCGTGCATACTTCTCAATTCTCGCCATGAGTTCCTCCATGCTCTTTGGCAGGGTTTTCGCCAAAGACTGCCGCAGCGGACAGTCATCCTTCAGGCCGTTCTTGAAAGACACGACGGCCACCTCCTGGTTGCATTTAGGTATTCTGTTGAACACCTCATAATACCTCTTTGCATAAGCCCTAAGGCTTTCGTCTTTGCTGATCTTCAGAGCCATCAATGCATCCACCCTCAATGGCTGAAGTTTATTTGTTATGAACCTAGCCATAAACATCTCGGCCAGGCCTTCCCAATTCTTCACGCTCCCCTTCGGTAATTTGTGGAACCAATCCGATGCAATCTCCCCGAAGGATGAAGGGAACACTTTGCAGAGCAACGGCTCGTTCCCACTATATAATGCCATTGAATTCAAAAATAATCCAACATGGAAGTTAGGGTCTGACTTACCATCATATATTTGGAACCTCGACATACTGAATCTTTTCGGCGCGACGAATCTGTCCAATTCCACCGAGAATGGTGTCCTCGGCTTAACCGAGGAGGTCACTTCGACTCCGGCATTCTCTTGCTTCCTCTTGAGGTAATCTCTCAAGTCTTCTTTACTTCTCCCTGCAGCCCGGCTGTCTCCAGACTTCAGCCTTTTTGGCGCACTACTCTCGGCCTCATGGTGGCCCCTTTTCAACCCTTCCCCGCAGGATGCATCGAAGCACAATATCCGCCCCGGAACATGCCGATAAACCCATAATACATAATATTAACATGCGGAATTATAAGGAAATAAAGTATCTTATTTCATTCATCAGAGTACCATAAAATAAAAACATCATAATAAATGCCCTATGGGCTTACATCTTGCCAAGCCAACACTTGGACACAATTCCATGAGTTCTAAATCAAAAACAAATAAAGCCCTAGGCTTGAAAGTTTACAAGTTGTTCAAATAAAACAAATAAAATAAAGCAAGTCTCCGAGTCCAAATCCTCACAAGCTAAGTCCTTGGAGGTAGTGAACCACCTGAACCTGAAAATGAAGTTCCCATATAGGGTGAGCCACAGCCCAGTAGAAAAATACTAAACCAAGCATACGAATTAACTAAAGCATTAGCATACGATACATGGTTAACACAAGATAATCAATTTCCAATTTCATGACACGAATGTCTACATTGTCTATGACATATTGTCTATGACACCTTTCACTTTCCAATGTTTATTCGACTTTCCAATTATATCATTATGGCTCAGAACCTGGCCAACTATAATAGTGATCCAGATGTCACAAAAATAAATGAGACTAAAGCTCAAATCACAACACTTCCATACTTCCAACTGATACACATTATAATGATGTATCATATCAACAACAAATAGCAATATTGCTATTATCAATAAGCACACATATGAGTGATGCTACTGGAGTCCATCCCCTATCTACTCCCAACAAATCCGGTTCAGAGGTACATCCCCTATCTTCCCCTAAACCGTGGAGTTCATCCCCTATCTTCTCCAAACAACATGCATATGCAATGAAACACACAATTGCCATATACAACATATAATCAATACAAGTAATGTTCTGTATTAATTCAACAGTTAACATAAGTGACTTAATTCCAGTTACACCTAAGCCACATGCAAGGTCTACAACAATCACGACTGTCCTCCACCGATAGCCCAAAACAGTTATTTCTAAACAAGAAATAATTACAACAATGAATGTAAAATCAACATTCTCATAGGTAAGTATTTAAACTACCCAACCATATCATTAATCTCATAATTTTCCCAACTTCATGAATTAAACCCAATTCCACATTTTTCCCTTAAATTAATTATACAAATTAATCTAAGCCAAAACCCTAAGATTTCTCCCAAAATTACCAAACTACCCCCACATACCAAAATACCAACACTTAGGATTAAAGCGTATAAATAGAGTAGGAAATCCCTACCTCGAAGCAAGAACCCAAAAAGAAGAAGACGGAGATGATAGCCCAAACTCCAAAGTGCTCCAAATCAACAACCGTTCAGATTAAATGGAAGCCCTCGACCCACTCTACCTCTTTAATGAAGGAACTAGGTTAGATACTCACTCTAAATAGATGAAACCTAGGAGAGAAGATGAGTTGGGAGAGAGAAAACTCGTAACCTAGGGTTTTATAAACTGAAAGGGGCTGAAAAACTGATCTGAAACACGCTGCTGCGTATATATACTGAACAGGTTCGCTCGAGCGTAGAACACACCGCTCGAGCGCAAAGAGAAAACATGTTCCGCTCGAGCGCAATAATGTCCGCTCGAGCGCAAAGACACAAAATAAAGTTCGCCCGCTCGAGCGCAAGAAGGTCCGCTCGAGCTCACTTTTCCAACCTCCAGAACTCATCACCAAAAAAACACTGTCCGCTCGAGCTCCAACACTACCGCTCGAGCTCAACCCGCTCGAGCTCAGAAAGCCCACTCGAGCGTAGATATCACACCTGCAGAAGTTTTGCAGGGTTCAAAAAATACTGGAAGTGTGCAATCTCCGCTCGAGCGCAATAAGGTCCGCTCGAGCGGAAAGGCCGAAACTTCAAAGAAATCTAGGGTTTGAACCCAGACTCAAACCACCCACTCGAAACAAGTCTAACACACCCTAAGACTCAAACAATGACGTTAAAGGATGACAACAACAATAATATGACAACGGAATCCTCGGAACATAAGTCCAGATACAATAATCAAATGGGAAAAGACCGGGGTCGCTATAACCTCCCCCCCTTAAAAGAATTTCGTCCCCGAAATTAAGCATAAGTTTTCAAAAACAAGTTTTCTCAATTCCCAAAGATATTATAAAACAATAAACAATAACTTGACTCAATCCCGGTCACTTCATCTCTTATCAAGAGGCATCTCACAATATGTATAAATCAACATATATTTCAACCTGCATCATTATTATGCATTATTCCTTTCAATGTTAACAATTTCCATCTCATATTCAATCTCATGATATAAACAACACATTCCATGTATAAATGTTATATTCCACTTCCAAAAAGGCAAGTTCAAAATGCTAACATTAAATCCAAAACATTCTCAATGTTTTCCAACTTAAGACATATATAAAATTCTCAAGTTCAACAATACTATAAAATCTAAATACAAGATTACAAATCCACAAACAAGTCCGGATATTTCCCGCGAACTTCCAACTCACGTTCCCAAGTGGCCTCCTCCACTCCGTGATGCTTCCACAAAACCTTTACTAAAGGGATGGTCTTGCCACGCAGGACTTGATCCCGTCTATCCAAGACTCGAATCGGTCTCTCCTCATACGAAATATCCTCGTCAACGACTAAGTTGGTCCAATCCAACACATGTGATGGATCTGGCTCATACTTCCGAAGCATACTAACATGAAACACGTCATGAACTCTGGACAACTGCGGTGGCAAAGCTAAACGATAGGCAGCCTCACCAATTCTCTCAAGGATCTCAAAAGGACCAATAAATCGAGGGGACAACTTCCCGCTCTTCCCAAACCTCATCAAACCTCGCCTAGGTGATATCTTCAGAAAGACATGATCACTTACCGCAAACACCAAAGGTCTCCTCCTACGGTCGGCATAAGATTTCTGACGACTCTGGGCTGTAACAAGCCTCCTACGGATAAGCTCAACCTTCTCCGTCGTTTCCCTCACTAACTCCGGACCCAACAAAGGTGCATCACCCACCTCGACCCAACAAACTGGAGACCTACACGGTCGGCCATACAAGGCCTCAAACGGTGCCATACCGATACTAGACTGAAAACTGTTGTTGTAGGCAAACTCCACTAAAGGCAAGTGCCTCTCCCACGACCCACTAAAGTTGAGAACACAACCCCGAAGCATATCCTCAAGGATCTGAATAGTACGCTCGGACTGCCCGTCAGTCTGAGGATGATAAGCCGTGCTAAATGTCAACTTGGTGCCTAAAGCACTCTGCAAACTCTGCCATAACCTGGCAGTGAAACGAGGATCTCTATCTGAGACGATCGTCACTGGGACCCCGTGCAACCTCACTATGTCCCGAATGTACAAATCGGCAAGATGATCTACTGAATCTCTAACGCGCATAGGAATGAAGTGCGCCGACTTAGTCAACTGGTCTACAACCACCCAAATAGCATCACTACCCCGCTGAGTTCTCGGAAGACCCACAACGAAGTCCATAGTGACATGTTCCCACTTCCACTCGGCAATAGGCAAGGGTTGCAACAAACCCGCAGGCCTCTGATGCTCGGCCTTCACTTGCTGACAAGTAAGGCACTTAGACACGAAAGCTGCCACATCTCTCTTCATACCTCGCCACCAAAATTGGCGACCCAAATCCCGATACATTTTAGTGCCTCCCGGATGCACCGCAAGGCGCGAATGATGAAACTCTCGAAGTACCTCCTCTCGGCAAGACTCCGGCACAAACAAACGGTCTCGGTATCTCACACTCAGGTCGGGATACACCGTCAAACCCTTCTCAACCTTCTCACTGGAAATCTTTTCTCGGAGCGATTCTACCTCAAGATCGCCCCTCTGAGCCTCTAACACTCGAGTCACAAGTGTAGGCTGTGCAATAACAGAAAACAAGGCCGCAGCCTCAACGGATTCACCCAAAAGCAAATCAAACTCCCCAAGTGCACCCAACATCTTCCACTCTCGGATGGCTATACTAGCTATGTCACCAACAGATTTCCTGCTAAGGGCATCGGCCACAACATTGGCCTTCCCCGGATGATAGTGCAACTCGAAGTCATAATCCTCAATAAATTCCATCCACCTCCTCTGCCTCAAATTCAAGTCTTTCTGTGTAAACAGATATTTCAGACTCTTATGATCGGAGAATACCTCAAATTTCTCACCATACAGATAATGCCTCCAAATCTTCAAGGCAAAAATCACAGCTGCTAATTCTAAATCATGCGTAGGGTAATTCTTCTCATGAATTTTCAACTGACGTGAGCCATAGGCAACCACTTTCCCCTCTTGCATCAACACACAACCCAGACCCTCTCGTGAGGCGTCACAATAGACTGCATAACCCAACCCTCTCTCCAGAATAATCAAGACCGGAGCGGTGGTCAATCTAACCTTCAGCTCCTGAAAC
Source organism: Camellia granthamiana (assembly GCA_036172215.1). Classification (NCBI taxonomy): domain Eukaryota; kingdom Viridiplantae; phylum Streptophyta; class Magnoliopsida; order Ericales; family Theaceae; genus Camellia; species Camellia granthamiana. The sequence continues at coordinate 148,524,685 of CM069906.1, forward strand.
GACTTTTCACAAGTTTCACTCCAAACAAAATTGACTCCCTTCCGAGTCAGTCTAGTCAAAGGTGAAGCTAACCTGAAGAAATCTTTCACAAACCGACGGTAATACCCAGCTAATCCCAGAAAACTGCGGATCTCAAACACACTCTTAGGCTGTGCCCAATCTTGCACTGCCTCTGTCTTGGACGTATCAACAGACACCCCTTCCCCAGAAACTACATGGCCTAAGAACTTCACCTCTTTTAGCCAGAACTCACACTTCCCAAACTTAGCATAAAGCTTATGGGCTCTAAGTAACTCTAGCACTACTCTCAAGTGCTCCTCGTGCTCCTCTTCTGAAGATGAGTAGATAAGAATGTCGTCCACAAAGACGACCACAAAACGATCTAAGAATTCCCGGAAGATCCGGTTCATCAAATCCATAAACACTGCCGGTGCATTGGTGAGCCCAAACGGCATCACCAGGAACTCATAGTGGCCATACCGCGTACGGAATGCCGTCTTCGGAATATCCTCCTCCCTGACTCTCAACTGGTGGTAACTCGATCTCAAGTCTATTTTAGAGAAACAACGGGAACCCTTCAACTGGTCAAACAGATCATCTATACGAGGCATAGGGTACTTATTCTTAACCGTAGCCCGATTCAATTTCCGATAATCGATACACAGTCTCAACGCACCACCTTTCTTCTTAGCAAAGAGGGCCGATGCTCCCCACGGCGAAACACTAGGACGAATATAGCCCTTATCTAGCAACTCCTGGAGCTGAATTTTCAACTCAACTAACTCGGCTGGGGCAAAACGGTAAGGTGCCATAGAAATCGGCGCTGTGCCGGGCACTAGATCAATAGAGAACTCAACCTCTCGATGAGGTGGCAAACTAACAAGATCCTCGGGAAACACGTCCGAGTACTCACATACCACTCTCGGCAACACAGTCTGAGTCTCATCACACTCACTACTCTCAAGGCTAGCAAGTAGACCACTCAACTCACTCCGCCCTCGCGGATCATACCCCGGTGGTAACATACTACCAACCCGGTCCCCCAGAAAATGAAAACGTTCTCCGCTAACGGTACAACAAGTGACCCTCTGACGGTAGCAATCAATAAATGCCCGGTATGACGATAACCAGTCCATACCCAAAATAACATCGAAGCCCTTCATGGGCATAACCACAAAAGAAAAAGGGATTCTATGATCATCAACCTCTATATCACAACCCCTAACACCTTGTTGCAAGATCAATTCACCCCCAAGAGGTGACACTACACAAATAGGAGATGCTAACTGTGCTAACTCCAACTCCAAAATAGATGCAAATGCAGCAGACACAAAGGAATGAGATGCACCCGTATCAATCAAAACACTAGCAACTGAATTGCAAAACAAGAAGGTACCTCTCACAACCGACGGGGCCGGTACAAGATCCTGTGCGGTAACAGCATACACACGCCCAGACGACCTCTGATCAACCTGCTCACCCCTCGGAGCATAAGATTGCTGCACAGACTGGGACGATGAAGCCCCCTGATTGGCCCTCGAGGCCTGAACGGACTGAGTTGGCTGACTACTCTGAGTCTGCCTCAAACCCGATGCACCAGGTGTGCCACTCAACTGCGGGCAAAACCTCTTCAGGTGCCCCAGCTGACCGCACTGAAAACAAGAGAGTGGGCCTCTGCCCTGACTCTGGCTCTGAGATCGAGCCGAAGAAGATGCTGCTCTCTGAACTCCTCCCCTCTGAGGACAAACTGGAGACTTGTGACCCAGCTGGCCACACTTGAAACAGGTAATGTCTCCCTGACTGCCTTTCCCAGAACTAGCACTCGGCACTGGAAAAGTGGATCTAGAAAAACTACTCTGAGGCTGCTGAGGAGTGAAACCTCTCTGCCTCCTGCCATCACTCTGGCCATCCTGACTCCTCTTGGAGCCTTTCTGCCTTTCCCCCTCTTCCTGCATCATAGTCTCAGTATGGGCTGCTGCATCAACCAAACGCCCAAAATCCCGAATCATAGACCCAACAACTCTCAGCATGAGGCCACGCCTCAACTTCTTCTCAAACTCAATGCAACGGCGTTCCTCAGTCGCCACCAACTCAGGTGCAAACCTGGACAAACTAGTGAATGCAGCCTCAAACTCGGCCACCGATAAACTGTTCTGCTCAAGATGGCGGAACTGATCTCTCAACTTCTCCTGAACAGCTGGAGACAAGTACTTCTCCTGAAAAGCATCAACAAAAGCCTTCCAGGTACCTCCAATACGACCCTTGATGAACTTCCACCACTGACCCGCATCCCCCTTCAGCTGGAAAGATGCCAAGGTCACCTTCAGTGCCTCGTCTTCAATGCCTAGCATCTCAAACGTTTTCGTTGTCTGTTCGAGCCATTCGTCTGCCTTAAGCGGCTCGCTAGGATCACCTAAAAATTCGTCCGGGTGAGACCGGAAGAATTCCCTCTTCAGAAAAGAAGGTCCTGTATCTGCAGCAACAACAGCCTGGGCTGGGTTCGCAGCCCTCAGAATGTCAACTGACGCTTGAAATGCCCCTGCTATCCCTTGGGCCAAAGCGCCCATAAACTGCTGTCCTACTGGCTCGGCCACATTGGCCTGGCCAACACCCTCCTGAACTGCCGGAATTTCCTCCGGTATAGGCACTTCCTGCCTGGCCTGCCTACCACGCCTACCACGACCTCGTCCTCGTCCTGACATCCTAATAAAGGAAATAAAGACGTTAGCACTCTAAATAATGTGCCAAAATTATAACACTCACGTCCTAATACATTGGACAACAATAAATCACACCACGTAAGCACATAATCACATAAGCACCTACGAATTTCATTCCTGGATAATGATAGTCCCGAGGCGCCACTAAAGTTCCGGTTGGAAACAACATTGATCAAGTGCCTTTCCAACAAGACTTTCAGAGACTCAAGGGTCCTGTCAACATCCTAGAAACTACATTCCATACCCACATAGTCACATAAACATGTTATCACATAAGCATATAACATTACACTAAGTCTCTATCGAGCGAGACGAACCCATTGTGATTCTAATCACTTCCCACGTACCCAAAGTATTCGAACCCGGTACGCTCTGATACCAAGTTGTAACGCCCTCAAAAATAAACCCATAATACATAATATTAACATGCGGAATTATAAGGAAATAAAGTATCTTATTTCATTCATCAGAGTACCATAAAATAAAAACATCATAATAAATGCCCTATGGGCTTACATCTTGCCAAGCCAACACTTGGACACAATTCCATGAGTTCTAAATCAAAAACAAATAAAGCCCTAGGCTTGAAAGTTTACAAGTTGTTCAAATAAAACAAATAAAATAAAGCAAGTCTCCGAGTCCAAATCCTCACAAGCTAAGTCCTTGGAGGTAGTGAACCACCTGAACCTGAAAATGAAGTTCCCATATAGGGTGAGCCACAGCCCAGTAGAAAAATACTAAACCAAGCATACGAATTAACTAAAGCATTAGCATACGATACATGGTTAACACAAGATAATCAATTTCCAATTTCATGACACGAATGTCTACATTGTCTATGACATATTGTCTATGACACCTTTCACTTTCCAATGTTTATTCAACTTTCCAATTATATCATTATGGCTCAGAACCTGGCCAACTATAATAGTGATCCAGATGTCACAAAAATAAATGAGACTAAAGCTCAAATCACAACACTTCCATACTTCCAACTGATACACATTATAATGATGTATCATATCAACAACAAATAGCAATATTGCTATTATCAATAAGCACACATATGAGTGATGCTACTGGAGTCCATCCCCTATCTACTCCCAACAAATCCGGTTCAGAGGTACATCCCCTATCTTCCCCTAAACCGTGGAGTTCATCCCCTATCTTCTCCAAACAACATGCATATGCAATGAAACACACAATTGCCATATACAACATATAATCAATACAAGTAATGTTCTGTATTAATTCAACAGTTAACATAAGTGACTTAATTCCAGTTACACCTAAGCCACATGCAAGGTCTACAACAATCACGACTGTCCTCCACCGATAGCCCAAAACAGTTATTTCTAAACAAGAAATAATTACAACAATGAATGTAAAATCAACATTCTCATAGGTAAGTATTTAAACTACCCAACCATATCATTAATCTCATAATTTTCCCAACTTCATGAATTAAACCCAATTCCACATTTTTCCCTTAAATTAATTATACAAATTAATCTAAGCCAAAACCCTAAGATTTCTCCCAAAATTACCAAACTACCCCCACATACCAAAATACCAACACTTAGGATTAAAGCGTATAAATAGAGTAGGAAATCCCTACCTCGAAGCAAGAACCCAAAAAGAAGAAGACGGAGATGATAACCCAAACTCCAAAGTGCTCCAAATCAACAACCGTTCAGATTAAATGGAAGCCCTCGACCCACTCTACCTCTTTAATGAAGGAACTAGGTTAGATACTCACTCTAAATAGATGAAACCTAGGAGAGAAGATGAGTTGGGAGAGAGAAAACTCGTAACCTAGGGTTTTATAAACTGAAAGGGGCTGAAAAACTGATCTGAAACACGCTGCTGCGTATATATACTGAACAGGTTCGCTCGAGCGTAGAACACACCGCTCGAGCGCAAAGAGAAAACATGTTCCGCTCGAGCGCAATAATGTCCGCTCGAGCGCAAAGACACAAAATAAAGTTCGCCCGCTCGAGCGCAAGAAGGTCCGCTCGAGCTCACTTTTCCAACCTCCAGAACTCATCACCAAAAAAACACTGTCCGCTCGAGCTCCAACACTACCGCTCGAGCTCAGAAAGCCCGCTCGAGCGTAGATATCACATCTGCAGAAGTTTTGCAGGGTTCAAAAAATACTGGAAGTGTGCAATCTCCGCTCGAGCGCAATAAGGTCCGCTCGAGCGGAAAGGCCGAAACTTCAAAGAAATCTAGGGTTTGAACCCAGACTCAAACCACCCACTCGAAACAAGTCTAACACACCCTAAGACTCAAACAATGACGTTAAAGGATGACAACAACAATAATATGACAACGGAATCCTCGGAACATAAGTCCAGATACAATAATCAAATGGGAAAAGATCGGGGTCGCTATACAATCTGCACAGAAAGAAAAGGCTCCGGCGGTGGTTCTTCCACCCGGGGGAACTCCGAAGATCAAGTCAGTCTCAATATCTCTCAAAGATAATACCAGTGCTTAATTTACTGCTCAAAACTACAAATTGCATACCTTAGACCCGCCGGGGGTGCCCTTCTTTTATAGTCTTTCTCTGTCCTAGTCCCACTAGAAGTCTCACTTCTATGGACTCTCATTCAGTACCTACTCTGGACTCTACAAGAGATAAGGATAGACTCCCTAAGAATACTATCCTTATCCATCTTGAAGTCTTTCTTCATTCTGGGACTCTTGCCCCTTATCTGATCATCTCGGATTCCGATATCTTCGGCGATAACCCCGGACTCCTGCATTCTCGCAGATAACCTCGGCAACTCTGAGATAACCTCGGCGTAACTACCACGACACGTGGCACCTCGGCTGACATTTCGGTGTCATCTCGGCCACGTGTTGGTATTCAGAAAATACATCCCCACAGTCAATTATTTAATTATTTATTTTTAATATATGCAGCTCCTCTCTTCCTTTATAATACTTTTCTCTCTATTCCACTGTGAGTTCATCTGATTTTAGAAAAAAATTATATGTGATTGTAAAATTTTGAATCTTTTTATATAGGAAGTTAAAAAATAAATTTTGGAATTTAAAATACTATACAAAACTATATCCTTTTAAATATAGCTATATTTATAATTAATGTTAATCTATCTATTACCTATCCTTATTTATATTATATATAAATAAAAATATTGTATGATAATTGAAATTCAAAGTCCTAATCTATTTTTTTTTTTTTTTTGAAAATCTAAAATTGTTAAAATGCATATGTTACAATATCATTAATTTCTTCCTATTATAAATTTTACTTTAAATCTTATAAGATTTATTCAATGACTAATATTCAATTTTTGTAAAAATATTCCAGTATATTCCTTCCAAAAGTTAATATAAAAAGTCTACAAAATCATATTTTAAAACTCAAAATTATCAATATTTTTATTTATTTTTATTTTTGTTTTAAATAAACATTTAAAGTATAAATAGACTAGTGTATAAAATTCATATATTTTTATTCTAAAATAGTAAAATATTAGAACTGATGTCATTTTTTTTATAACAAAGCATAATTTTAATTATTAATTGTCAATACAACAATTTTAATTTATCCATACTATATATTATAGCAAAGAAATATTTAAAACAAAACTCTTAGACTTATATATATAATTTTATTTATTAGAGATAAAATACAAAAATTAAAATAATTATATAAATAATATATAATTTTATGTGGTACATAGCATTGGTTACATACTAATCAAAATTAAACTGAAAACACTACATGATAAAAGTGCGCCAAGACCACCAAACTAGTGGATTGATGATTGATCCTTATCATCAATTTTTATCAAGAAGATTGATGAGTCATCAACCAAAAACTCTAGTGTTTGGTTGTCAAATTGTTTTAACATTTCAGTTTTCACGTTCACAACCACTAGTTACAGTATAGCCCACATAAATCTGTGTCCAGCTGTGCTAAAAACAAAGCCACCCTGCTAGTAAACTAAAGAACCTTCCTCTGCTTTTTCTTCTTTGCTCTCTCTCTCTCTCTCTCTCTCTCTCTCTCTCTCTCTCTCTCTCTATAAATAGAGTTTCCCACATAACCAATCTCTCATCAACACAAAATCTCGTCACTCATAACCACTGCAAAAAATATTCGTTCACATTCCTATAAAACTCTCTTCCTTTCAATTCCAACCACAAAAGCATCAATGGCTTCTTCTTCTTCTTCTTCTTCTTCTTCTTCTTCTTCTTCTTCTTCTTCTTCTTCTTCTAGCTCAGTATTGTTTATCATATTTGCAATTGTATTGGCTGTTGTATCAGCTAGTAATTTCAATCAAGACTTCACCATCACATGGGGTGATGGCAGGGCTAAGATCCTCAACAATGGCCAACTTCTTACCCTTTCGCTCGACAAAGCTTCTGGCTCAGGCTTCCAATCCAACAATGAATATCTCTTTGGAAAGATTGATATGCAACTCAAACTTGTCTCTGGAAACTCTGCTGGCACTGTCACTGCCTACTATGTATGTTCTTCTTGTTCTTCCTACCTAATATTTACATCAATCAATGTTTTTCTAGATATATTATTAATATGTAAATATGATTCTTGTATTGCAGTTATCATCGCAAGGATCAACCCACGATGAAATTGACTTCGAGTTCTTGGGGAATTTGAGTGGCGACCCTTACATTCTTCACACCAATGTGTATAGCCAAGGCAAAGGCAACAGAGAGCAACAATTTTACCTATGGTTCGACCCTATTGCTGATTTCCACACCTACTCCATCCTCTGGAATCCCCAACGCATCATGTAAGTAACCTATAAACAGTGAAAATTGACATTGCTCTCAATTTTTCCACTCAAAATTCTGTATTGATGGAATAATTTTTTTGACTCCATTTCAGTTTCTCAGTAGATGGAACACCCATTAGAGAGTTCAAGAATGCAGAGTCAATCGGTGTTCCATACCCAAAGAACCAACCCATGAGAATATACTCCAGTCTGTGGAATGCTGATGATTGGGCAACAAGAGGTGGACTTGTGAAGACTGATTGGACTCAAGCTCCATTCACTGCTTCATTCACAAACTTCAATGCCAATGCTTGCATTTGGTCTTCTGGAACATCTTCTTGTTCTTCTTCATCATCTAATAGCAATGCATGGTTCTCTGAACAGTTAGACTCCACAAGCCAAGGGAGGTTGAAATGGGTGCAGAAGAACTACATGATATACAATTATTGCACTGATTCAAAGAGATTTCCACAAGGATTTCCTCCAGAATGTAGCATGTCCTAGAATATTAAACGCAAACTGTATATCACTGTTAGAAAAATAGTACCAAATTATATAGAAAATATAATTTTAAAATATAAACGGTTTTTGGGCAAAAACCAAAACTGAAATAAATCAATATAATAGCGTAACAAAATTTACAGTACATAAATAGATAAAACTTGATCGAGTCAAGTGTGTAAAACTCTTTCGTTAAAACAGATTTGTCCTCTCACTGGTGCTCACGATTCACTGGATGTCTATCTCCCAAGATACAACGATTAATGTCTTGCACTAGTAGCACTACTATTGCAAGCGCAGCGAACTTCGCTGTGCATACACTCCCTTTATAGAAAAATTAGACTCAGGAAAATATGAAGAATAAATGCAAAGATGAAGAAAAAATGACGAATTCTCTATCCAAATTGAAGTGAGGGAGATGGGATTTATAGATTCCTCCGTGACTCTTCAAAAAGGTTGTGACCCTTTAAAAGGACACACCTTTCCATCTCAAGAGACACAACCATTGGAGTAAATTTTACTTAAAATTTTCCAACAATCCCCCATATGAATGAAATTTACGAAAATAACATGTAACAACATGCAGACAAAGAGAGCGTATATTAAGGAAATACCCTGCATCGGGATAGGTAGCTTTTGGCTTTGAACCTTCCCTAGTGAAAGCCTATCGGACTTACTAGCTAATCAGTAGACGTGATGCCTTGAACTGTTCAGCCGTTTGTGTAAGCCAAGGCAATAGAATTCACACAAAATATCTCTAGACACAACTTAGTTCTCACGGTGGTGCCCGTTTTGGCCTTGGGCATGTCTTGGTGTTTCATGAGTGCTTTAGAAGATTAGCCTTATCAATTCTCATAGAAGCGGCCATTTCACACTCATATAGGTAATCCTTATTTCGAGTCTCTTAAATACTCCTCTTGAAAGATACCCCTCTAGGGTTTTCAAGATATAAGTGATCATTAAAAGCATAGCTTACCTAAGTCCCCTACATACAATACATGTTGCAGATATCACTCTCATCATATGAATAAATAGGAGATAAACTCTTTTAGTGATTTCTGGCGAGCCATATATAACTTAGTTGTCCCTTTGAACTTAATTCTTGGGATTTCCAATCATTTAAGTAGGGTTACCCTTATGATGACTCTGATGTAATAGGCTTTAATCACATTCCCTTTGATGAACTTTCGCTCATTTGCTCTCTGGTCAAACCTTTTGTTTAGCGGCCACTATTTTTCGTTTAACCTTCTCAGTTATATATTATTGAGCAGTTAGTGGATCTATTATATTATCCTTAGTCAATATTCACAACTGAAAGCAAATGTCTTATGGTATTAAGTCTTTGATTATATCGAGACTTACCATTACTCTATGTCACTCCCATTTTTCAATATTTAACTAATAAACATAGATTAGTTCCTTAGGAATTAATGAAACCATTTTTGCTTTTACTCCAACTTGGTCCTATAGAAAGAATTGAGATTCTTTGTAGACCTATTATTGGAACCATTACTTTGGTAAAATCCTTCAAGCACCCCCACATTTTAAGCTTTCTAAGGAAATTTAATTCCTCTTGCTGATGTATAATTACACAAAAATATTAATACACCCCCATAATTCTGAGGTAAAGCAGAATATATCATTAATTGGCGTGCTTGAGTAAATAACAAGATGTAAATTTCTTTGTGAATATAATCACAATACTAAAAAATACAATTAGACTTCATAACTTTCTTTTGCAGTAGAAAGAAAAAATGGCTAATATCGGTTGTGAATACAACACTTTTTTAAATAACAATTCTTTAGCCATGCATTATTTCTTTTTGTTTACTACAACCCTTAATTCCAATTTCAACATGGAATATAAATATTACAGTATAATTACATTTACATCTTATTTGTCTTATACAGTATTGGTGACTATGTTGACAATTACCAAAACGTCTTTCACCCATGAAATATCTTAACCCATATAATATTTCATTACGGAGTTATCGGTCACCACACCAATTTCACAATCATTATTCCAAAGAATAGTTAGAATTCCCCTTATGTCAAAACACATAAGTTCACATTTTTATCAGCACTTTGATAAATAATTAACATCTATATAATAAGGGAAGAGGGATTTTGAATTTATCCTAGCGACAATTGTCCTACTAGGACATTTTAATGGTCAGGATTCATTTTAATGGACGGCTGAGATGACCCTTAACTTTCATTTGTCACCTACGTTCTCTCTTTGCCAACCCAAGACAAAGGCTTACAAACCCCAGTTTCATCTCATCATCATCAGGCATCAGCAGTCCCATTCACTACCCCACGAAGCAACGCAACCTTCGGCAACGTTGCATGAGAGAGAAAACATCGCATGGTTGTTCTCTCTCTCTCTTTAAACTTCTCAGGTCTCAAACTTTCTCTCCTCAGAGATCTCTCTCTCTCTTCCTCTCGCTCCCCCTCTCCCTCCGCTACCACCGACAATGACTCTCCACAGCCACGCCGCTTTGCGTCGTCTCCATTACTGCGTCACCTCCGATCTCCACCGACAGCAACTCTTCATCTCTTCTCCCGCCACGGCGCCTCCGTCCTCCACCGTCAAAATAATCAATTGGTTTTGAAATGGGTTTGGACTTGTGTGTGTTTGGATTTGTTAAAATAATCAATTGGTTTTGAATTGGATATGGGGGTTTGGATCTTTACTTCTTTTTTCCCTATGGGCAGCACTGTTGTGAAAGGTAATTTCAATGAATAAAGCTTATTTTTTCCTCCTCAAACTATCGCCATAGCCACTGATTGGACATGTGGATTGATTTTTAAAATTTAATTTCTTTGGTTATTTTGTGGATTGATTTTTATTTTGCTGTTTAGGATGTGGATTGATTTTTAAAATTTAATTTTTTTGGTTATTTTGTGGATTGATTTTTATTTTGTTGTTTGGGATGTGGATTGATTTTTAAAATTTTAATTTTTTTGGTTATTTTGTGGATGATTTTTATTTTGCTGTTTGGGATGTGGATTGATTTTTAAAATTTAATTTTTTTGGTTATTTTGTGGATTGATTTTTATTTTACTGCTTGGGATGTGGATTGATTTTTAAAATTTTAATTTCTTTGGTTATTTTGGTCCGGGCTAAAAGCCTCCTTTGGTACCCCGCGGGGCATGGATGTTTTAGAATTTCGATTTTGGGGGATGTTTGGGTTTGTGTTTCTAGGTTTGGATCTTTACTTCTTTTTTCCCTATGGGCAGCACTGTTGTGAAAGGTACTTTCAATGAATAAAGCTTATTTTTTTTCCTCCTCAAACTATCTCCATAGCCACTGATTGGACATGTGGATTGATTTTTAAAATTTAATTTTTTTGGCTATTTTGTGGATTGATTTTTATTTTGCTGTTTAGGATGTGAATTGATTTCTAAAATTTAATTTTTTTGGTTATTTTGTGGATTGATTTTTATTTTGCTGTTTGGGATGTGTATTGATTTTTAAATTTTTAATTTTTTTGGTTATTTTGTGGATTGATTTTTATTTTGTTGTTTGGGATGTGGATTGATTTTTAAAATTTAATTTTTTTGGTTATTTTGTGAATTGATTTTTATTTTGCTGTTTGGGATGTGGATTGATTTTGAAAATTTAATTTTTTTTGGTTATTTTGTGGATTGATTTTTATTTTGCTGTTTGGGGTGTGGATTGATTTTTAAAATTTTAATTTCTTTGGTTATTTTGGTCTGGGCTAAAAGCCTCCTTTTGGTACCCCATGGGGCATGGATGTTTGAGAATTTCGATTTTGGGGGATGTTTGGGTTTGTGTTCTAGGTTTGGATCTTTACTTCTTTTTTCCCTATGGACATCACTGTTGTGAAAGGTAATTTCAATGAATAAAGCTTATTTTTTCCTCCTCAAACTATCTCCATAGCCACTGATTGGACATGTGGATTGATTTTTAAAATTTAATTTTTTTGGTTATTTTGTGGATTGATTTTTATTTTGCTGTTTGGGATGTGAATTGATTTTTAAAATTTAATTTTTTGGATTATTTTGTGGATTGATTTTTATTTTACTGTTTGAATGTGTATTGATTTTTAAATTTTAAATTTTTTTGGTTATTTTGTGGATTGATTTTTATTTTGCTGTTTGGGATGTGGATTGATTTTTAAAATTTAATTTTTTTGGTTATTTTGTGGATTGATTTTTATTTTGCTGTTTGGGATGTGGATTGATTTTTAAATTTTTAATTTTTTTGATTATTTTGGTCTGGGCTAAAAGCCTCCTTTTGGTACCCCACGGGGCATGGATGTTTGAGAATTTCGATTTTGGGGGATGTTTGGGTTTGTGTTTCTAAGATTTCAGTTTCTATTTGTTTTTCTAAGATTTGTTTTTTTAAACATTAACACTGGATTTGTTTTTTTAAACATTAAAACTGAGAAAGAGACGAGAGAATGAGAAAGAGAGAGAATGGGTGTTGATTAAAAGGAGAGAATGAGAAAGAAGACCTTTCTGGAGAGATTAGAGAGAGAAAGGGGGGAAGATGGAAAGGGAGAATGAGTGGGAGACAGTGAAGAGAGGTTAGGGGGTCACTCGGCACAACACCACACAAAAAAAAGTGGGTTAAATTTTTTTTTTTATTTTTTAAATCCACTATTTTTGAAAAATGTTTGTAGAAAATGTTTGGTTTTTTTTTGGTGGATTAATTTAAACTCAAAATTTATATAGAGTTTAAATTGAGTTCTGTTAAAAAAAATGGTGAATTTAAATTTGTATGAAAATTGAGTTTAAATTGAGTTTATGAGTTATGTTTACGTAGAAAATGCTTTTTAAAACTCAAAATTGAGTTTATTTTATTTTATTTTATTTTATGTAGAAATTGAGTTTATTTTATTTTATTTTATTTTAAAACTCAAAATTTAAATTAGGTTTAGATTGGGTTATGTTAAAAAAATGATCATAAAAGTGAATTTTGAGAAAGAGAGGAGAAATAATGATAGTAGTGTGATTTGTTCAAAAACTGAAAAGAAGAGTTTTTCTTATAATAAATTATATTTTTCAATTTTTACTTTAATTTTATTGGGGTGTATTTATGTTGAGTACTTTTACAAAATTCATTTCGAAGTCAATAAACCAACCCTGGGGACTTGCCTGGTTAGAAACTACTTTACTATAATTCAAAATTTTAAACTCATCAAACTCACCATAAATTAGATTTGTATTATTTATCAGCCCATAAATCAGTAGTTTGAAGGTGTTAAAATCTGAATGTGTTAGAATCTATTGCTAGATAAATTATGGTTGTTGCCAAGGATAGTTAAACTTTTTAAGCACTTTCAAGATGTTGTAAGCTTCGAAGGCTCTAGAAATTGGTTCGTCAAAACGAAGACTATGCGGGCAGAATGTCATTGGCTGGTGTAGACGCGCCCTTGGGCCTCACTCTACAGTTCGGACTCGCTTTTGTTGTCGGTTCTAAATCTGAACCAAAGAGTCTAAATCCGGCAAATCGTTTTGAAAAACAGATTTTTGAAAGAAGTGCAAAACATGGACTGTTTTGCCTGATACAGAGTCGCCACCTAAATATTTTTTAATGGGGGAATTTAGGAAACCCTGACTCGGTGCCAAAGGCCACGTGTCTGTCATCACCAAAGTTGCCTCGGCTCGGGAACTTGGGTACGATCGGGGAAGGTCAGCTATGAGCACCCCCTCTCGCCCGATCCGAAGATCGGCCTCTACTAACCATGATATCTTGTTTTTGAAAACACATGCGTTCTTATTCCGATTAATTAGCTAGAATTACTATGTGATGCGCACAGCAAAACAAGTATAGACTAGATCGTCTAATTTGGAACAAAGCATTGCATATCCGTTTGTTTGGAAATGTTTTAAGATTTACTACTCGCAAGCAGGCTAAAACACGGATTTCAACGAGCTGTTCCAACTCAAACAATCCAACCTTCACCACAGGCATTCAGGCAGTTTCTCACATAAGCATATAGCCACATGGTAAGCATGCTGTCATGTTAACATTCACACTCATGCGAGATGGTAAAACATAAATGCTTACCGAGTACACCGAGTACTCCAAGTCAAAACAGAAACTAGTTAGTAATCATATGTATGATCCTAGTTCATGTAAAAGTGGCTAATGCAACGCATACAGATTGTCACTAGAATAGGCTCGGCTAATCTACAATGACATGTGAAATGCTACAACTAACACGTATTCAATTTGGAATTGAAATGCAGATGCAGTTAGAATGATGCGCCGAGCACGGTGCATGCAATACTGATGAATTATGCACGCATGCATAGCATAAGGATGCCAAAATAAATATGCCCTAGTACTAACCATCAAAGCAGGTAAGTAAAAGGGAAAAAAGAAGTGGGGGTTGGAAGACATACACACACTCACCCACACTTATTACAAATTTGCCCTCGCTCGGAGGGACCGAAAGAATAATACAAACTGAATAAATAACCAACTAGCCTAACTAATTAATTATTACAGACCAACTAAATTAATTAAGCAAATTAATTAATCTAATTTAAGCAATAAACAGTCCCGGGATGAAGGCTCACTGCAGTGCACGCTCGGCTTTGCCCGGAAATCCACCGACATGCCCAAGATGCCTCTGTTTTCCCTGCTCTGCTCCTCTGAGGTCTGCCAAAGTCTCAGGGTTTGCTATATGGATGCCAGGGAACACCACCGGCTAAAGGGGGACACCACCGGCCATGCAGAATGGTCACCGGCCATAACTCTGATCCACCGGCCAACAATGGTGGCCGGTCGGCACTAAATGTAGCCGATCGGACAAAAATTCCTGCAGAATCTGGTTTGACAGCAGCAGAGGACAATACTTGGCATGGCAATGCATTTCAAGCAATGTATGCACCAATCACATCCCTTATCATGTTTATGACTCAAAGGGACATGAACCTTGGTTCTCGGACCACCAATCGCGCATTTCCATGCATGATGGCCCAAGAAACCAAGCGTGCACATTTGATACGTAATGCAATGCACATAATCAAGCCAAGAGGGACTTAACCTCTATCATGGATAGTCAAGAGGCCAAGCATGCATGCCAATGCAATGCAACCTAAGCATGTTAACTAGGCATGCAATATGGCAATGCAAATAAGCATGCAAGATATGCAAGGCATAGAGTAATGCAACTAACAAGTGTGCAAGACTAATGTAGGCATTCAAGCATGTAAGCCAACATGTGACTTCATTCAATCATGCGATTTCAATCATGCAACAACTCACCCATATGCTACAACATACAAGGAGGGCATGCAACAAGCAGAGAGATGGACTTAAACATGATTTAGGCAGCCCTAACTAGGCCTAAACCAGTGGCCAAAAGCTCACAAATGAAGGGCTAAAAGACACACAAACATGTATGCAAATGAGATCCAACACTTCAAGCATTAAAGAGAAACTTCTAAGCATACTTAAGAAGATGCAAACATGGACAATTAGCATGCATTTAAGCTCTAAAATCATGTTATAAGATGATGCCAAATCAATTTAAACACGACAAGCAAAACATGCCACAATAGCCCAAGTACTTAAGACAAGTCGAGGAGGCTTAAACCAAGGTCAAGTCCACCAAACCTCACAAGGCTAAGGGGACTTAAAGCAAGTCAAATGTAGACTTAAACAAAGCCAAGGGTGCACTTAGATGGCATCTAAGTGGTCTAAAAGTGCAAGCATACTCCGAGGCCTAATCAAGGGGCATAAGGTAACAACCTTTAAACACATTGAAAGAGGATTAAATGCAAGCATATATGCATGTTATAAGGACTGAAATAACATGTCAAGTGGTTTCAAATCACTGAAACAAAGCAAGGATGGCATGCTAGGAGTGCCAAAGCTTAAGGCATACAAGAGGGATTACATGGTAGCTATACAAAGCAAGGCATGAATGACTCCGATGACTTAAAACAGTCCCTTAGAATATCAAGACATGCATATAAGCTTCACAAAGCTTGGCCAAAAACATGCTAAAACAAGGGTCAACACTTAGATGCATGTTAAGGCAACAAAATGGCATTACAAGGTATGTATGCTAAGCAAGCATGGTGTACCAAAACCAACCCAAAACAGAGCTATATTATGACATAATAAGCACAAAAATTAGCTAAGGCATGGCCAACATACACTTAAGCATAGTGCTCCCTCAAGAGGCAAAAATGGCCCTTTTCAAGGACAACAAGGAGAGGGGGTGGCCCTCTCCTTCTTAGGACATCAAGGCACCATCCTCACCTCTGAAATCCCTCAAGATTTCAGTGGTGGGGAGGCCCAAACACCATGGTCCCGGAGCTCACACAAAATGGCAAAAAATGGAGCCTTACAAGGCTCAAGAGGGGTCAAACAACCTCAAACCACAAAACACTCTTAACAAACTATTTGGAGGCCTTAAAAATAGAACTTTTATGTATTATACACTAAGCCCAAAAACAGATGCAAGATAGGCAAATAAGCTATGCAAGAATGGGGAATAAAAGGGCAAACTTCTTACCCTTGAAGACTTTCTTCACAAATGAAGCTTCAGCAGCTTCTTGAGGTTGAAACCAGCTCCAAAACACTAAAACCAACCCTCAAGGGCCTCAGCTCGAAGAGATGGTGTGATGGTGTGTGTTTGTGAGCAAAAATGAGACAAAATACACACTATAGAGATAGGATATAAACCAAACCCTAACCCTAGAACTCAAACCCTAAAAATGGCTGTCTAAAATGTCTCTCTTTTTTGTCCAACCCCTCACCAAGAGAGAAGACCCTCTCTTTTATAGACAATCCTCTTGTAAAGCTTCCAAATGAAGCTAATAAGAGGGAAATCCCTCCATACACGTGTATGGAGGGGATGGCAGTGCATGCCAGCTGCCAAAAAAATATCTGCAAAAGCAGATGCATAGCCGGCCGGCCATCTATAGTGCCGGCCGGCCAAACATTTGGCCGGTGGTCACAAAACACAGCCGGTGGCCTCAAGCCCTGGCCGGTGATGGGTGGGGATGGTCTACAAGCCCTACCCTGCCTCTCAAAGGCAAAACACAAGTGTTTGGTGCCAAACCAACCAGAGATCCTGAGGCAAGGCGCGTAGCCGAGACCTCCGGGAACTCAAGACGAACACAAACATGGATAATCACCGAGTGTTCAAGGGGTGACGTCCAAGTCTTGAGGACGGTCAAAAATGGGGTGTCTACAGCTGGATGGAAAAAGCAAGCAAGAAAAGTGATAGAGAGTGAAGTCTAAAGAAAAAAAATAAATAAAAGCTTTGGGTGACCCGCTACCGACCAGGGAAGGGGGTCCGAAAATTCCACGATTTTTGGGAAATTACAATACTGTATTTATTATTATTTTTATTTTTTAAATCTTAATTTATTTAGCTTTTATTGTTTGTTGGACAAACTACTAAATTGAAATTCTTAAACAACATAATAATTATTTATTTTGGTAGTATTATATTTATTAATGGGTATAAACAACAGAATAATTATTTGTTTGCCGGCAGTGGGAGTATTTAGGTGCTTCTTTGTGGGCTGCATCACCGGAGTTTTGGGCTATTTTGTTGTTATTTTATTCGAGTTTTATAAAACGTGTGATACAAGTAAAATTGTTACAATTTTTTAAAAAGAATAGTATTTTTTTATATATTTTTTCAATATTTTTGTCAAAAAATATTACGGACTTTATAAATTTTAATATGATACGTATGATTTACAACTATATTTTGATCACAATATTATTTACACCGTGCCTTTAGGCACGGGCATACGCTAGTCCATCTATAATATACCACATACCAAATTGATATATCAAATATATCAATCAATGACATCATATCACAATGAATTATAAACATTAATTATCAACTCTATGAGATATGTAGGCATGGACACAAATAAATTAAAATTTCTAGCACTGAAAACCAGTCAAAACTGTTGGAAGCAGTTTCTAAAAACAATTCCAGAACTGAAAATCAGAAAACAAATTTAAACAAAAATTTCCAGAACTGGAAATACAGAAAAAGAGTTTAAATTTTAAAAATGGAAAAACTAGAAAAATAAACTGTTCAAAACCAGTTTACCAATTAAAATCATAACCTGATTTTAAAAAACACATTCTTAAAAACATCCACAAAATGTTTTTCAAAAATTTGTGCCTTTCCTTGAGAGAAACTTGAGACACCAACTTATAAACAAATATACATAATTGAAATTCTAACAATTATAAAATTTAAATACATAATATTCATCAAATAAAAGAAGAATCAGATTAATTCAGTGACCAATATAGTAGGCCCATTATAAAGAGTTCAATTCTAAAGAAAAATATGACATTTACATGATGTATACTCTTCTAAAAAAATAGTTTAGAAGCACCCAATTTATGACCACTATATATTTATCAAAGCAGGTAGAAGAATATTATAATTTGTTAACCACCATTAATGGATATAAGTAAGAAAAAGGCACAACGGTACTATTATAAATGTCGAGAAATTCTGAAAAAATGACAAGCAACCTTTCAAATGAAAATAGGGTACGGTATTTATATTAGATATTCTTCATACTGCATCATCATCATCATCATCATCATGAGAGACACCACCAAGTGCCTTTGAGAAATTCAATGAATAATAAAAACAATTAAGCACATCAATGAACAATAAATAAATATAAAAATTGATAAGTCAATTTTCTGTAAATCTCTAAAAACCATCATCCAATGGATTATACCAACTAAGAAAATCAATCCACAAAGTATGATTAATCCAAATATATATATTCTATACCTAGAAAGTATAATCATAATTAGCCCACCCAAATTGTTAAGTCTCCATTATTCTTCACCAATCAAAATGAAAATTTCATTCACTAAAAACAAACTTCCAACCATGGCATAAGAAGTAAATACACAAGCCTATTTATTCAATACCAGTAGTTAGGAAAGAAACTCGCAACCTTTGGTCTAGTGCAGTTTCAACCCGAAACTTAAAGACGTGTATCGGGCAAATATGCACCATTAAAGTATAACAATTACACATGTACACACAGTCTAATTATAAAATATTCTAATACTAAATAAGAAATCAATAACATAAATTTGTAGTATTTAGAAAAATCACAAAAGAAAAAAAAAAAAAAAAACCCAAAACCAAACAAATAGAAATTTGTAATTTGTAATTATTCATATGAAGACAAGATTTTGCTTTTACGAAGACGGACAAGAAGATTCTCAAACCAGTAAAATAAATCTATTGATTTAATATTTGACAACAAAATCAACCACTTACCAAAAACAATAGTTTTTTCTTTTCCTGATACAAAAAATCATATTCAGAAAAACGCATTCAGTTTCTCAAAATCTGAATAACTCCAAATTTGTTTTGTTGTGTCCAAACAAATTATGTATGGTATACAAACCTTTCAATAAAAATCGGATCCTGTTTAATAATAGTTTCAATTCTGTTTAATCAAACAATTTTGATTGTATAAAATAATATGAAATATATATAATATAATTGCACAGTCTAATTACCCAAACACATACAATAACAAATAATTATATTTTCCCAAAACCCATAAACAGGATCAAATGTGTCTTAAGATTGTTAGAAAAATAGTACAAAACTATATGGAAAATATAATTTTAAAATATGTAAACAGTTTTGGGCAAAACCAAAGCTGAAATAAATCGACATAATAATGTAACAAAACTTACAGTTCATAAATAGATAAAACCTGATCGAGTCGAGTGCATGACACTTTTTCCTTAAGACAGATTCGTCCTCCCACCGGTGCTCAAGATTCAATGGACGTCTATCTCCCAAGATACATCGATCAATGTCTTGCACTAGCAGTACTACTATTGCAGGCCTAACGAACTTCGCTATGCATGCACTCTCTTTATAGAAAAATTAGACTCAGGAAAATATGAAGAATAAATGCAAAGATAAAGAAGAAATGACGAATTCTTTATCCAGATTGAAGTGTGGGAGATAGGATTTATAGATTCCTCCATAACTCTTCGGAAAGGTTGTGACCTTTCAAAAGGACACACTTTTCCACCTCAAGAGACACAACCATTGGAGTAAATTTTAATTCAAATTTTCGAACAATCACTTCCACTATTCAATTCTGTTATTATTTAATTTTTGTCATTGTAATTTCTCTTAAAGCCAATAAGACAAATCATTACTTTTCTATATTATCCACAATGATGTTTGAGTCTCTATGATTAATCTCTTGCTCTGTTTTGGAGTTAAATGGCTTAAAGGGATTATCTGCTATGGAATGAAATTAATTTTCCTGTCATAACTAGAGTTGTGAACAAGTCAAGTTTAGCTAAGTAATAAACTGTTTAAATTTGGACTGGTGTTATTTAAATTTATAATAAAACACCCCAAACTAATCAAATGATGAAGAATTTTCATAAATTTTTTCATGACATTTTTTCATGAAGCGTAGCATTACTCATATTTATTATGTTGTGAGTTGTCTTGTATTCACTATACCCTAAGGACAGGCCCCCGTAGTGCCGAAATTGATATTTATGGACCTGTAATGCTAATTTCGGCCCATTAGACTTTACGTTATATATTGTATCAATTTATATGTTTTCATGGTTAAGAGAGAATAGAGAGAGTTGCGAAATGATTTGTAATCCTTATTGTGAATAGTGGATTTTGATCGTTTCTCTACCGTGAACATAGGCATCTCGCCAAACCCCGTATATCTTGTGTTTGTGTGTGTGATTGCTCTTCTTGTTATTGTTTATTGTGTGATTGAAGCCAATTTCTTGCATAACATATTATATATTATATATATGAATATATCATTCTAAGAATAAATAAATACAATACAACACTAATTTTAATAAATTAACAGTAATTTTCTTTTATCATCATATTTTGAATTATTTTGTTTAAATTTATAAATAGTTTTTTGTGTATCTGATCAATGGACACGTGTTTAAACAATGGACATATGTGTTCTCCAAATGTCTAAAGAGTGTCCGATTTTTTTTTTTTTTTAAATGAAACTTTTGGATGAGTATTGGACACATATTGGGAAAGTATCTAATGAGTAGCAGTGTCCCATATGGACGTGCTACCTTTTAAGAATTAATCGGGCATCTTAGACTTAGACCTACTTTTTAGACCCAATAATCTGACACTGTTAAAATATCTAAGTCAACTTCTCTTTTATATATTCTTTAATCATTAACTAATCATCTTATTTACACATTATTGGGTTTAAAAAGTGGATTTAGAAAGTCGACTTATATATCATTTTCCTTAAATTTGACTTAAAAACTTAACCAATTTGAGAATATGTACTATGTTTGGATCATAGGTTGAGAGAGAGAGAAAAAAAAAAAAAAAAAAAAGGATTGTGGTCACTTGTCTAATAAAATAAAATAAATAATTGTGTTTTCTCATCATTATGTATGGATGAGTGAAAAACTTATCATTTTTCTTAAATTTAACTTAAAAACTTAACCAATTTGAGAATGTGTACAGCGTTTGGATCATAAGTTGGAAAAAAAAAAAAGAAGGGTAAATTACACTTTGCACCCTTGCACTTTACACAAAATCTTACCTTAGTCCCTACACATCAAATTGTGACACTTAACCCCCCCTGCACTTTTGGTCAAGTGTCACATTGGCCCTTCTGTTAATAGTGAGGCTAACAGAAGTTATCATTTAGGGAGCTAAGTGTCACAATTTTGATGTGTAGGGACTAAAGTGAGATTTTTTGTAAAGTGCAGGGGTGTAAAGTGTAATTTATCCTCATATGTTTTTCATGTGACTAACCTCTGTTAACAATGAGGCTAACAGAAGGGCCAAATGACACTTGACCAAAAGTGCAGGGGGTTAAGTGTCACAATTTGATGTGTAGGAGCCAAAGTGGGATTTGATATAAAGTGCAGGGGTGCAAAGTGTAATTTACCCAAAAAAAAAACTATGGTCAAATCATTATGTTTTCTCACCATTATATTGTTAGGGAAAATATATGATTTCCCATAAGTAAATCAATCAATAGGAATAAAAACTAATGCGGAAAAATTAAATCAACAGTGACATAAAAATTTTACGTGGTTCCCTCAATGTGAGGTATGTCCACGGAATCGAAATCTGATTTCACTATCAACCAAAGAGTTTCCAAACGATTACAAACGAGACACGAATGGTCTCACAAAACCACCCTTAGATGAATTCCAAATAATTAGAAATAAACAAGAGAAAAAATCTCACCAAATAGATGAACAAAAGTCTTCGAAACAGAATTGAAGAAAACCACAAATTTGAATCAAAATAGCTTCATCGAATTGACTTCCACCGTATTGAATTCAACCCAAAAACATTCACACAACAAGCTTATACTCCAAGAACAAATCCCACCGAAAAGGACCGATTTTTTGTAGCAACCGCATCACACCGAATAAATCATACCCAATCAATTAGCTGATGCTCTGTACTTCAGGAAAAACAAATACAATATTTATATATATTGTTGAATCATGGGCTTTTTATTAAAACCCTAACTGTTGTTAAATGCCCATTGGCCCTCCAAAAGTTAGGTATAATATATTAAATATGTATTATAACCAATACCAAACCAAACTAAATATTTTTAATAAACCAATTGGGTTCCATACTTCAATTGGGCCTCCAAAAGTTAGGTATAATATATTAAATATATATTATAACCAATACCAAACCAAACTAAATATTTTTAATAAACCAATTGGGTTCCATACTCCAATAAGGAGGTATACCCAACAATTCTCCCCTTACTGACTTAGGCGGAGACATCAACCATACCCGCCAAATTTCGACACTTCAAATGTTTGTCCCACGACAGAGTCTTAGTCAACATATCCGAAATATTATCATCCGTGTGAACCTTTTCGAGTTACTACAATTTTGAATCTAATACATCATGAATCCAATGGTATCTCACATCAATGTGTTTCAATCTCGAATGAAAAATAGAATTTTTACTCAAATAAATAGCACTTTGACTATCACAATAAAGTACATACCTCTCTTGCTTCAAACCCAATTCTTGCAAAAATTTCTTCAACCATAACTCTTCTTTGCAAACTTCTGTAATGGCAATAAATTTAGCTTTGGTAGTTGAGAGAGCAACACATTTTTGTAATTTAGATTGCCATGCCACAGTTCTCCCTGCAAAAGTCATCACATACCCTGAAGTAGATTTCCTAGAATCAATATCACCGGCCATGTCAGAATTTGTGAACCCATCAAGCATCGACTTGCCATCTTCAAAACACAAACACACATTTGAAGTCCCTTGAAGATACCTTAGAATCCATTTCACCACTACCCAATGTTCTTTACCCGGATTAGAGAGAAATTGACTCACCACACTAACAGCGTGAGCAATATCAGGCCTTGTACAAACCATGGCGTACATCAAAGGGCCAACCGCTGAAGCATAAGGAATTTTCAGCATCTTTTTCTTGTCTTTCTCACTTGTAGGACATTGATTCGAATTAAGCTTGAAGTGACCCTCAAGTGGACAACCAACCGACTTTGCTTTATCCATGTTGAACCTCTCAAGAACTTTTTCAATGTAGCTTTCTTAAGACAACCAAATCAACCCCCTTTTTGCGATCATGAACAATTTTCATACTAAGTATTTGCTTTACCGGCCCCAAATCTTTCATAGCAAAAGACTTGCTCAACTCCAATTTTAACCTGTTAATCATAGTATAATCTTGACCCATAATTAACATGTCATTAACATAAAGTAAAAAAATAATAAATTTACCATCAGCAAAATGTTTCACAAACACACAACAGTCCGAAGTGGTTTTAGAAAAACCATTATTCATCATGAAAGAGTCAAATTTTTTATACCATTGCCTCAAGCTTGTTGGAGGCCATACAATCTTTTCTTCAATTTGCAAACAAATTTTTCTTTCCCTTTCTCTACAAAACCTTCCAGTTGCTCCATGTAAATTTCTTCTTCGAGGTCACCATGAAGAAATGCGGTCTTCACATCAAGTTGCTCAACTTCAAGGTTCATACTTGTGACCATGCCAAGTACAACCTGAATATAAGACATCTTCACAACCGACGATACAATCTCATCAAAGTCAATATCTTTCGTTTGCCCAAAGCCTTTCACAACAAGACGTGCTTTGTACCTCAGATTCTTGCCATCATTCTTCAATTTGAAAACCCACTTATTTTTCAGAATTTTCTTCCCCTTAGGCAACTTCACTGAATCATAAGTGTGATTTTCAAACAAGGAATTCATCTCCTCTTCTATGGTCTTTTTGCAATCATCTTTCTTTGCATGCTCAATTGCTTCTTGGTAGCTCTCGGGTTCCCCTTGATTGGAAATAAACACAAATTCATTGGGTGGATACTTCCTCAAAGGTTGTCGGTCCCTTGTAGATTTCCTCAACTCAAGTTATGGTGGCGGTTCTTAAGTTGGATGCTCTTTCTCAATTTCTGGCTCAACTTCATTAGGATTAGCATCATCCTCTACATCTTCAATAGGTGGCTGTACATATTCCCCATTTTCATCATCAATTGAAGATGAAGGAGATGGATCCATGCCAATGAAATTACTAGTTTTTGGCTCCGGTTGATCACCTTTGCCAAAGTCTTCAATTGTTTGGTCTTCAAAAAACACAACATCACTGCTTCGAATGACTTTCTTGTCAATCGGATCCCACAATCTATAACCAAATTCATCATGTCCATAGCCAAGAAAAATACATTGTCTTGACTTACTATCAGGCTTGGACCTTTCATCCTTTGGAATGTGAACAAAGACTCAACAACCAAACACTCTCAAGTACTCATAAGATACATCTTTGCCGGTCCAAACTCTTTCAGGAACATCACCATTCAAAGGATAGGAATGAGACAAATTGATTACGTCAATTGTTGTCGTCATTACCTCACTCCAAAAGGATCTTAGCAATTTAGCATGTGAAAGCAGACATCTTGTTCTTTCCACAATGGTGCATTTCATTCTCTCAACAACGCCATTTTGTTGAGGAGTCTTTTTAACTGTCTTTTGATGCCGAATACCTTGGCTGCAACAATACTCATCAAATGGCCCAATGTATTCACCCCCATTGTTTGTTTAGATGCACTTCAATTTATGCCCTGTTTCTCTTTCAACCATGGCCTGAAAATGTTTAAATACATCTAAAACCTAATCTTTAGTTTTTAGTATAAAAGCCCAAACTTTCCTTGAATAATCATCAATGAAAGTAAAAAAATAAAGTGCACCACTATGAGTTCTAACTTTTAAAGGACCACAAACATCCGAATGAATCAACTCCAAAATATTTTCTTTTCTAGAAGCAACATTTTTATGAAAAGAAACTCTGTATTGTTTACCTGCCAAACAATGAACACAAGTTTTAAGGTACACCCTTTCAAACCGGGTAGAAGCTTTTTCTTAAACAAAACTTGTAGCCCTTTTTCACTTATGTGCCCAAGCCGCTTGTGCCACAATTCGGTAGAAGTATCATCTTCAAGTGCATTGATGTAGACTGCCTGAACTCGCTCCGTGCACGAGGGCGCAAATTGGGTTCTAGCTACTACAGTTCGGACTCCTGTCACAGTTCTGAATCTAATCTCACAAAGTGCAATGTAAGACTGATAAATCACCAAAGAGTCTAAATCCGACAATTGGTTTTGAAAAATCAATTTTGAATCAAAAGTGCCAAACATGGACTGCTTTGCCAGATTTTAGAGTTGCCACCTAAATATTTTATTTTGGGAAATTTAGGAAACCCTTACTCGTGCCTAAGGCCACGTGTCCGTCATCACCAAAGTTGCCCCGGCTCGGAAACTTGGGTACGAGAAGGGAAAGTTCTGAAATGAGTACCCCCGCTCGCCTGATCAAAGGATCGGCCTCTACTAGCATGATATGTTGTTTTTGAAAACACATGTGTTCTTATTCCGGTTATTTAGCTAACTTACTACGTGATGCGCACAACACACAAGTATAGACTAAATCGCTCGATTTGGAGCAAAACATCTCATGTTTGTTTTTCGAAAATGGTTTGAAGATGTTACTCGCAAGTAGGCTAAAATGCGGATTTGCCATCCTCAAGTAGGCTTAAAACATGATGATTTGCCACTTCAAGTGGGCTTAAAACTCACATTTTGATGAATTGTTCCAATTCAAGTAATGAAGCCTTCATCCACAGGCATTCATGCAGTTAATCATTTAAGCACATAGCCTCATGGCAAGCATGCTAGACATGGTAACATACATATCTCATGCAAGGATGCTAAAGCATAAACACTTACAGTGTACTCCAAGCCAAAACAAAAGCTGGTTAGTAATCAATGCATGATCCTAGCTATGTTGTCAATGTCTAATGCAACACATGCAAAGATGCAACTAAATAGGCTTGGCTATTCTAAGATGGCATACGAATGCAACACTTGATAATCATGTATTCAAATAGGTATTGAAAGACAATGCAGTTTGTATGATGTGCCGAGCCCGGTGCATGCAATACAAATGAATGATGCACGCATGCAAAGCATAAGTATGCTAATTGAAACGTGCCCTAAACTAACTATCAAAAGCGGGTAAATAAAAGGAAGAAAGACGTGGGGTTGGAAGACATTCACACACACATGCACACTTATTACAACATTTGCCCTCTCGACGGAGGGTCCGAATAAATAAGAGCTAAGCTAAGCTACTTATTACAAATCAACTAATCAACTATGCTAAGCTAATTAATTACAAATCGAATCGAAACTAGCTATACTAAGCTAATTAGAATATTACAAAGATGAAATAAAATTAGCTAAGCACATTAACTAATTAATTACAGAAACCGACAAATTAACTAACTAAACAAAGCAGTTAAAATGGCCTCGAAGGGAGGGAGATATGCATGCTTGGTTTGCTTCTCTCGGAAATGCATTGCCATGCCATAAGTTATCTCTGTTTGCACTCACGGTGACCTCAGAATATCGAACGCACTTTTAGGTTACATCTGCCCCAAAACAGGAGCATTCTGGACAAATTTGCTGCAAGTGGCCAGCTGGCCACTTGAACTGGTTGGTAGGCTACCTCAACTGGCCGGCCGGCCACTTCAAGTGGTCGGCAGGCTAGTGCAAGTGGCTGGCCGGCCACTTTCCTTTCCAGAACCTTAACTTTGCTGCAACAGAGATCAACAAAGGCACAACAATGTATTTACAAGGAAATGTGTGTGCAACTACTCTTCTTATCATTTCTCAAGCTCAAATGAGCGTAGTACTCGACTCTTAAACCACCAATCACTCATCTCAATGCATGATGGCCAAAGAGCCAAGCTCGCACAATATTACTGAATGCACAAACAACACATAAGAGCCTCCTCCTCTATCATGCATGATCAAGAGGGTTGGCGACCAAGAAATGCAACACGTTTCATCACTTTGAGTATAAAACGTGCCACATTCCTTGTGTTTGGATTAACGTCCGATCCAAACACGATGCAATGCAAACAACATACTCATCTTTCAATGCTAAAGTGACATGCGCAAGACTCTAATAGTTAAACAACGCATGCATGCTAAGGCATCAAAGCTAGTAATGTGTATTGCATATGAGGCATGCACTACAATGCTCAAATGGTCAAACCACATATGGAAAGACCTAAGATGCTCCAAAACTGTGGCTAATACACACCAAAACCTAGGCACAAAACGCAAGGAACGCATGCTCATCCGTTTGCTCGCAAGCAAGGCACAAAGCTTAATTTTCAAACACATTGAAAGAACGGCATATATGAGAGCATAACAGAGGTATAAGCACTAAAATCATATGCCAAATGATGATATATCATGCAAACAACACAAGTATGGCATGCTGGAGTCTTTAAGCATTAAAGCTAGCGAAGTACACAACACTAGGACTATGCAATACAATGCTCAATGGACTAAACCAGCCCTAAACAGTCCTCATGCATGCGAAAACAGTGGCCAAAATGCTCTGAAATGATGGCATGAAAGGCAAGAAAATGATGTTCATGCATTGGCTCATCAATAAGGCATGAGGCACAACACTTAAACACAATTGAAGAGTGATATACATGAGAGTATGACAATGCTATATGCTCTGAAATTATGTGTTAAATGATGCCATATCACATAAACATCACAAATAAGGCATGGTAGAAGGCCTAAAGCATAAGGCTTGTAAAGAGCACTACCCAAGAAGCATGCAATACATAACACAAATGACCAAACCAACCCCGGACAGAGGTCAAACATGCCAAAACAGAGGCCTAAACATGCTGAAATGGTGGCTCAAAAGCTTAGACAAGCATGCATACGTATTGGCTCATAAGCAAGGCATAAGGCACAACTCACAAAAGCTATGAAGGAGTGGAATATGTGAGAGTATGACTACACCATATACACTGAAATCATGAGAGAAATGAGGCCAAGGCATACAATCAACCCAAATAAAGCATGCTAGAGACTTGACACTCAAAGCTAGTCAAAGCCACTTACACTACAACCCTACAAGGCAAGCCTCACATGGCCAAGACCATTCAAAACAGAGCTAAGGTATGCTAAAATAATGGAAAAAACATGCTGAGATGGAGTCAACACAAGCTAGGATGAGAGGCATAAAGCATGAAGCATGTTAGGCCAACAAGTAGGATTACACTACAAGTATAAGATGCAAGCAACCAATGACCAAACCAACCAAAAAAAGAGTTAAGGCAGGTCCAAAAAGTCACAAAATCATGCTTGAACTCAGCTCAAGAGAAGGAGAAATGTATGCTCATTTGGTAGGCTAACAAGACATGCAAGCAAGACAAGAGGAGGGGGGGACCCCCTCCTATTTGGGACCTCAAAACAAGTTTTTCACTACTGGAATTCCTCTAGAATTCAGTGGTTAAAAGGCCAAAACAAGATGATTTCAAAGGCTTTAAAAAAAGGCAAGAAGCTTAGCAAATAAGCCACCAAAGATGGTGAAACACCCTTAACTCCAAAAACACTTTAAACTACCATTTTTAAGACTTAAAAACAGAGGTTTTTGTAGTTGAAAGCTAGGCCTAAAATAGCATGCAAAGATGGCTAAGTTAAGCAACTAAAACAAAGCTTTAAAAGGATTAGAGCCTTACCCTTGAAAATCAATAGCAAGACAGCAACTTCAGCAACAATTTTGGACCAAAACCAATGCAAAGACCTCAAAACAAGCTCCAAGGGACCTCAGCTCCAAAATGAAGGTGTTTAACTAGGTGTCTTAGTGCAAAAGTGTGAAGAAAACTCACTTTTAGACTCAATATAGCACAAATATAGAGAGAGAGGGAGAATTCTAGAGAGAGGGATATTTTTAGCTCTGGAAAAATCTGAACCTACCTCAAGGGGGAGGAAGCTCCCCTTTTATAGAGCAATGCAAGCACAAGCTTGCCCAAATCCCTCCATACACGTGTATGGAGGATGAGTTCAATGAGCCATAGCTGGCTCTAAAGATCTGAAAATATCTAAAAAGGAGAAAAAGTGGCTGCCGGCTAGTTAAGGTGGCCTGCCGGCCACTTTACTAGCCGGCCGGCCACTTGAAGAGGCCTACAAGGGAGAAAAGTGGCCGGCAAGTGCCACAAGTGGCTGGCAAGGCCCTTCCCCCCCCCCCCCTAGGTAAGAGGCAACAAGGTATGGTCCAAAAACAAACCAAAAAGAAGAGAGCTAAGAGGCCCCAAGATAAGGCACTCAGCCGAAAGTTCCTGAAACTAGCCTACCAGCCACTGCAAGTGGCCTACAAGAGGGAAAAGTAGCCTATAGCTACAAAAAGTGGCCTATAGGCCTCTCTCTCCCTCCAGGCAAAGGCACCAAGGTCTGGTCCAAAAACCAGGCCAAAACACAGAGGGTTAAGAGGCTCAAAGACAAGGCGCACAACCGAGATCTTCGGGCGCTCGAAACAAGCACAAACATGCGCAATCTTCGAGTGCACAACCGATGACATCTGAGTCTTAAGGTCGGTAAAAAATGGGGTGTCTACAATTGACAATACCTTTACAAATTTTTCCTTACATCGAATAAAGTGTATGAGTCTTCTTGCACTTAGCCACCACCAAAGAACCCTTTGTGAGCTTCCATATTCCATCACCAAATTTATTGTTGAAGCCTTCATCATCTAGCTTCTCGGTAGAGATCAAAATGAGGCGAATGTTAGGAACATGCCTCACATCTTTAAGCAACAACTTACAGCCCAAATTTGTTTTCAAGCAAACATCACCCATGCCAATAATCTTGGACAAACCTTCATTACCCATTCGAACACAACCATAATCTCCTTTGGTGTAGGTAGTGAAGAAATCAACTCGAGAAATCACATGAAAAGAAGCACCAAAATCAATCACCCAATTGCTCTCTTGGCTCACAAAATTGATATAATTATCTTCACAAACGACCATGAGATCATCGGTGGTAACCGCCGTTGTGTCTTCTTGCTTCTTATCCACACTTTTATCACGCTTTTTTTCCTTGTTCTTGAGCTTTTGGCATTCCCGCTTTATGTGCCCTTTCTCATGGC
Source organism: Camellia granthamiana (assembly GCA_036172215.1). Lineage (NCBI taxonomy): Eukaryota > Viridiplantae > Streptophyta > Magnoliopsida > Ericales > Theaceae > Camellia > Camellia granthamiana. The sequence continues at coordinate 148,555,220 of CM069906.1, forward strand.
AATAATGACACTCAATGTCTTTATTTGAAAAAGAACCATCTCTTGATTTGTCACGGTGTTGATCACGACATGAGGAGTCTTACTCCTCCCCCTTGTTTTGCTTCGGCCTCTTACAACAAATGCTTCTGAATGAGAGGAACCCGCTGATTTGCTTCTAGTTTCTTCATTCAACAAGCTACTAGTGACTTGGCTCATTGTGACAACTCCATTGGGCGCCGAATTACTAACTGTCACAACCAAAGTCTTCCAACTGTAGGGAAAAAAACTAAGTAGCATCAAAGCCTGCAACTCATCATCAAAAAAAATTTCATAGAAGTAAGTTGGTTAACAATACTCTTTATTTTATTCAAATGTTCTGGAATAGAGCTATCATCTTTATATTTTAAATTAACCAACTTTCAAAACAGAAAGACTTTATTTGTGGTTGATTTTCTGTTATAAAGACTTTCTAATTTTTTCCATAAATTATGTGCCGAAATTTCAGTAGCAATATGATGAAACACATAGTCATTAATCCATAGACGGATAATACCAACGACTTTTCAATTAAGCATCTTCCATTCATCATCTTTCATACTCTCGGGTTTGCCATTATCACCCTCAATAGGTCCATACAAATCTTTACAAAATAATACGTCCTCCATTTTAGTTTTCCAAGTTACTTAATTGCTTCCATTGAAGCTAGACATACGACCTATATTCCCCTCCATTGATTTACTCAAATAAATAAACCGTAAGCTCTGATACCAGTTGTTAGGGAAAATATATGATTTCCCACAAGTAAATCAATCAATGGAAATAAAAACTAATGCGAAAAAATTAAATCAATAGTGGCACAAAACTTTTACGTGGTTCCCTCAATGTGAGGTACGTCCACGGGATCGAAATCTGATTTCACTATCAACTAAAGAGCTTCCAAACGATTATAAACGAGACACGAATGGTCTCACAATACCACCCTTAGATGAATTCCAAATAATCACAAATAAACAAGAGAAAAGACTTCACCAAATAGATAAACAAAAGTCTTTGAAACAGAATTGAAGAAGACCACAAATCTGAATCAAAATAGTTTCACCGAATTGACTTCTACCGTATTGAATTCAATCCAAAAACATTCACGTAGCAAGCTTATGCTTCAAGAACAAATCCCACAGAAAAGGACCAATTTTTTGTAGCAGCTGCATCGCACCGAATAAATCATGCCCAAGCCCTATCTCACAGAAATCAATTAGCTGCTGCTCTATACTTCGGGAAAAACAAATACAATATTTATATATATTGTTGAATCTTAAATACCCATTGGGTATTTAAATACCCTAACTGCTATTAAATACTTATTGGGCCTCTAAAAGTTAGGTATGATATATTATAACTAACACCAAACCAAACCAAACTAAATATTTTTAATAAATCAATTGAGTTCCATGCTCCAATAAAGAGGTATACGCAACAATTATGTTTGAATAAGTGAAAAAACAAACCATGTGAGAAAGGATATAAGTAAGATTGTTTTTTTGTTCATTTGTATTTTAATGAGTAATCTTGGTATTATTTTCTTACCAATCAACTTGTTTCTTACTAAAATGTTACAACTTTTGCTGAGAAATAAAATAGGCTTTGTAAGAGAGTTTTATTTTCTCACCAATTTTCATTTAATTTATAAACCAAACATAAGAAAAGAATTTTTTTCTCATCATTTCTTACCAAATCACCCCCTCCAAACGAAGCTTTATTGTTTGAGTTAAAAATTGGATTTATTTTTTTACCTTTAAAACATTGATTGATTTTAATGTTTCATTTATTTATTTATTTATTTTACTTTTAAAAAGGGTTGGTTTTACTATTTGATTGTACAATTGAGATAGTTTTCCGGTTTGGATTTTAAAACTAATTCATTGTGGGAATGATTTCTAATATGAGTAATGTTACACCTATTTAAATATTTACTAATAATTTTATTAAAAATTTATGTATTCAAACATCATTGGATATTTAAATGTCATTATTTTTTTGACAACTGATCACATTTAGCCTCTTGTAAATATAAAATTTTTAATAAAATTATTAGTATATGTAGAATTATTCTTTTAAAGAGCAATGTTTTAAACTTACTATTTGATTTTAGAATTGAGATAATAATCCCATTTGATTTTTCAAATGGATTCATTAATTTTAAAATATAATTTTTTTTTTTTTTTTTTGGAACAACAATTTTAAACTAGATCGAAATCTTATGATTTGATTTTGAAATCAAGTCTAATTTACTGTTTGATTTTGTAAACAGGTCAGCATAATTTTCTAATTTGATTTAGAAAACTGATTGATATTATTAATTGATTTTTGAAACAAATTAACCATCAATGTTTGATTTTGAAATTGAGATGATTTTACAATTTGATTTTGAAAACTAATTAAATTTATCGATTGGTTTAAAAAATAAGTTGATCTTGTCATTTGATTTAAAATCTTGTTAATTTGCCGTTTGATTTTAAAAAATTGATTTTGCCAATTGATTTTTAAAATTAGTTTATTTTTCCATTTGATTGTGAAAACGAGTTGATTTTAGGGGCAAATATATATATATATATATATGTTTATGAAAATATGATAAACATTATAAATATTAATAATTATAAATATTAATAATTATAATTATAATTTTTTTTACACTTTTAAAATAATTTTTTATTTCCACTGTTTTATGATTCCCCCTTGATTTTACCAATTGCTTTTGAAGACATTTGATTTTAACATTTAATCTGTAATGCTGCTAAAGTATTGTTTGTCATGAGGGGAATTGGTGTAGGTTATATACTCGGTCCATTATTGGTTATTTATTATGGTGATGACTATGACTCAAATGTATTGATTATACTCTGGTTAAGATTGCAGTAGTATTTGTCACAAGGCAAAGTGGTCATCAGTCATTGTTTTTTTTGGTTAATAGATAGGTGAGTAATTATAATTATAAAAAATATTTATATAATCGAATAAATCACTAACTTATAATAGTTACAAAGCCTAATAATTAATAACCGAAACTCACTAAGCCCAATTTCAGCATCAACCAATAGAATGGAAGAGAAAATAAACCACTATACTATAAAAGGCATCAAACTCCTCTCCACAGAAGTTGAACCCAAAATCTCACAATACAAAAAATACTATACAACCATTAAGTTAGATGCCCTAATTAGTCATGATAACCCAAATATGTTGTCTTGATGCTAGGTTTAGTAGTAAACTAGTATGTCTTACCATTTTCATTTTCCAATGATAAATTGCAAAGACTACCGTAATGACTACCGTAATGACGCATCACTTCTTCAACCTCCCTTCTCTTTATTTAACTTTTATAATAAAATAAAATTTTAATTTTATTAATTTAAATTCTAATATTTTAATATGTTTTTAATCTACATATTCGACTATTTTTGTTAACTGATAAAAAATTAGTATTTTAGTCATTAAACTCAATGTAGTGTACATAAAATGTCTAAAATATTCTTTTTTATTGAGTTTAATGACTAAACTAAAAAAATTTCATCAATTTTACTTAATGAAAATAAGTAGATAGTATTAAAAACAAATCAAAAAATTATGATTTAAATTGACAAAATTAAAATTTTATGATTTATTTTGTTAAAAGCGTCAAATCCTATTGTTGTTGTTGTTTTTTTTTTTTAATTTTTGGTGTAATTTTTCCTAAATATTTGTTTTGATGCTTTTAATGATTTTACCAAAAAAAATGTTAATAGTTTGGGAAAATTGCAAATCAATGGTGTGTTGAAAAAATACTTACAAATTTATGGAAAAGTATATAATTTTAATTATTAAAATTAATAAAATTTATCATTAATATGTAATTTTTTTTTAAAAACATGCACTGAAGTGCAATTTCCTCTAACAGTTTCTAACTTTAACAATTTAATCAACTTAGTTGTACACACACAACCCCAAAAAATAATAATAATAATTAAAATTTATATACAATTCAAGCCAAGTTTGAACTAATAACCTCAAGTTAAAAGTTAGACATAGACACACTCAAGTAACTCTTAATACAATTCAAATTAGACTTGAACAATCTCAGCCCACCTCCTAGCTGCACCCTAGGTTTGAGGGTTGCAAGATATTCGTGTCATGGCAACAAGATTTTCTATTTTTCCAATATAAAGGAGTGTAAAATTAGCCTGGCCCACTGTCGGATTGCATAGGCTCTTGCCAAAATTCGAGTCGGCCCACAAGTCAGAAAACTAAGTCCAAGCCCAAGCCTAGGGAATACTTGGGGCCTCGAGTGGGCTGGCAGGCTGGGCCAAGCCTGACCTTTTTTTTTTTCTTTTTCATCAAAAATTTATTCTTTTCCACCAAAAATGATACTGGACCTTGGGCGGGGCAAGCTCACGAGCAAGGCCAGGCTCTAAAACAGATGCCCAGGCCTAGAGTCTTGGGCTGGGCTCGGACCTAGGCCTGGACGGGCTGCATTAGGCCGCGATCTAGTGGGTCAAGTTTACACCTATAATCTCCCCCTCCCCCTCCCCCCCCCCCCCCCCCCCAAAATATATATATATATTCTAATTTCTAACTTCACTTTGTCCAACCATTACACCATTCTCTTTAACTATTGATCAACATCACCATAATTATTGTCTATAAAAATTTGATGCATTGCGAGCAGAATTAGAGAATCCGTTTTGACAAATCTCAAGTGGGGTATTTATATTTGTCCTTTTATTTATTTGTTACTTTCATTGTTTGGATAGATTTATTCCCAACACTTAGACTATGTTTGAATGACAAGAATCTTGAAGGAGAGTAAGAATGTCATTAGTAATAAAATTCATGCGTCAATATGTTCAAGCATGTGGTTTCTTTAGTAATTCTCAACGGAAAATAATAAAATCAAAAATATTGTGAGACATTCCATGAGGGAGTGGGGGAATTGGATTATTATTTAGTTTGAAAATGTGATCTTGCTAAAATAAATGATACTGAATCACTTTCTCATTTCAATTAGTTTCAAGTCCAATTAGTTTCAAACCATTGGACTTGAAATCACATTATCATTTTCCGTAAAGATTATTATCATTCTCCGTAAAGATTATTATCATTCCAACATAGCCTGATGCCCATAAGAAAAATGAAAAATCCATACGACTTCTGAAAACGTCATCCCTCAATTGATCCTAATGACGTAAATTATTGTATTTCAATTGCTGATTTGTCTAAGAGTAAGAGTGAGCCAATACTCAGAAACCCATCCTATGTCAATGTGAGTAAATTTAAAAGTGGAGTTTTAAAGGACTTGAAGAAAATTATTGATTATTTTCGATTGTATTTGGTTTATTGGAATGAGATAAAATAAAATGGAATAATCATTTATTAGGTTGACCAATGAAATGATCATAATATATTTTTCATTATTTTTTGGATAAATTACAACTAAACTTCTTGAGATATGCTTAAAATATGATTTTCTTCATGTGGTTTTAAAAATTACATCTCACTCCTTGAAATTTCTAATTTCATAATAAATAGCCTCTTTTATTAGAAAATCAAGTTAATTAACAATTTTTTTAATGATGTTTGAAATTTATTTCAATTAATAATTTAGGTAATTTTATCATTATATATGAGAGCACCAAAAATTTTTATTTTTCCAGTTAATTACATCTCACCCCTTGAAATTTCTAATTTCATAATAAATAGCCTCTTTTATTAGAAAATCAAGTTAATTAACAATTTTTTTTAATGATGTTTGAAATTTATTTCAATTAATAATTCAAGTAATTTTATCATTATATATGAGAGCAGTTAAAAATTTTATTTTTCCAATTTATTTTGTTAAATTATCAAACCACGCAAGGCAATCCATGTTTTAAACAAATTTCAAACTGTATATTTATAATTTATTTATTTTTATTTAATAAAATATAAAAATAAACATTTTAATAGAACAATAATCTTATTCAACTCAAATTAAATGAAATTTTTTCTCCTAATAATCAACATTTGTCATCTCATATGTAACTTTTCAAAACACTTAAAAAGTAAAGAATCTTACAATGTAAACAACAATCAAATTAAAATTGAAACACTACATAATAAAAATGTGCACAAACTAGTGATGATCCTTATCATCAACCAACAACTCTATCCAAATCCGCGTGTTTGGTTGTCAAATTGTTTAACAATTTTCACAGTTTTCACCACCACTAACTATAGCCCACAACATATATTTGCGTCCAGCTGTGCTCAAAACCACCCTTCTAGTAAACTGAAGAACCTTCCTCTGCTTATATTTGCGTCCAGCTGTGCTCAAAATCACCCTTCTAGTAAACTAAAGAACCTTCTTCTGCTTTTTGCTCTTTACTCTTTCTCTCTCTCTCTCAATAAATACAGTTTTCCACATATCCAAGCACGGATGCTGGTACAAATATGGGTATGAATATAATACGGGTAGGCCGATATGATAAATTTTTTTAAAAATAAGGTACGGATATTATTGGGGGTACGTCAAATTTTTTTTTAAAAAAAAATTTTAACTAAACATTCAACGTATAAATTAAAATTTCAATATCAAAGCTAAAAAAAAAAACAACTTGTCTAAAAAGTTATATAATTATTTCTTTTCTTTTTTATTGTCTAAAACAATATGTAAAAGAGAGCAAAATTATGACTCAGGTAAAGGGTGTTGGAAATAAATTACTTGATATTATTGCTTGATATTTTCAAAATTAAAAGAAGAAGAATAAATGTTACAACAAATTCTAGCAGTTGCAAAATAAATAAATAAATAAATCAAATAAAATAAAATTCACATCACCATACCCACGATGTACCCATGCCGTACCCACAACTTACCCAAATGTATTTTTCGTACCTGACATGTATTCGATATATCTAGTACGTATACCGCTGCACCGGTACGCGTACCCGCTGTGAGAATAATATTAGTATAGTATATATTATGTGAATATTGTTTCCTATTTAGGATTAGTTTAGGTGTATTCTTGTTTCCTATTTAGGATTAGTGTTCTATATCTATTAGAATTCTATATCAGTGATGTATTCGTTTAGGATTAGGATTTAGTATTGATGTATTCTTTGTTTAGTAAATACAATTGAATATATAGAAATTCTTCAGAATTTTTACATGGTATCAGAGCTGTGTTTGAAGCCTTAACCTTTTATTTCTAGTTCGTCGTTTCCTTCTCTGGTTCATGATCGATCGAAGCTCCTTGCTTCATGGGTCGTATGGTTCTCTCTTGCCGAAGGACTCCCCTCTGATGTGGTTCACCTCTTCTTTCTGGTCAACCTATCTGTTTGACGAGGTAGTTGTGCTTCGATTCCTCATCTGTTCATGACTTCTTCTCTCTGACTCGCGGTTGTCTCTAATCGTGGTTTTTTCTGGTTTCTTGATTCGTTCTCTCTGGTTCGCGACTCGCATCACTCTATGCTCGTCGCATCTGCTAGTTGCCTCGGTGCTTCTTGTTCTCTGCTTGTGACTCACGAGTGATTGATCTCTTATTGGAGTTACGACATCAGTTCTTCGACTTCGTCTTCGTCAGTTGCTGGAATTGCGACATCAGTCGCACCTGTCAGAGTCACGACCTACGTCGTGACATCCCTCTCTCTCTCTCTTGTTCTGAGTTTGGTGGACCTGGGTGTTTTTCTTTGGCTAACCACTGTTCTCTTTTATTCTTGTTTGGACCAAACAAGTTTCTTGATATTACATTGTTGCCCCATTAGCTTTCAGTTTATTACAGTTCTCTATTATTTTTTTTTTTGGGTTCATTATGATGATGACGGGTTCAACTTTTGTAAAGCCCAAGAAGGGGCTCATTGCTTCAGATGAGTATGCCTTCTGCCATCAAAGAGGCCATTGGAAGTATCACTATCCTAAGAAAGGATGTCTGTCTGGCTTGTATTCTCAGTAGTCTCAGACCCAGTTTTGTCTTTCTTCTCCTAGTATTTTTTAGGCTTCTGCCGGTTCTACTACATCTGCTCCAGCTCCTGATCCTAACTTGGCTTCCTTAAGTGCTCAGATTAGTCATCTTCAGCATACATTGTCTACCTCTCAGTCATCTTCGTCTGCCTCCATTGTTTCCTTTCTTCATTCAGGTTTGCTTAGGTCTTCTTCAGGTATCTCTTCGTTTGTCTGGCTTTTTGACTCTAGTACCTCTCATCATATGACTCCCCATCTCTCCTTATTTCATAATTGTACTCCCCCTCTCTTTCTTATTACTGTTAATGCTGCTAATGGGTTTGGTATGTCAGTTATATCTCTTGGGTCTGTCCTGCCGTTTGCTATGTTTACAGTCTCTATTCTATTTGTCTTATATATTCCTTAGTTATCTGTCAGTTTATTAACTATTAGTCAACTTGATGCCTCTGGTTTTGATGTTATCTTTTCTTCTTCTATCTATTCTGTGCAGGATCAGATGTCCAAGCAGCAGATTGAGACTGGCCATAGAGTTGGAGACCTCTATGTGGTGGAGAGCTTGCATCTGCCTATGACTACCTCTCCGACTGCCTTTTCTTCTTTTCAGTTAGATTTTCTGTCAAGTCCTTTCTATTTGTGGCATTCCAGATTAGGGCATTTGTCTTCTGACCGCTTACGGTATTTAGCTCAGTCAGGTATATTGGGTAAAGTTTCTCCTAGTCAACTTACTAAGTATCGGGGGTGTAAACTTGTCAAAATGACAGCCTTACATTTCCGTAAAAGTACTTCTATATCTGCTACACCGTTTTTTTTAGTTCATACTGATGTCTGGGGCCCTTCTCCTGTTCTCACCAAAGGGGGTTCTGCATACTATGTGTCATTTGTTGATGATTGCACCCATTACACTTGGGTTTATCTTATGACTTATAAGTCCGATTTCTATCAGATATACCGTACCTTTTAGTCTATGATTACTACTGAGTTTGGGTCTACAATTAAAGTGTTACAATTTGACTTAGGTGAGGAACATTTAAAAAATGAGTTCTATGAGTATTTGGCCAATTTGGATACCATTCACCAAACTTCATGTACAGATACACCTGCCCAAAATGGTCGAGCCAAGCGTAAACACCGTTATCTCCTTGAGACAGCTAGGTCTCTTCTTCTCTCTGCCTCTGTTCCGGCTCCATTCTGGGGGTAGACAGTTCTTACTACTGCTTTTCTTAATAACCGCATGCCTACTCCCTTTTTTTTTTTTTCTTCTGGTCGGTCTCCTTATAAGGCTTTGTTCTCTCAAATTCTTAACTACTCTCTTTTTCGTGTGTTTGGGTTTGCCTATGTTGTCCTTCTTCCCCACAAAAACAGGACCAAATTTAGTGTCCGTTCTGTCCTCTGTGTCTTTTTGGGTTATAGTCCTACTCAGAAAGGCTATCAGTGTTACGACTCTGTTTCCCGTCATCTTTATGTCTCCCGTCATGTTTCTTTTCTCGAACGTCTACTTTATTTTCAACTTCCTCCTCTCACCGCCCCAGTTTCCAAAGAGGATTTGGTTCATATTGATTCGTTTCCTTCTAAGGTCCCGTCTGATGAGTACATCTCCACAGTTCCTCCTGAGCTTGTTCCATCTTCTCCTCTTGCTTCACCTTTGGCTGCTACTTCTCATTTGGTTTATTCTTCTCCTCCGTTGTTCGTTTGTTCTAGTCACAAGGCTCTTCCTTCACCAGTTGTCTCTGCTCTTGCTGCTGATCCTCTTGCTTCTGACGACTCTGATCCTGTTGCACACTGATATCCTACTCGAGTAGGTCATCCTTTAAACAGGTTGGATTTATCCAATACATGTTTTTTTTGCTTCCTATCGTACTTTTTTGTCTGTTATTCACTCTTTTTCATAACCTCAATCTTATAAGGAGGCCTGTTAGGATCTTTATTGGATTCAAGCTATGGAGGATGAGTTGTCTGCTTTACAGAAAACTAGTACTTGGGAGTTGGTTCATTTGCCTGCTGGTAAGAATCTCGTTGGTTGCAAATGGGTTTACAAAGTCAAGATTCATTCTGATGGTTTTCTTGAGCGCTACAAAGCTCGTCTGGTTGCCAAAGGTTTCTCACAGGAGTATGGTATTGATTATGAGAAGACATTTGCTCTTGTTGCCAAGATGACTACTGTCCGTACTTTGATATCTGTCGTTGCTGTTCATTCTTGGCCTCTTTATTAGATGGATGTTAAGAATGCTTTTCTTAATGGCCATATCATTAAGGAGGTTTACGTGCGTCCTCCTCCTAGCCTTCACCATCCATCTGGATAGGTTTGTCACCTTCGGCGTGCTCTGTATGGTCTAAAACAGTCTCCTCGTACTTGATATGATCGCTTTCAGACTATTGTTACTGAGCTTGGATTTCATCCCTGTGCCCAGGACTCTGCTTTATTTCTTCTCCATACCTCTGCTGGATTTGTTGCGTTATTACTGTATGTGGATGATATGACCATCACTAGTTCTGACTCTTTTGCTATATCTAAGGTCAAGCAACATCTTTTTCGCACCTTTGAAATGAATGATCTGGGCCCATTGCAGTATTTTCTTGGTATTGAGGTAGCTTCTTCTCCCAAGGGCTACTTTCTTTCTCAGGCCAAGTATGTCAATGAGGTTATTCATCGTGCCAGTCTTCCTAACACTAAGATTTATGATACCCCTATTGAGCTTAATGTAAATCTCAACACTACTGATGGTGTTCTTCTAGATGATCTTACTCTATATCGAGAGCTTGTGGGTTGCTTAGTCTATCTGACGGTTGCTTGTCCTGATCTTGCCTATGCTGTTCATATGGTTAGCCAGTTTGTCTCTGCTCCTCACTGCATACATTGGGTTGCCTTGGTAAGGATTCTTCGCTGTCTCTGAGGTACTATCTTTCAGGGTTTACTATTGTCCTCTACTTCCTCTCTGGATTTGGTGGCCTATGCTGATTCTGATTAGGTTGGTGATGTTATTGATCGCAAGTCCACGTCTAGTTTCTGTATGTTTCTTGGCGATTCTTTAATCTCTTGGAAAAGCAAGAAATAAACTGTTGTTGCTCGCTTTACTGCCACAGCTGAGTATCGTGCTGTGGCTCATGCTACTGCTGAAGTTGTCTAGCTTCGTTGTCTTCTTTCTGACTTGGGCATCCCTTAGTCTTCCCCGACCTCCCTTTATTGTGACAACCGCAGTACTATTCAAATTGCACATAACATTGTCTTCCATGAGCGGACCAAGCACATTGAGATTGGTTGTTACTTTGTTCGTCAACATCTGTAGTCTGGCTCTATCTCACTTCCTTTCGTCTCTTCGGCTTTGCAGCTTGCTGACTTCTTTACCAAGACTCAAACCATTGCTCGGTTTCAGTTTCTTCTTGACAAACTCTTAGTGTTTTTTGCCCAAATACCTTGAGTTTGAGCGGGGGTGTGAGAATAATATTAACATAGTGTATATTATACGAATATTATTTTCTATATATAATTGGTTTAGGTTTATTCTTGTTTCTTATTTAGGATTAGGGTTCTATATCTATTAGAATTCTATATCAGTGATATATTCGTTTAGGATTAGGATTTAGTGTTCTATATAAGTGATGTATTCTTTGTTCAGGAAATACAATTGAATATACAGAAATTCTTACATCTGCACCCGGTACTCGTACGACACCATTTTTGAAGTACATGTGCTTCATAGGCTCTCATGCTTTCAATACCAACTACAAAAACATCAATGGCTTCTTCTTCTTCATCTTAGTAGCTCAATATTGTTGTTAATGATATCTGCAATTGTATTAAGCTCTGTATTGGCTGTTGTATTAGCTAGTAACTTCAACAATTCCCAACCTCTTACCCTTTCTCTCGACAAAACCTCTGGCTTTGGCTTCTAATCCAACAATGAATACCTTTTTGGAAAGATTGACATGAAGCTTAAGCTTTCTCCTAGAAACTCTGCTAGCACTGTCACTGCCTATTATGTATGTTTTTCTTGTTATACCTATCATATATATAATATTAGAATCAATGTTTTTCCTAGAAATAGTAAGCTCTTATGATTAATATCTAATTAATATGATTATTGTATTGCAATTATCATCACAAGGAACAACCCATGATGAGATAGACTTTGAATTCTTGGGGAATTTGAGTGGTGATCCTCACATTCTTCACACTAATGTGTTTAGCCAAGGCGAAGGCTACAGAGAGCAACAATTCTACCTATGGTTCGACCCCACTGTCGATTTCCACACCTACTCCATCCTCTCTGGAACCCCCAACGCATCATGTAAGTTACCCAAAATTAGTTATTGAACTTACCCAAGTGACATTGCTTTCAATTTTGTATTGATTAAATAATTTTTTGTGTTTATTTCAATTTCTCTGTAGATGGAACACCGATTAGAGAGTTCAAGAATGCAGAGTCAGTGTTCTGTACCCAAAGAACCAACCCATGAGATTATACTCAAGTTTGTGGAATGCTGATGATTGGACAACAAGAGGTGGACTTGTAAAGACTAACTGGACTCAAGCTCCATTCACTGCTTCATACAGAAACTTCAATGCCAATGCTTGCATTTAGTTTTTTGGATCATCTTCTTGCAGTTCAAGTTCTTCATCTTCTAAAAACAATGCATGGCTCTCAAAACAATTAGACTCCACATACCAAGGAAGATTGAAATGGGTGCAGAAGAACTACATGATATACAATTATTGCACTGACTCAAAAAGATTTCCACAAGGATTTCCTCCAGAATGCAGCATGTCATAGAAATTTAAACACAATATATATTAGTGCCTTTCTTGTATCATAGCCATACCTAATAATTTTTGCTATAGTTATTTATTTGTATGTAACATCCACTGTTCAATTCTTTTATTGTTTATCATTGTAATCGCTTTTGAAGCTTGCAAAATAAATATTTGATTTATAAATTCTGACTTGCATCATTCTCATTCGCATGACAAAACTCGTCCTTGAGTTTCTATTACTTGAAATAATTTGTTACATTAACACTTGTTTGCATCCGCATTGTATTTAAAATTGATTTTCTTAAACCTAAATTTTAAATGAGTTTCTATTACTTGAAATAATTTGTTACACTGACACTTGTTTGCATCCACATTGTATTTAAAATTGGTTTTCTCAAACCTAAATTTTAAATAACAATCCCAAAATGAAAGGAACAACTTTCTTTAGTAAATTTAACCCATTTTCATTAAAGCCTGAATCTCGATGTATGAAATTCAAAGCAAAGTCTTCAACAAATTGTCTTTTTGTAGATATCAAACCACACAACCCCACCTAAATTCATAAGAGTACCCACTTCCTTATTTGTATCAATAAATTGTAGTAACTCCATTGTAAAAGCATGATCTTGAATGACTTGGCGACCGTCAATCTCATCCACAATCATATTATCATTCAACAATTGTTTGGGCAACCATATTTGAAGTTGTGATTCGTTTTGCTCAACATTAAATAAATTTTCGTCAACTCTATCTTCTAAATTGATTTCAATAATCTTGTCTTCATGAACTTCATCATCTTCCTCAAAATACTCATCAGATTTTGGAGGTAAATCCTAATCAATATGTGGCTATAATGATGAAGATTTTATGTCCAAAAATATTTTATCGAATTCTTCTTCTACTATAGCAACACAAATTAGAAATCCTTTAGGTTGTAAATAAACCTTAAACTCTGGTATGTCAAGTTTGAAGCCCGACTCCCATCAATCGAATGCATTTATTCGCAATCGATGCCTCTGTTGTGGTTTGTATATGCCAATCGGGTTCATGTCTTCATTCTCAATATCATTCTTATTCTTCTCCTCCACAAATTATGAATTTGGCGGATGGTTGTTAGGGTCATTTTCTAACGTTCATAGCTTCAAAACGCTCAAATAAGGTTGTAAGCATCCTTTCAAAGCGCTTTAAATGTCAAAACCTCTCTTCTATTCGGGCATCTCGTGTTGCGTTATCTCGCTTCTACACCTTCTCAATAGCAGCATATCGACCACATGGTGCTCCTCTTGAAGCCATGATCAAGACTAAAGTTTACGCTATAATACCAACTGATGTAGGGAAACGTATCAGAAAAAAAGAGCAAACAACAAGATCGAACCATGAACAAATCCGAACTAAAGATACTCTCTAAGAATAAACAATTTTGAGAAAACTCTCAATTTTTATTAATCAAATATCAACTTGAATTGAATAGCCTTAAGGCTTACAATCTTATTTATAATAAATCTAATTTTTACTAATCAAGAAAATATAAAAAACAAAAAGATATATATATATATAATCTTGTTGGTCAAGAAAATTTAAAAAGGAAAATATTAATTTTTGTAAAACAAGAAAATAAACTAAATAGGCAATCTAAGAGCATCCGTATCAGGATCAGCAATTTTTGAGTTAAATTGTAAATAAAAATCTACTGTTATTATTTTAACTAGAATTGTTTTTTGTATATACTTCATCAGGCTCTCTATTCTAAAATTTAATTTCATAAAATATTTATTTTTATTCATTTTATTTTCTATTTAAATAATTTTTTTTAAAAAATTCAACGGACAACTAGGTGGTCGACCAGGTGATCGATCACTTGGTGGAAATTGCCTAATTTTGCCATATTAAGGTGGTTAACCTGGTGGATGACTAGATGGTCGACCGCTTGGTGAAAATTGCCTAGTTTTACCTTTAGAATAAATAATAAAATAATGTATAATCTATGAATAGTACCTCGCTTGATGAAGCGAGGTACTGTAACAATGGCAAGTTTTGTTTTGCAATAGCTAGCATGATGGAGGACTGATTTGGAACATTGGATTGCTAGTATAACCTCAAAACCATAGTAAAGAGCATGACGTGGATGCTCTAAATAACGGAAAATGTTTAAGACCCAAAAAGACTTCCATAATTCTACCCACAATGTTATGTTAAGATATGTGTCAACTTTTGATTTATTACTCACCCAATCATTGAGGACCCAATTCCCTTACTACATCATTGTAGGTGAATTTGTAAGTCAAATGTGTGAGTTTCTAACATTATTCCTGAATAAATAAGAAAATTAAATATTTTAGTTTGAAATACCAATTATAATTAAATAATTAAATAAATATATAATTTATAAATTATGATCTGGGTCAAGCAATACTCCAAAACTACTAAATAATCGCTCTAGTTATCTTTCAATCCATTGATTTAAAATAATAATAATAATAAATAATAATTCATTTATAAATGGTATTTTACTCAGAATATATATAGCTTTTTTCACAGAGGAGGAGAGAAGTGGGGACAAAACCAGCTGGTAGTAGGC